>CM070831.1:7003030-7298869 GCA_036326025.1 Chrosomus eos
CCGTAGCTTTTTGCACAAGGGAAGATGAGCATTTTAAAGGTAGCTGACGGGTGTGTGTGTGTGAATGGTACGCGGCTGTGTTTTGAGCCTACATGGATTTTATCTGAGATTTTGTGTTTTACTCATGAACTTAAAGAACTTGACGCCTGTTTCATGGCGGAAGAAAGGACTATCGTATATTGTTTTGCATTCCTTGGTGAGCGCCTTTAAATTTTTTACCTAATATTAAGAAAATGTTTACTATTTAATTTATTATTATTATACATTAATTGACATTAAAGTCACAATAAAAATCAAAATAAGCAATTATTGCTTTATTTATGGAATCATAAATAAATATCATAAATTATTTATCCATTTTTTTATTTTATTCATATGACCTTGAAATCACCTCTTTAATCAAAATAACTACCCCTCCCTCTCTCAGCCAAATCTCTTCTCTGATGATGCGTTTACTGGCGCGAGGGCGGGACAACCTGTCACTCACACGAGATTGACCAATAGCAAACCACAACCTATCAATTCCCAGTGTTTGAGAAGCAGCTTCACTTGGATATGCATCATAATATGGAATAAAAGACTATTGCAACTTCCGTTTCATGCAGATTTCCTAATCATCAGTCTGGATACTAAGGATGTTAAAAGGCCCAGATGTAGCTCATCTGCAGACTTTTTTTGTAACCAACCACATTTGGGTGATTTAAACATTAAAACATGTTAAATGAATGTTAAAATGACGTTTCCTTCTGGAACCCTGCAGTTGCACCTCTTCCAAACGTCCACACGAGCTTCATCTAATAGATGCTTTCTTTCACACACTAATTGTATTCTTCAGGAGAATCTATGCTGAGTGTGCTGAACTTTCGTCTGAGGTTCTGTCCACTCAGCAGTTTCCCTGATCCCCGAGTTATACGTGCAGCTCATACTCAACTCCCTCGTTTTATCTTCTCTCATCTCATCAGAAACAGGATCATTGATTTTCTTCTTTTCAAAGTCACATTGGAAGTTGTTTTAAATACAGCTGGAGCTTTGGATCAGAGCGGTCGAGTGGTGTGTGTGTGCACAGACTGGAACTGCTGAGAATTTGGTGTTTGTTGTAACATACAGTACAGCGATGCACCATTTATGAGAAATCAAAGCATAAAAAAAGAAGCGAGGGATGACACATGGAAAGAAACATGAAGCATTTGACATCCCTACTGGAGGTACTATGCTTTGCTAAACATTTCTCCACTCGAGGTAAGGCAACACTGAGCAAATAATGCTACAAAAAATTGATCATGCAAAACGTATTTTTGGATCTATCTCATTGGAAAAATGTCTATAATGCCTTAAAAGTAGACAGCTACACTGTAAAAAAAAAAGTTGGATTAACTTAAAAAAGTAAGTAACCTGGTTGCCTTAAAATTTTTAGTTAATTGAAATTAAAACTTTGAGTTAATACAACAAAGGAGATTGGTTTAATAAAAAGAAACTCAAAATATTATGTTATCTGAACTACATTAATTATCTAAGTTGATTTGACAAAATATAAAAAGTTGTGATAACAAATCATGAAAATAATTTTTTACAGTGTAGATTAAATGGAGAGCAAAATGTTTCTCATAAGAAAAGACCCCAATGATCAAAGAGAGTTTCAGAAGAGATCTCAGCCTTGTCTCAAACTGTGCTCAGATTTGTCAAGATATCAAAATAAATAGATATCTGATTTCAAATCGAAGAGATCTCAGAATGAACTCAAACATTTATCATCAAGAGCAAGTGATCTTTTATAGCTTTATATTCTTATGGTGTGATAACAATGTCTCATTGGTTTCTTTTTGTCTTTTCTTCTTTGTAATTTAGATGAACAATCTTAATAATTATTACTTAAATGAAACAATAAAGAACTCTATTCAAGGGGTATTATCTTTTTATATCCCCCTTAATATCTTCAAATATGTCAGTGCCATTGTTTTGTCTCAAAATACACACCATAATGTGTTTTTTTTCTAAGGCATGTTTATTAAAGCTACCTAATGTCTTAATTGAACTAAGGCCTAATCCTGGCTTAATCGAAACCGGGGCTAAGTGTCCTGAGCTTAGAAAAAGATCAACATCTGATCAGTAAAACATTCCTTCCTTTAATCCAGCGTTTAACATCAGGATGCTTCCTTCAGTGCTGCTCTTCCTCAAGTGGATCAAATCTGTGATCTGTAAGTGCTGACCTACTGAATATAACACGGCAGTCCTGTAAAGCGTTCAGACAGGCAGAGCAAACAAGCAAAGACATTCCAGCGTGGACGTACAACGACAGACACGCAAACAACGGACAGAACGGTTCCAGGAGATATTCACAGAGAAAAAGAACGAGACAGACCTGGTCTGCGAATATCCTGGGTTTTTGCTCAGGCACCACCCCTACCCTCAGCTCGTCCTCCACAGCCATCAGTCTTCGTGCAAAACAAGAAAGCGAGGGAGAAAGAAAGAGTGAAAGAGGAAGACATTATTAGTTCCAAAGCACACAGACATTATTGAGATCAGACAATCAACGATAAGTGTTCATCTGCCACAAATATCAGATCAACATGCTTTGATGGTGGTATAAATAGTATTAGTTTGCTTTGAAATGGCTTTTGGTCCAATCTGGAAAGCATACTGTAGAAAAAATTAAACCGTATTATGTCATGATGACATATTTCCATCATCCCATGGGAATAAGTGAGCTGATAAATGAAAATGGGCCACGTTGTATGGCTTGTAACGACGGCTGCCGCTCGTACTGGCAGCTTATTTCAGAAATTACACGCCATTGAAGTGGCCGCCAGCGCACATCAAAGTGACGCTCGGTTTCATACACAAAAACAGGGATGTTTTCATATCTCCACGTGAACATTTCCTCTCGGGATGTCACATCAGATGCTGTTTTTAGGCACAAGTGGCAGCCAAACGAAGCACTTTAATGGGCAGGATAGTGGTGTGATTATCAAGTGAATGACGGCTTTCTAAGGAATGATGTTTGGTTTGGTTTATGTTGACAAGACGACACGAGTGCATGACGTGTGATGTTAAATGTGTGCATATGGGTCAAATATGAAAAGTTTCATTGGATAGGTAGAGGTGAGCCAGTTTAGGGGACAGATTTGACATTGTTTTGATGTAGAGTGATATGAAATAGTCATGACAGATACATGAATTTATTGCAGAAAAAGGCCTGGTCACACCAAGGAGGATAACTATAAAGATATAAGTTTTAAAAATCATTCTAAATATAAAAGAATAGCAGAGTCTGCACCACAACTAGCCTATGACGATAACAGCACAGAGAAACAATATCGTTGGAATCACTTTCAGAAAGATTTTTTCAGTTGATGAACGATAAAGACATTGACAACCAATCAGAATCCATCCGAACATTTAAAGCGACAGACGACAAAACTGCAGCGTGTGCTTATAATAAACAGAATGATATCGTGCATTGGCGTGGACGTATAGTTATCTTTCTTGGTGTGAACGGGCCTTAACTTATTCTAGTCTTTAGCATTTATTCTAATAAATAATGAATTCCACAGTTTAGGTTTAAAACAATATGATTGGATATTTTATTCCATTTATAAATGTACATATATTATATTGCTTGTACAAAATTCAAATGCAAAAGTAAAAACAAAACTAATTTAGTGATTCAAGATTTCTTAAAAAGACAGAAGCATCCAATTTATTAAAGATATGCTCAGGCCTGTTTTATATTCAACAAAGTGATTGTTTATTAACAAAGATCAGACAAAAGGTCATGGGGTCAGACACATTTCACAAGCAGAGGTCAGAAGGGTCACGAGAGGGAATCATTAATAAAACTTCATTGTGCTATTTTTCATCGCTACAGTTATCAAGGTATATTTATTGCACACAGTTTGGCTACAAGAGTTAAATATATATCATCTCGTATACAGAATATATATATGATTCTATGCTCTATATTTCGGCTTTTAAAATAAATTATAGGGAAGCAATGTCTGTTATTATTTTCTAACAGTATTAGATTATTTAATACAACACTCATTTTTATACATCAATTTAATATATGAAAGTCTAACAATGGAAAACAAAAAAGGCTTATTTCAGTGCAAACATTCCATATTATTCAAAATTATATCACATTACAAAAGAGATTTTCTAAAAAATAATTTCAGTCCTAAATTAATTAACTCTTTATGTTTCCTGATCTATAATTAATATCTCTATGTTTATTTCACAAACAGCACCACACAAAATAAGATATTCATAAGCATGACAACTCACTTACCTCATGTTTAATATTTTCTAACTATCTTCTTGCCATTTTACATTGAACATAATACCAAAACACACTCACCAAACGGTGTGAATATTTATCTATGAGGGTGAAAACAAATCCAGGTCAAATTTCACCATGAAATCAAAAGAAAACAAATATTGTAATTTGCATAAAGAGAATTAGACTTGCATTACGACTTAAAAAAAATGTGGATCATGGTATTGGTTGCACTGCCTTAAATTAATAGTTTTCTATTGATTGTAGACTGAAACATGACCTGGAACAGGTTTTGTGAGAATTAAGTCATGAGTTTGAATATAAGGAATCATATATGAGGCTTGTGTTTGAATATAAGCAAACACAAACCTCTTTCTGAAGCTTGAAAATATCTGCTTTTATTGCATATTTCAAAATGAATGATCTAAACACTGAAACCTGAAATGGTTGACACGTGAGATCGCTGTTCTCGTGAGAGCACATAGAGATATGGAAAACATGAACATCTGAAATATGATGTATTTTTCACTTTCATCACACAGTATGTTATAGCACACAGTGAAGAGAGAAGTGCAGAAGAGAACATGAGCATGTCGATCAGGAAGAGATTCTCTGTATTTTCAAGATGTTTTGCTACAATAAATGATGGTTATTTGGAAGAAAAATCCCCTGCACCATTTCTGTTTCAAGACAAATAAGCAGAAGCCAAATAAAGGCTTGTCTAAATACTTTATTATTGCAGCTATGCAGTTTTTACACTCATTAAAGGATCAAATCACCCTAATGAAATGTCATCATCATTTACACACACTCATCTCGTTCTTAAACCCGTATGACTGTCTTATTTCTGTTGAACACAAAAGTTGATGGTTACTTGGTGCTTTTATGGTGGTTTTGTCCAGGGTTCGAAATGACTTCTGACTCTTGGGGGGTCCCCTAAAATGTATGTAATTAAAACAATTCTGAAGACTATCTTGCTACACTGTACGCAAAATTATATGGATCAATGTCAGGGTTTTCTTCTTTACTCAAAATGAGGCAGAGGTGGCAAAATCGTAACACTAGGGGGGTCCGGGGGCATGCCCCCCCTGGAGAAAATTTTGTACATTTTAAAGATAAATTCATTAATCTGGTGCACTTTGAGTCACTCGAATCTGTTGTTAAAAATAAATAATAATCCATCCGCCAACCACTCATATTCTTTGACTTAGATATCTGCATCTGATCATCACATTACAAATATTCAATCAAGCATGATAATATGGCAACATATCACACTGAAGAAGGCAGATTTTTTTAAAGCAACATTTATTTAAAATAAAAGTTCTTCTTTTGGCAAAATTAAATTTCCTTTATAGCCTAAACAGACGCTTTACTCCCTTTAAACTTAAATAGTCAATGTTTCATTTTTGTAAACACTCTTATCTGAATAATTTTTTGTACCTTTAAAAAGGGCACTTTTCCCTAATTTTATTTAGTGTATGCTCTAAATTTAATTTCAAATTCTTACATTGTATTAATAGGCTACATTCAATTAAAATAATAAGACAGCCTAGCGGCTGTTACCAAACAAATTAAATAATTTACATTGAAAAATTATAACCGTATTAAATGAGATTCTGAGATTGTTTTAAATATTTTTTGAATATACAATTAAGGAATGTTGAAAAGAATGATGCTTTGAAACTAAACCGCCAGTAGGAGGTGGCAGGCGACCGTCTTGAATGAGCGAGTCATTGAGTCATTCATTTAAACGAGTTGTTCAAACGGCTGATTTATTCAGAATGAGGAGTTTTAATAATGGGTAATTGAATCTTTGACTCGAGCGAATAGTTCAAAACGCTGAATTATTCAGTAATGAATCATGAGTGTTGCTCTGAGATGCGCTGTGGTTCTGTTGTTTGGAACTATTTTCGCTGCTGAAACAGAACAAAAACAGCCATTGCGTCTAAAAATGTAAGTAACTTAATTTTAATTATTTTAACTATTTGTTTATTGAACTGTTATGAAATCAATATCTCGGTTTCAATCGTGATGGCATTCAGGAAAACAGCACTTTGGTCGTGTGTAGGCTATATATTGTTTCTTAACTACAAATGAATATGGTATAACTGCGCGAGCCCCAACAGCGCAACTTTGTTACCGTCCGTACATTAGCGGGAGCACCACAACAACAACTCACTCGGCTAATAGCTGCCCTATAGCTGCCTCGCGCTGTAATTAAATAATTACTGGTATAAATATAAAGTGTCACTAAAGACCTATAATTTTCACGATCATTTTTAATGTTAAAATATATTTGTCGGGGACCCCCAAAATCCAAAAATAAATTCTTATGGGGGGTCCTTAATGACTTATGGAGGGTCCGGGACCCCCCCAGACCCCCCTCATTTCGAACCCTGGTTTTGTCCTTTTTGGAGCTTGTGTGTGAAGATAAAAAAAATCTCTTTTTGTGTTCCATTGAAAAGTTAAAGGATTAGTTCACTTTTTAAAAAACTTTTGCTGATAATTTACTCACCCCCATGTCATCCAAGATGTCCATGTCTTTCTTTCTTCAGTCAAAAAGAAATTAATGATTTTGATAAAAACATTCCAGGATTTTTCTCCATATAATGGACTTCAATAGTGGCCAAAACGGTTCAAGGTCCAAATGAGTTTACAGTGCAGCTTCAAATGACTTCAAATGACGATACCAGACGATGAATAAGGGTCTTATCTAGCGAGACGATGCGCCATTTCGAAAATAAATAAAACAGTTAAAGTATTATTAGCACAAATGCTCGCCTTGTTCTGTCCTGAGATGCGTGTTCGTGATTCTCCTGTTCGAACTCGTTCATTAAAATGAACAAATCTTTTTTCGAGTCATTTCGTTCGTTGAATGAACAAAATGACTCGAAAAAAGACTCGTTCAAAATGAACAAATCTTTTTTCGAGTCATTTCGTTCGTTGAATGAATAAAATGACTCGAAAAATGATTTGTTCATTTTAATGAACGAGTTCGAACAGGAGAATCACAAACGTACATCTCAGGACAGAACAAGGCGAGCATTTGTGCTAATAATACTTTAACTGTTTTATTTATTTTCGAAATGGCGCATCGTTTCGCTAGATAAGACCCTTATTCATCGTCTGGTATCGTCATTTGCCATTTGAAGTCCTTTGAAGCTGCACTGAAAACTCATTTGGACCTTGAACCGTTTTGGCCACTATTGAAGTCCATTATATGGAGAAAAATCCTGGAATGTTTTCATCAAAATCATTAATTTCTTTTCGACTGAAGAAAGAAAGACATGGACATCTTGGATGACATGGGGGTGAGTAAATTATCAGCAAAAGTTTTTTAAAAAGTGAACTAATCCTTTAACAACAGTATACAGGTTTACAACGACATGAGGGATGAATAAACGACCACAGAATTTCTATTAATGGATGAATGTCCTTGTAAGAGCTTTAGAAAACAGCCATTTTTCTTTCTTAATAAGTTCTTTAAACATTAGCAATTCATAAAGCAATTTCTTTTCAGCTTAAGCACAATTTATGACATTTTGTCCACGTCAAAGTTGTTTCCTCAGACGGCAGTGCTTAAAATGACAAATACATTAACAATACTGCACACATATGACTGCCTCAATTACAACACACCCTGTTATGATCAGTTATGATTATGATGGTTTCTGGAGATCATTTCATAAAGGTATCGCACTTATACACGCCAAGGAAGGAAGAGACGATGATTTATATTTTTATGCCCTTTTGGGAGTAAGAACCCCGGTCTCCCTTCACCATCTGAGTGTCTTCACTCCATGTCTTCATTCCTAGAATTGGATTGAAATAGCAATATACTCTGTGACACAAAATATGCAGTAAACGCTGCATTACAGGAAGTTACATCATCATTTCATCAACCAATGGGTGGGTGGGGGGGGGGGGGGGGATGTCATTTATATGTCTCTGTAGATTCACAAAGGCGCAAAGAATCCAAATAACAGGGTAATAAAAAAGATGAAATGAAACAAAAAATAACAACAGGAAGGAAATAAACCCAGTTGATCAATTAAAAAGCAGCTTTTGTTATGACCCACATCACGCCAATGGTTAAACTACTATTTTTATAGAAATGGCAGATGCTCAATAATAGAAAACCCCTTATAAAATGTATAAAACATATATACAGTGAACCTAAAAAGTATGTGGACACATGTATCATCCGTACAAATATCTTGAATGTCAAACAAAATATCGAAGAATGAATCTGCAAACAAGTGCCTTCAAAAAAAATAAATTCTGTCTTCAATTTGAACAGATTACATTACCGATTACATTCAAAAGTTTGAGGTCAGTAAGATTTCTTTTATAGAAATTAATACTTTTATTCAATAAGAATGCATTAAAATGTTCAAAAGTGACAGTATACACTGCAAAAAATGCTTTTCTTACTTAGTATTTTTGTCTTGTTTTCAGTCCAAATATCTAACATTTCTTAAATAAATAAAATAAATAAAAACTAAGTGAGTTTTTGCTTAAAATGAGCAAAATTATCTGCCAATGGGGTGAGAAAAATAAACTTGTTTCTAATTGAATTGACATTATTTTTCTCACACCATTTGCAGATAATTTAGCTTTTTTTAAGCAAAAACTCACTTAATTTTGATGTATCATGATTTCTACAAAACATATGAAGCAGCAAAACTGTTTTCTACATCGATAATAATACTTGGCCAACATTTGTAGTAATAATAATAAATGTTTCTTGAGCAGCAAATCAGCATTTAAGAATGATTTCTGAAGGATCATGTGACACTGAAGACTTGAGTAATGATGCTGAACATTTCATCGGAGAAATAAATTGTATTTATAAATATATTCATAAAATCTATTTTGATCAAATAAATACAACCTTGGTGAGCATTAAGAAACTTTTGAATGGAAGTGTAAATAATGTTTTATCATATGACTGACATTTTGAAAGTTTGATGTTTTGTTATTTAATGCAATGACATTCAGACATTTTTAAGTTTGGCTTAAATGTCCAAATACTTTTTGGGTTCACTATTTCTATACAGAATAACATAAGGGGTCATCGTCAACTGAGCTTAGAAGGAAGCGTACAGCGTAGTGCACAGCGAGTGTGATCACATGACCACTGCTGTTTCTCCAGCCTCTTTTTTTTTCATATTACCTGTCAATAATTCCTTTAATTTGGTTGTCTTTCTCCATCTGCTGCTGTCTCAGTCTCCTCTCGCTGTCGTCCAGTCGGCTCTGATACTGCAGCAGGATTTTATTGGTCTGCTGCTCCTGAGTTAACAGCCTCCTCTCGTACTCCTCCAGCTTACGGTGGGACATCATCAGACGATCCTTCAGAGAGTTGATCTCCTCCTCGTACTCACGCACCTGCACCAGACCAGAGATGAGGACAGTGAGCATGTGATCACAGCAGATGTCCCCGAGGTAATCAAGCTACTTCTAGTGTCCAGCGTTGGTGAGTGACAAACTAAAAGAATTAATATGTATATAAAAGATTATAAAGTAAATAAAAAATTAGAAAATAAACAGAATAATTTATGAAAATTATAATAAACAAGATAGTATCCATTAAATTGCTTTAAGAAACTTTCAAAATGTTATTATTATATCAAAAAAGTAAATAAATAAATACTTATACAATTAAATAAAAGAAATAATGAAATTATAAAAAATGACAATAAATAAGATATTATCAATTAAATTACAAATTTTCAAAATATTATTAAAATCTACAAAAATTTTAAGTATTAAATAATTTTTATTTTTTAAATGTAATAAAACTATTAAAAAAATGAACTGAATAATCTGTGTAAATTATAATTAACAAGTCAAATTACTTTTAAACTTATCTAAACTTTTAAAATAATATTAGATATGATCTATGAGGACAGTGGGCATGTTATGATACTAAAGTAAAGCCGGGCTTACACAGTCACACAAGCTTGCAGGCGAGAAAAAAACTCTCTTATTATAGCCCAGTGGCTGCAACCCTACAGTGTGAACATACACTGACACACACCACACACACACGCACACACACTCTTTGAACTCGCTCAGTGTACGCTCGTCTTAAGGTTATAAAGCTACTTCCAGTGTCCACCGCTGGTGATTGACTAACTAAAAATGGTGATGCTCCAAAAATACTGGCATCATTTACTTACTCTCATGCTGTTCCAAACCCTTACTTTCTTCTGTGGAAAAAAAAAAGAGTACATTTCTGAAGGATATCCAGGGTTAGTCTGGGTTTCCCCATGCTGCCTTCCCGCAGCGCGATTTTATTCACGCTGAAAGGCAGTATGGATACCATGGTCCAGATTTTCGCCTCATTTAGGGAACCAATCACAGAACGTCTCAGGTTACTATTGTAACCATAGTTCCCTGAGAAACAGGGAACGAGACGATGCGTCAAACGACACGGTGGGAACGCCTCTTGCGTGATTGCGTCTGAAGCATCTATGCCAACTAGTCCAATGGAATGAGAGAATGAGCGTCACGGGGCGGGTGACGTCATGAACCAGGAAAGGATAAGAGCACTTCCGCTGCTCGCCGGCATTTAGCTTCGACAGTGCCGAAGCAAGCCGATCGCAGGGACGCAGGAAGTATGGCAGGGGGACGCATCGTCTCGTTCCCTGTTTCTCAGGGAACTATGGTTACAATAGTAACCTGAGACGTTCCCTTTATCGAAAAAGGGAACTTCGAGATGCGTCAAACGACACGGTGGGAACGAGAATACCCAACCCGCCATAATTACAAGTAACTGAGTGTCAGTCTTTCTTTCTTGTTGATCTAAGCACTCAGCACCTGAGAACCTGGGGCAGCATCCAGGTCCAGACTGTAAAATCTCACGAATGTGAGCGGAGAGGACCAGCCCGCCGCATCACAAACATCTTGAAGAGATACCCCTGCAATATGGCTTTAGAAGCCGCCATACTCCTGGTCGAGTGGGCTCGGACCACCAAAGGACAAGGCTGGCCCGAGTACTCGTATGCTAGTGAAATAGCCTCGACTATCCACTTACTGACTGTCTGTTTTGAAGCAGGAAGACCTCTTTTAGGTGATCCAAAGCAAATCAGTAATTGGTCGGATTTTCTGAATGAGGAAGTCCGATGTACATATGTGTCCAATGCTCGCACTGGACACAACAGGTGCAGTCTTTCCTGGTCCGCAGTTGCAAATGGAGGAGGACAGAAAGCCTGCAGCACAATAGGCCTCGGAGTCAAGGTTGGAACCTTAGGGACGTATCCCTGTTTTGGATATAGGAACGCCTTGACCATCCCCGGTGCAAATTCAAGGCAGGTGGGGGAGACCGAAAGAGCCTGAAGGTCGCCAACTCTCTTTAGGGACGAAATAGCTAGCAGAAAGATAGTCTTGAGAGTCAGGAACTTTTCTGAGACCGAATCTAAGGGCTCGAATGGGGCCCTAGACAGGCCTTCTAGAACTATAGTCAAGTCCCAAGCTGGCACCTTAGTGCGGATTGCAGGCCTCAGCCTCAAGGTGCCACGAAGGAAACGTGTAATCAGGGGGTCTCGACCCAAAGATATACCTCCCACCATAGTATGGTAAGCCGCAATGGCTGCCACGTAAACTTTTAGTGTGGAAGGACAAAGACCTGACACAAAGCGCTCCTGCAGGAACTCGAGTACTGTGTTGACAGAACAGTTAACTGGATCCCACTGGTGTCGGTGACACCATAAGGAGAAAACTCTCCATTTAAGCGCATACAGTTTCCTCGTAGCTGGAGCTCTGGAGCTTAAGATGGTCTCAGCAGCCTCAGCTGAAAGACCACTATCTATAAGTTGGGCCCCCTCAGAGGCCAAACCCAAAGATTCCATATCTCTGGCCGAGGGTGAAATATTGTGCCCCCGGCCTGAGACAGAAGGTCCCTCCTCAAAGGGATCTCCAATGGAGGCCCGTCTAGAAGAAGGATCAGGTCCGCAAACCAGATCCGACTTGGCCAGCGTGGTGCTACTAGCAATAGGCTTATTCCATACCGACGGACCCTCTCCAGAACTCCTGGGAGCAGAGCAACAGGGGGAAAGGCGTACAGACGTAGCCTCGGCCACGTCTGCACCATGGCATCCAGCCCCAGGGGGGCTGGGTGCGTCAGCGAATACCAGAGCGGACAGTGCGTCGTGTTCTGAGACGCGAACAGATCCACCTCTGCCTGACCATATGCCTCCCAGATTTTCTCCACCGCCTCGGGGTGGAGTCTCCAATCCCCTGGCCTCAGCTCCTGCCTCGACAGGATGTCTGCTCCTATATTCTGGTCCCCAGGAATATACACTGCCCTCAGGGAGAGTACCTTCCCCAGAGACCACAGAAGGATCTGGTGCGCCAGTTTGCAAAGCGGACGCGAGCGCAGACCCCCCTGGCGGTTCAGATAAGAGACCACAGATGTGTTGTCTGTTCGAACGAGCACATGATGGCCTCTTAGGTCCGGAAGGAAATGTCTCAACGCATTGAAGACAGCCATCATCTCCAGGCAATTTATGTGCCAAGAAAGATGATGGCTTTTCCACAGACCCTGAACCGAGCGGCCTTCCATTACCGCTCCCCAGCCGGTGAGAGAAGCATCTGTCGAGATCACTACTCGATGGCAAAGAGCTCCCAACACCGGACCCTGGGTTAAGAACCAGTGTTTTTTCCATATCTCTAAGGCACGAAGGCATCGCCGCGTAACCTTGATCATACGAAACGGGTTTCCCCTCGGGGAGAACCCTCTGGTTCTGAGCCACCACTGTAAAGGCCTCATGTACAGCAGGCCAAAAGGTATCACGTTGGACGCTGCTGCCAGTAGACCCAACAGTCTCTCGAACTGTTTTACAGTGCGTGACTGACCTAGCTTTAGCTCTTTGATGGCTGACAGGATAGCAGCTACACGTACGGGCGACAGGCTGGCCCTCATCGTCACTGAATCCCATACCACACCAAGGAAAGTGGTTCTCTGTACTGGAGAAAGTACACTCTTCTTGGCATTGAGCCTCAACCCCAACATTCGTATATGAGCGAGAACGACACCTCGGTGTCGAACCGCCAACTGTTCTGATTCCGCTAGAATCAGCCAGTCGTCGATATAATTCAAAATGCGTATGCCCTGAAGCCTGAGAGGGGCTAAAGCTGCATCCATGCATTTCGTGAATGTGCGGGGTGACAGAGCTAGGCCGAAAGGAAGAACCCGATACTGGTATTCTTTGCCCCCGAAAGAAAACCTTAGGAACTTCCTGTGCTGAGGGAGGATGGAGATATGGAAGTATGCATCCTTTAGATCTATCGTGACGAACCAGTCCTCGGATCTGATTTGGGTCACGATCTGTTTGATGGTCAACATCTTGAACTTGAGTTTCTGAACTGACCGATTCAACAGGCGAAGATCTAAAATGGGACGCAACCCCCCATCCTTCTTTGGAACAATGAAATAACGGCTGTAAAAACCCGATTCTCTGTCGGGAGAGTACACCTGTTCTATAGCTTCTTTTGCTAACAGGGCCTTTACTTCCTGTTCCAATACCAGAGCCTGCTCGGGACGCACCACTGTGGGCAGCACCCCGCTGTAACGAGGAGGACGAGAACCGAACTGGATTCTGTATCCTATCTCTACAATCTGCAGGACCCAAGGAGAAATATTCGGCAGAAGTTTCCACGCTGCCAGAAAATTTACTAAGGGAACCAGCCTCTCGAGGCTGGTCTCTGGTGTTACTGAGAGAGCCAAATCTGGAGCCTGAAACATAATGGCAGGAACTACCTGACCTGACTGCTCTAAAGCCCCCCTCAGAGGGCGCGAAACCGATGCTGTGCCGCAACACAGCATCATTGACTCGCTGGAGACCACTGCGCCCTGAAGCACCGGAGGTGGCAGGGTTGGCAGGAGGGCCTCGTGAGGACCCCGAAGTGGAACGGGCACCGTGTGATGAGGTGAACACCACTCCACTTCGGTCGGGGCTGTCCCCACAGGCCTGGTGCCTAAGCATCAGGACCTTTTTTTTTTTTGAGCCGAAGCCTTCTTCGCCTGAAGAACGGTCCTCAGATCCGGCTTAGGCTTAGTCGACTTCGGTTGAGAGGGTTGCGTCTGTCTCCAATATCTACGTGGAGGTGCACGAGACGCAACACTCTCTTTTTGTTGCACACGATATGATGAGCTATGCGGCTGGGGCTGCTCACGCCCAGCATCCCCAGGGGGCTGGACACGGCGAGGGATAAACTTTTTAAATACATCAGACTGTTTTTTAGTCTCCTGGAACCTTTCCACTGCAGCGTGGACTGCGTCACCGAAGAGACCAGAGGGTTCAAGAGGAGCGTCTAATAAAAAAGTTCGATCTTTATCTTTAATCTCAGAAAGATTCAACCATAAGTGCCTCTCAGTGGCTACCAAAGCTGCCATAGACCGCCCAATAGCTCTAGCGGTCTCTTTAGTAGCCCTAAGAGAAAGATCGGTAGCCCTACGAAGTTCTCGAACATCGTCATGACTAACACCCTCACTGTTATCCAAATCCCCCAGCAGGTCAGCCTGATAAGCCTGGAGCAGCGCCATAGTGTGTAAGCACGCTCCAGCTTGACCTGCCGCCGCATAAGCTTTGCCCACTAAACTAGATGTAGTTTTTAGCGGTCTAGTGGGCAAAACTGGGGCTCTCATAGTCGATGCTGGACCAGGCGCGAGATAACTCGCTAAATTTTGCTCAGCCTGGGGCATCGATTCATAACCATATTCTTTTAGCCCTCTAATTCTTGAATAAGTGGTGGTTTGAGGGCTAAAAACACGAGATGAATATGGTTTATTCCAAGATCTAGATATCTCACTATGTAAATCAGGGAAAAATGGGAGCCCTCGTGGTGGACATAATGTGGCTGAAGAGAGAAATCGCTCATCTAACTTGCTTTTAGGGCGAGTGTTTTTATTCTCAGATGGCCATTCAAAATTTAACTTCTCTACAGCTCGTGACATGACATCCACCAGCTCATCATACGCCGGGGAAATAAATTGTGTGTCTCTTTCCCCCGTGTGTGCATTCTCACTTTCAACACTCATAACATCAACTTCCTCAGAAGAAGAACAATGCAGAAAGGGAGAGCTCTCTTCCCGGGCGGGAGAAACCGCAGAGCGTGCTTCCGACACCGGGAGAGGAGAGCTAGATCTCCCAGGAAGGGAAGGAGAAAAGGTCCGCGGACCCGTCTCGAACCCCTCTGCGAGATCTAACTGCGATCCCCAAGAATGCATTCTCCGCGTTGCCTCGGCAGACGCGGGTCCTGATCCTTGTGGATCGCGAGCCTGCCCACTCTGTTTATCAAAAAGTGACAGGCGGGATCTGAGCATGCGAAGCGGTAGCTTCTCACAATGCTGGCACTCAGCCCCCTCGAAGGCTGAGGCTGCATGCTCAAATCCCAAACAAATCACACAAAGCTCGTGTGTGTCCCCACCCGTTAAATAACGCGGGCAGGGAGGAACACACTGCTTGTAAACTTGTTTCGCCATAACGTTTCCAACAATATTGTAACAGACAACAATAAATAGACAGAGACAGTTTGACACAGATCGCTTGCTGAGGCACAGAAGCTAAATGCCGGCGAGCAGCGGAAGTGCTCTTATCCTTTCCTGGTTCATGACGTCACCCGCCCGTGACGCTCATTCTCTCATTCCATTGGACTAGTTGGCATAGATGCTTCAGACGCAATCACGCAAGAGGCGTTCCCACCGTGTCGTTTGACGCATCTCGAAGTTCCCTTTTTCGATAAAGGGAACGGGGAGGGAGCAGCAAGACGATGACGACATCTATGTTAGCTATGAGCTACGTACAGCCTCATCATTTGATAGACATTCTTAGCACCCAATAAACCATGCCTCAAATACGAGAAAATGTACATGTGGTTCCCAGGCCCAAGTCTCAACGAGAATTAGCCAGGCTAATCCAGGGTAGGATATTCTTCAAAAATGCATCTTTTGTGCGAAAGAAAGTCATGCAGGTTTAGAATGACATCAGGGTTAGTAAATAATGACTTTTTTAAATCATTTTGTAGCTCAGCCATTTTCAAAACAGTGTGGTTTTTCCAGTAATGAGCAACTTTCAGATTTTGGCCAAAATTTTGCAATTTATAAGGAAGCACGATTTTGCTCCCCACAGCTTTTCCGCAAAGGAGTGTGTCATTCATGCATGAAAATGTTGCCTAGGTGGGAAACTACAGTCAATGCAAATGAACAAATTCTCCTTGCAAACCACATGGGAATGAGAAAGTGCTGATTCATAACATAATTTAATGGCATATTTTGAAGATGAAACTGTCCTTTAATAGGCACACTGAGAAGCAATGAAAAGAGGTTGTGTGTCACCTCTACACGAACATCCAGACGGGGGAACAGAGGGTAAAGAACAGTCAGGACGTCCTGATTGAAAGCCCATGCTGCTCTCTCCTGTAGTCTGTTTACAGCAAAAGCCTGTTCATTCTCATTTGATATTTAAATAATGCATAAATCAGACACCATCTGTTGCCAAGGTGAAAGACATGATATGCATTTCCTTGACACTTGTGTGCTGAGACACAACTGCACTCAGCCAACTGGGTGTATTGGGACACTTTGTATACGGAGACGAGTTCGATCAAGCTCGAGTTCGGACCAAGAACAAACTGTGTGAAAACAGTCTGAAGTAATTCTAACTCAAAGCTCACAACTCTCACATCACAACAGCCATCTAGCATGGCAATATCTGTTGGCTAAATTACAATAAACTCAAATCACAGCTAATATAAAGTCAAACCAAAATATATTCAGACACCTTCAACATTTCTCACATTATCACAGTTTATTCGCTAGTTTAGAAAATGGTAATAAAATATGACAAGAACTGAGAGTTATCAAATCAGTTGATATTTCACTGGTTTTGTCCATCCTTCTGTTAGACTGTTTCACAAATGAATAAGGTTGAACAGCTGTCAACTGTTAAATTAAACTACACCATTAGATAATACCAATTTAGGTTAACCAACTACCAAACAATGCTTAATTTGGTTCAGTCTGTGGTGTAAAAAGGTCACATTTGCGATTAAAGAAAAAACACTTAAAGGGATAGTTCACCCAAAAATGAAAATTAAGTCATTAATTACTCACCCTCATGCTGTTCCAACCCCGTAAGACCTTCGTTCATCTTCGGAACACAAATGAAGATATTTTTGATTAAATCTGAGAGCTGGATCACTCCCCCATAGGCTTCTAAAGGATTGAAACTTGACGGCCCAGAAAGTCATTGAAGAAAATGATTAAATATTTCATGTGCCTACAGTGGCTCCACTATAAGATTATCAAGCGTCAAGAATACTTTATGTGCGGAAAAAAACAAACAAAAATAACGACTTTATTCGACTATTCCATTACTTCCTTGTGGGCCTGAGACGAGAGTTCAAGAGATTTCCAGGACGCATGCGCAAGAACTGAGATGAGGACGTTCTTCTTCTACTGCTGGTAACAAGAAGTAGTAGAGGAAGTAGAAGAAGAAGAACGTCCTCATCTCAGTTCTCACGCATTCAATAAAAAAACATTTTCTTCAATGACTTTCTGGGCCGTCAAGTTTCAATCCCTTAGGAAGCCTATAGGGGAGTGATCCACCTCTCAGATTTAATCAAAAATATCTTCATTTGTGTTCCGAAGATGAACGAAGGTCTTACGGGGTTGGTACAGCATGAGGGTGAGTAATTAATGACTTAATTTTCATTTTTGGGTGAACTATCCCTTTAAAGGAGAATTCCGGTATTTAGCACGTTGAGTCTATTTTCTAGTTTGTTTTGGATGAACTAGAGTGGTGGACACAGAAATTTTGACGATGGGTCCTGTCTTGACTTTTTGACTCTTTTAGAATCGCCTATGACCGCTTTAGAGTGGCTGTCTATGAGCATGCACAAACATGTCCTTAAAACAACCCTTAAAGGATTAGTTCACTTTTAAAAAAACTTTTGCTGATAATCTACTCACCCCCATGTCATCCAAGATGTCCATGTCTTTCTTTCTTCAGTCGAAAAGAAATTAAGGTTTTTGATGAAAACATTCTTGGATTTTTCTCCATATAATGTAATACACTGGGTGCCAAACAGTTAAAAAAAACGAGTCTTTTTTCGAGTCATTTCGTTCATTCAACAAACAAAATGACTCGAAAAAAGACTCGTTCATTTTGATGAACGAGTTCGAACAGAAGAGTCACGACCGCGCATCACACAACAGAGCAAGGCATAAAACTTAAAGTTTTTTATTTATTTTAGAGATGACCGATCGTTTCGCAAGATAAGACCCTTATTCATCGGCTGGTGTCGTTTAAAGCCATTTGAAGCTGCACTGAAACAGTCATTTGGACTTTGAACCGTTTGGCACCCAGTGTATTACATTATATGGAGAAAAATCCTGGAATGTTTTCATCAAAAACCTTAATTTCTTTTCGACTGAAGAAAGAAAGACATGGACATCTTGGATGACATGGGGGTGAGTAAATTATCAGCAAAAGTTTTTTTAAAAGTGAACTAATCCTTTAACGTTCGTTTTCAAAACAAGCAATGAGTCCTCCAACAGAAATCAATGCGATTTTACAAAATGCCAAATAAAACATGACAGAAACTGTATTTCGCTACGCTACTTGTTTTGGAACATCAACGAACACCACTAACCACTCGGTGAGTTGCACAGTTTTGAAAACGAACATTAAGGGTTGTTTTAAGGACATGTTTGTGCATGCTCATAGACAGCCACTCTGAAGCGGTCAGAGGTGATTCTAATAGAGTCAAAAAGTCGAGACAGGACCCATCGTCAAAATGTCTGTGTCCACCACTCTACTTCATCCAAAACAAACCAGAAAATAGATTCAAAGTGCTAAATACCGGAATTATCCTTTAAGCAAAACATGGTCAGGTCAAAATATCTGAATAATTTTTGGTCCCAAATTTGCTGTATGAAGAATTTTTGGGTACAATATGTCACAGTTTACTTTAGTTTGCTATCCTCACTCACATAAATGAACTATAGTGTCGTGCACCCACTAGTAATAATCTGAATATTTTTTGGTTTGGCTGTATCTGGTTGAGAAACAGAGAAACACACCCTGTCCAGACGTGACTCGTCCATGCTCTTGGAATACTCCTTTAGCTTGAATTCTTCTCTGTCGATGCGGGAACTCTCTATGTCAGCAGAGAGATGGGGCATGTTGGACACCCAGGCGACGGTTCGCTCAGAGGCTGGGGTCGTGGGGTTGAGAGTGGATGGAGATTGGGAAGAGCCCTGTGGAATATAACAAAACACCATGTAAGTAAGGAAACAGGTATTTGGGTTGCAATATTTACTCTACACAGTTTGGGGTTGGTAAGATTTTGAATGTTTTTGAAAGTAGTCTCTTATGCTCACCAAGGGTGCATTCATTTGATCAAAAATACATTGAAAACAGTAATGATATGAAATAATATTATAATTAAAAAACAAATTCTATTTGAATATATATTAAAATGTAATTTATTCTTGTGATGTCAAAGAGGAATTGTCAGCATCATTACTCCAGTCTTCAGAGTCACATGATCCTTCAGATATCATTCTAATATGCTGATTTGCTGCTCAAGAAACATTTATTAT
The DNA here is from genome assembly GCA_036326025.1 of Chrosomus eos. Taxonomy (NCBI): domain Eukaryota; kingdom Metazoa; phylum Chordata; class Actinopteri; order Cypriniformes; family Leuciscidae; genus Chrosomus; species Chrosomus eos. Next base: position 7,022,917 of record CM070831.1, read on the forward strand.
TATTACAAAAATGTTGGCGAAGAATTATTATCAATGTTGGAAATGTGCTGCTTAACATTTATGTGAACACAGTGATAATTTTTTTTTAAAAGGCTTATTTGATGTATAGAAAGTAAAAGAAAACAGCTATCAATATTTTGTAACATTATAAAAGCCTTTAATGCCACTTTTGATCAATTAAATGCATCCTTGCTGAATAAAAGTATTAATTTATTTGAACAAAAATGTAATTATTAAGTATGCTGACTATTTTTATCATGCTCTCTACAGCCAATGGAAGTGTAGTGCTTTAATTTCTGTTTAACACAGTTTCACGTTTAAATCCATTTCATGTAATTCTGCAGAATTTTCTCTAAAATCTGCACAAATATGTGAAAAGATTTGTGTGTGATAAATATTCCTAAATATGTCATTAGAGTGGCATTTTATATTATATTACAGTGAAATAAATATTTATCTGAAGTAACCACACTTATCACTATGTTTTCCATTCAGATGGATGAGAAATATTGCTGATTACTAAAAAAAAATGTTAAAATTACAATTAAAATATTGCCAATTGCCGCTTTTTTCTTTCTTTTTTTTTACGGTTCCAGGCTTTTTCCACGACTTTCCGTCATAAATGACTAGAAATTATTTTTAAAAAGAATTTTATATAGATCACACACAAAAATAAATATCTAGCTGAAGAAACACTAGACATTGAACAGGAAGAATATAAAAGTTTTCTGATGCGAACACCTGTTTGCTCATGGTAGGCTTGAGCAGATGCTGTTGCTGGACCTGCTGGCGTTCCTGATGTGATTTCGATTGCTGTGTGGACTGTGGCGTTCCGCCCTGAGACCCCTGGGATCCCTGGCTCTCCCTGGTGGAGCTCTGCTGATGGGGCAGGCCTGGGGGGGTGCTGTCTTTGACGGACAGCTGCTGCCGGGGCCCCTGTTGCCGGCTCCCGAAGCCAGACTCCGGGGACTGGAGCAGGTTTCCGCTCTGTGGCCTGGTCTTTGCTGCAGGGGTGGCGGCAGCGGCAGAACTCACGGAAAGCTGATGTGAGGGTTGCGATTTCATGCGCTGTGTGGGAGGAGCCATGGAGCTTTGACGGACAGGCTGAACGGTGGAAGGAGGCGTGGCTAGTGATGAATGAGATGTGCCGGTCTGCGATGCCATGCCTGCCATCTGCTGCTGCTCCTGGTCATGAGACACATGCTTAAATATCAACCTCCATTTCTGACACTCGTTTCTAAATCAATTCACTCAGAAATTGTATGTAAACAATGGATAATATAACAATATTTTACAGATTTATGCTTTTAGGGACAAAAGATGCAATGAAAGTATGAAGTCTTGTTTTGATTAGACAAAAGATGCATAATTTGTCAACATTTGTAATATTTGTGGACAGTTGACTATATAGTGAATGTAAACAAAGGTAAACAAAGTGCCTTGAAGTCTTTAGTTTTCTTCTAGGAACAAGCATGTCAATATTCATTGTTCAAATAATTCCCACCCAAGGCATAGGCAAAAAAAAAGAGGACGAGGCCTGGTCGAGTTAGAGGGATGTGGCATTTCCCAAACATGCTCAAAGTAGTTGACCAATCACAACACAGTAGTCTAGCTGACCAATCAGAGCATACTGCACTTTTCAGAAGGAGGGGCTTCATAGAGACAGGATCTAACAGAACGTTACTGACAGACTTGGAACACAGGAGCTGCAACAATGTCAAATATGTGGAAAATAATGTGTTTTTAGACCATTCAAGCCTAAAAACCTATTCTAATAAAAAAATCAATACTTTGTAAAAAGGCATAATAGGTCCTTTTTAAGATCAAAACGGTGGTGAAGAAAATACCTGCATGTGCATGGAGAGCTGGCGTCCCCTGAAGTCACTCTGGTTATGGCGGGTGTAGTCGTCGCTGTAGCTGTGGGAGTGAATGATGCTCGGCTGACCCAGGTGAGGGCCAGGTCTGAGGGTGGACAGGTCTTCGCTTCGGGAGAAACCACCATGAGCGAACTGCGGGATGTACCCTGGGTGAGAGGCGTCCGGCTCAGGGGCCAGCAGGAGAGGAGGAGGAGGTTGTGCTCGACTGTGCTGGTGGTGAATCTGAGGCCCGTCGGCAGCGAGGTGGAACAGAGGGTTCTGGAAGGAGAGGGGGTAGCGGAGGGCGGCGGCTTGCTGCTGTTGCTGCTGGGACAGCGAGTCGGTGGTGGTTCCCATCTGGCTCAGCTGGCTCAACCTCAGACCCCCGGACATGCTGGAACCGCCGGATCCGGCCGACATGCGCCCTCCGGCGCGCAGCTGACCTCCGAGGCCACCTCCCAAGGCCGCGAGCCCACCGTAGCTGCCGAGGCCGGCAATCGAGGCCTGGGAAGAGTTGAGCATGTCCCCCATAGACTGCAGGTTAGAGACACTGTTCATTCTTGAGTCCTGGAGGTCCATCATAGAAATGTTTTCATTAACACCTAGAACCTACGGGCGAGAGCGCTGCAGATACCTGCCGGGCGCAGCAGTTGTGGGCGGTTTATGCATGTGGCTTGACTGCATGTGAGTGATGGGTGTGTTAACTGGAGGGTTAAAAGGAATAATTCACCCAAAAATGAAATTTCTGTCATTATTTACTCACTGTCATATGCTGTTACTCATGCAGTTTGTCAAATCAAATTAACTAATAACATAAAAAAAAGTTGTCCTGGCAATAATGTCAAGAAAAATTATATTGAATCGTTTGAATAATATATATTATATTTAAATAATGGTAATAAATAAGTAACATTTGATTTTACAGGAGAATAATTAAATTAACTGAATTCAAAATGGACATTAAAGTAACACTAAGTAGTTTTTCAACCTTCATAATATATTTCCAAGACCCTTGTGATGGTACATCGACTTAAAATAAGTTAAATGACTCGTCTGCCATAGCCTGACGGGGTCTGTATCGCTTTTACTGGCACTATGTAACTTCGGGTTTCGGGTAGGAACCCGTGCACAAAAAGAACTACAAAATTCGACTGCTTTACGTCAAGCGCTACACTAGTCATTATTTCGTTTTTCTTCGTTTCTGATGTCATCAGATGCAATACATCATCCTTTCGTGAAATCATGTAACATACTCTACCTTGTCTGTGGACATCGTTCATTCTAAAGCCGGTGCTGGATAAACAGCGAGCGTGCATGCGACCGTAGGTTAAACTATTTACGACAGCGGCAATGGACAATTTTGTTTCCAACCAGTAGGGCGACCGAAGAGGAAAATTTACTTAGTGTTACTTTAAAAGCACCATCTTTTTAATACCGTTCATTTAAATGTTTCATTGTTATATTGTTTAATGCTTGTGTAAAAGGTAAAAAAAAAAAAAAATCATGCTTAGCTTATTCATTATTGTCTATACAGGGGTATTTTTTTTAGGAAAAATTTACAGTATCTTCAAAAAATTGTTGTATAATAAATAATAATATAAAGTACAGAAGCCAAGCTATCCTGGGATGCGTTTCCCGTACAACGTTGTACGAAGCAACGTTGGAGAAATCAGTGGAGTAATAACTTCCTTAAATGAAACTGTTTGAGATCGAATTAACAGTAGATGTTTTGATATAAATTACAGACCTGAGGACTATTTCAAATTTTTCTCAGTTATTTTGATTTATTCACAGATTGAATCATAGGCTCGTTCTTACATAGTCGAGCACGTTCACACATGCGCACTCTTCAAAAGCGGTGCTTTAAATCTCTTGACAAACTAAAAGACGTAAATGCCAGTGGTATGTATTCTAAATATAATAAGGCAATAATAAGATAAGGATTTATTAAGTCCACATGCAAACTAGAAACTCTGCTTCTAACCACAGGTCGAGAGCTGTCGTTCCAACCACACAAGTTTGCGATGCTGTTCGTGAATGTTCGTTGGAACTACGGTTTCAGTCTATGGACTCGTTGAACTTTGCTGATAACGACGGAACTTGGGAACATAGTTGGCTTACGATGCCTTTGGGAAACACACCCCTGGTAATGTCAAGGAAAATTATATTTAATTATTAAAAGATAATATTCTATATAATAGTATATAATAATACATAATTAATACACTTATTTAATAAAATAAATAATAATAAATAAACAATTAATAATTACCATCTGAGAAAAATGTATTTAACTAAATGTATATTTGTTTATTGGGAGAATGACACATGCTATATTCTGAGACTTATATTTTGAAGCCAAAGTACAGATTAAATGGATGACAAAAGTCAAATTAACTAAAATTATATTGGGTGTCAGTCTAAGGCAAAACCTGACATGACAGGCGCCATTTGTGTCAAATTACATTTTTCAATATAAAAATTATCTCCCCAGAAAAACAGTTCACAAACAATCCGATTTTAAATTATTTTATATAATTATTTAACATTCTGAAAACTTGTCACTATAAACACTGCACATGAAAGTGCAGGATACAGTAATCACAAAACTTTCATTTTTGGGTGAAATATACATTTTTTTATGTCAGGACCCTGAATCCTAAATGGTGATGGAAGATTAACGTAAATAATCTCTTTATGTATTGACTGCACCCACATCATCTTGTAGCCCTCTTTTCCATGCTTGGGTGGTATTTGACCATGCAGTAAGCAGGTCAGTGGCGCTTCCTTCTCCGACAGGAACAAAGCCAACCCTCAGAAAAGCTGGTGAAACGTGTGCTAGGGAGTGAGCTGTTATTCAAATGAGAATTTGGACCAGACAGCACTGACCATTGTCATGAAAGAATTCTAAATGAAAGGGGATATTATTTAAACACAACACCCCACCCAATCAGAACCACTGTCCTTTGGGACTTACCTTTGGGTCTGGATCAGTAATATCAGAACTGCTAGTACAGTACGCTGGACTAGAGCGGGCCAACGGGGGACGGGCAACATAGAAAACTTCTTTAGATGAGGCTCGGTGAGGATGATCGCGATCCACAAAACCCCCCATTCCAGCTCGGGAAGGAGGGGCTCCGCCACTGGACAAGGCAGAGGTTGGAGAGGGCAGGCGAGTGATCTCGATCGAACTGTATGAGATATGAGAAAGTTGACAAGGAAAAGAGTTTCCATGCTCATTTGCTCCAGAAGCAATATTCCATAAGACATTCACTTAAGCTCAGGGTTACACTTTATTTCGATGGTCTGCTTTAGACATTCTATAAGTAAACTTGTCAACTAACTCTTATTAGAGTATTAGACTGTTAGGTTAGGGTTCGGGTTAGTAGAATAAGTTTACATGTAGTTGAAAAGTTTGTTATATTCAGTAGAATGTCTGGTTGGGGAGCATCAAAATAAAGTGTTACCAAACTCAGTTCCAAAACCTAGCAAGCCATATTGTTGATTATTTATTTTAATAATGAATACAATAAACATTGATACTGTATTATTTTATTATCATTGATATACTTTTATAGTTTTTGTTAATATTTTGAAGTTTTATTTGTATATTTTCATGTTTTTACTATAATTTTAGTTGAAGCTTTAGTAATTTTGTCATTTTATTAGTTTGTCTATATATTTTTTTAATTAGTTCTAGTTATTTTAGTACTTCAAGTTAAACTAAATAAAAATGAGAAATGTTGGCAACTAGCTGAAATAAAATAATTGTAAGTTTTTATATTTTATTTTATTTCCGTTAATGTTTATTTTGTTTAAATAAATAAATGTAGTTAAAGTTAATAATAATAACCCTGCTTTGACAGAAGCAGAAGTATGAAAAAATATTTATTTTTTTAGAAGAAAATCAAAAAGCGAAAATAGGGAAAATGAAAACTAAAAAAGTAAACTAAACTAAAAAAAAAAAAAAAAAGTACAAAAAAAATACAATACATAAAGAATTATTTATTTACTTGTAGGTGGCTTTGCACCCCCACAAATATGGTGATCATCTTTTGAGGGACCCCTTTTTTATATATAATATTTTATATTATTTTATTATATTATATTTTATAATATCTATACATTTTCTTTTAAATGTTTTTTTGTACTGTTTGAAAAATATTTCATATAAAATACAATACAAGTGTGATATTATAGACAACATGTCATTTCCTAAATTAAATAATTGTCTTTCATATAGTTATTGTACTAAAACAAAACTAAAAAGTATATGTCAAATTTAATAAAAATGCTTAAAAACAGAAAGCATGAATGAAAAAGTAAAGAATTTAAATCCTATAAATGTTTTTTTAGCACTCATTTGCATCTCCTCTCCAGTTTGTAAACCTCTGGCATAGATGCCTAAACATATTAGGAAGACTAACTACAGTAGGTTTGGGAAAATACTCTCTTCTCCGAGGTGCTGCGATGTGACACAAATAACGCGTGCATATAAAGACCCCAGACATCACCTGTTGAGGTCTCTCATCATGAGGTTCTGGAACTCAGACGAGATGGCCCTGTTGAAGCTGGGCCTGGAGAGCAGTCTATCTGTCTGTCTCTCGGGAGGCTGTCTGTCTGTCTGGTGACTGGGCTGTCTCTGGAGGTGCGGGTTACGGAGGGCCATGCTGATGTCATTTAGAAGGCGGGGCAATGGTCCGAGTTTGATGATAGCATCCTTTGGCACAATATAAACAGACAAAAAACAGGAGACCAACCTGATGACCGATCACAAACGCAAGTAGACAATCACAATCTATCTTCATCTAGATTATCAAACATCATCTACCTTGCTTAGTTGTGCCATGACTTCCCACAGAAGACTGTGCAGGATCGAGAGCTCCCTTCCCAAGTCGATGTAGCCCTCAAAAGCAACTGCGTTGCTCACGGTATCGAGATTGGAGATCTCGTAGAGGAATTGCTGCATGGAGCCCCACTCCATCTCTAAAAACTCATTCATATAGCACATGTACTCCTCCTTATTGCCAAACCTGTAATGCAGTGAAGAACTGGTCAGCACATGGGCTGAAATGGTTAGTAGGAGTATAGAATGTTGCGTCAGTGATAAAGATGATAATCATCATCATCATCATCCTCATCAGTTACAGCTGCACTGATGTTATAGCTTTGATATAGCTTAACCCTTTGGTGTCTAAGGTGTTTTTGGGGTCCTTGAGATGTTTTGACATGCCCTGACATTTGTGCTTTTTTCAGTTGCTTATAAACATATTAATGGCACAAACAGGGCTACCATAATATGTGAGCAACATGTATGTACATGTTTGTATTTTTTAGAGAATATTATTTATGCATGGTTATTGAAAGTTTCTGAAATAAGGCCACAAAACACATATTGATTATTTCTTCACAAGACTTTTGAAAATTGTATCACATAGTCTAGAATATTTGCTCCAAAACTATGTGAGAATGGCTATATAACATCATAATGTAACCCATAATACTGGAGCACTAAAGAGATCCCCATCCTTAACCCAAAGTTATAATGACTGCCCCGGATCAATTATTTTAAATGCTGAAAAGGCGATTTTAAGCATCATAACATTATAAAGTACAGTGTGAAAAATGGACATTCATTTTGAATATTTGCTAAATATTACATTATACGGTGTTATTGAAGTATTAGTAATTTTAAAGATTAATTTCAAGTGAGTTTTAGATGACGCAAATATAATAAAAAATGTAAAAATTGGGGAAATGAGAATGCACAACTAAATATCAAATATGGATAAAAATTTTTTAAAAAAAAAAGATGATAACCAATATGGTCCAAATATATTAAGCATTGGAATAGATCAAATGAGAATGCACAAATATCCAGTGTGGATAAAATAATAAACTACTGTATAATAATGCCAGTAGATAACTAATATGGTCCCATTATATCATGCATCCCATATCAGAATGACACAATTCAAGATCCGATGTGAAAAATTAAATGAAATATCGGTTGATAACCAAAATGGTCCATCTCCAATCAGTTTCCCTGCTGAAAAGACCAGCATAAATGCAAGTTACTGTACTCAGAGCATACAGCAAAAACGATGACATGGTAATAAAGTTAAAAGACCTTAAAGAAGTGTGTACTGACTTTGAGAAGTTTGCAAGGTTCTGCACAACTTTGGCTATGAGGGTGAGTGTGCGTGAGGTCTGTTCATCGGGGTATTCCTGTGTGAGATTGAATAAGGATGGCGACATGACGGCTGGACACAGGAAGCGCAGGAAGAGGGAACCACTGATCAGTCGATCTGCAATGTCCTCTCTTCCTCTCTCAGCGCATCGAACACGCCAGGACGCAAACACCTCTTTCAGTTCTCTAGGAAACGCACTGGGAAAAACAAACAATAGAATTCCAGGATGATTAAAGCAGTTGGTTTGCTATCATGTTTTCACTGTCCATTCTTTTAAAATATATTAAAATATTAAAATATATAAGCCTGGAAATTCATGATTAAGGATAATGGCAATCTTAAGAACGATTTTTATGAAGATCTGCTATTATAGCTATAATTAAAAAGTTGTTTTGCCACTTAAACTGTTTTAAAGAGTCACAGTAGTAAAAAAATAACACCATTAAATGTTTCATTTTACTGTCCTGTGATGTGGTGCACATTATTCAATATAATACATTTTATATTAAAAATCTACCCATTTAAAAAAAATTTACTGTCACTGTGCATAAGAAGAATTTCATTTTCCATAGAAAAAAGCAGTAAGGGGCCGTTCACACAGTATGTGTTCTTGCATCTGACCCAGCTGTTTTTTATTAGTAGTATTTTTTCTTCTATGTAAACGTGCTATAGTGATGTATTTGATTGCTGCAGTGCATCTTGCTGTTTTGTAAAGGGACAGTTCACCCAAAAAAAAAAATCAAGTCATCATTTACTCACCAAGGTGTTGTTCTAATGCCAAATGCCCTTGTTTCTTTTTTGGACAACAAAAGGAGTAACTTAAAGGGATACTCCACTTTTTTTGGAAATAGGATCATTTTACAACTCCCTCAGAGTTAAACAGTTGAGTTTTACCATTTTACCATTTAGAAGAATATCAGTAACCAGACAGTTTCTGGTCCCATTGACTTCCATAGTATATATTTTTTCCTACTATGGAAGTCAATGAGACCAGAAACTGTCAGGTTACTGATATTCTTCTAAATATCAGAAAATCGGCTGAATGGATTCGAAAATGGTAAAACTCAACTGTTTAACTCTGAGGGAGTTGTAAAATGAGCCTATTTCCAAAAAAAGTGGAGTATGCCTTTAAAAAAAATGTCCCGGTCGTCTATATAATCGCGGTGAATATCGACCAGCATCAAGCTTTTTATTTCTTTTTCAAAAAACCAAAGGATCACAGAAGTGTTCTGGGTGTATACAGTAGGGTTTAGTAAAAAATAAATGAAAATCTTGACCTTGGCCGTTGGTCTTCTGTGCACAGCTGCAATGTGTGTGTTCGCCGGCGTTCACAGGCTCTAGCGCCGCAGTTCACACCCTTTAATTCTAACAGTCTTTCTACGTAGCAGTTTTTAAACACAGTTAACATTTTACAAGTTTACTTCTTTTATTGCCAAGAACTATTGTCAGAGGGAGAGTTTATGGTGGTAAATAAAAGAGAAAATGGAATATTAACATTGTTGCTGTTAAATTGGCGAATGTTTTATCATAGATGAAGGTTTTAATCACAGGTTAGAATTGTAATCCCTGATTTGTTTAAAATTAAGTGGTGCAACAAAACTCGATTAAAAATAAAACCCAGATCAACAAATCCTTTATTAGCTTTACACTTTGCTGTCACGTTTCTATGTGTTTGAGTTCTGTTTTAAGATCTGGTTTCCCCTGTCTTTGTGGTTTTTGGTTTAGCCCTGTTAAGTTTTCCCGCTCCTCGTTTGTGTTCAGTCTCATCACCTGTGTTCAGTTAATTATCCAATCATTCCTAGTGTATTTAAGCCCTGTGTTTTCTCCCAGTGTTTGTCGATCGTCGTCCTTGTATGGTTGTGTTACTGAATTCCTGGAGTTTGTTATTTTGTTCTTGTTCCTGAAGTTAATTTTGTTAATAAATCAACTACTTTTGAAATGCTTGTATCCTCGTCTTCAGCTACCTGCACACAACCCTGACAGAACGATCGACCATAACAAAAAAAAAGGATGAACTACGAACTCTGTGTCCCACAAGATGGCCGGTCTCTGGAAGAATATGCGGAGATATATCTCCATCTTTTCCGGGACTCTAATTGGGACGAGGAGTCCCTTACACATGAGTTTTGGAGTGGGATGGACGATACCCTCGCTCAGATACTGTTGTTGGGAGATCTCCACCTCCCTTTAGTAAAATTCATTGCCCGTACGCTGTGGGTGTGTGGTTCCTCACTCACCGTGGGAGACATCCAGCCCGATCTCCACGGCCAGCCAGAGCAAGAGCCCATCACCTGTACGCCAACGCCTGAGCCCATCACCTGCACGCTCCCACCAGAGCCCATCGTCTGCCCACCAGAGCCTGCACACCGCATCAGCCCTGCCGCCAGATCGGTCCCTGGACTTCCCCGGCTGATATCCGGTATGACTGATCCCCCACTGATATCGGTGCGACTGGCCAAAAAGAAGGCTGCCGAGGCTGGGGTTCAAGTCAGCCACATCCAGCCAGAGCCTGAGCCCGTCGCCTGCCCGCCAGAGCCTGAGCCTGTCACCTGCCCGCCAGAGCCTGATCCCAGCCCCAAGCTTCCTGATGTGCTGGCCCCGTCCAGTTCCGAGTCCCCTGATGTGCTGGCCCCGTCCAGTTCCGAATCCCCTGATGTGCTGGCCCCGTCCAGTTCCGAGTCCCATGATGTGCTGGCCCCGTCCAGTTCCGAGTCCCATGATGTGCTGGCCCCGTCCAGTTCCGAATCCCCTGATGTGCTGGCCCCGTCCAGTTCCGAGTCCCATGAAGAGCCAGAGCCCGTTGACCCAGCGCCAGAGCCCGTTGACCCAGCGCCAGAGCCCGTTGACCCAGCGCCAGAGCCCGTTGACCCAGAGCCAGAGCCCGTTGACCCAGAGCCAGAGCCCGTTGACCCAGAGCCAGAGCCCGTTGACCCAGAGCCAGAGCCCGTTGACCCAGAGCCAGAGCCCGTTGACCCAGAGCCAGAGCCCGTTGACCCAGAGCCAGAGCCCGTTGACCCAGAGCCAGAGCCAGAGCCCGTTGACCCAGCGCCAGAGCCCATTGATGTCAAGTCAGTTCCCGATCCTGAGCCTGTCCTCCCCAAGAAAATTTTGGGGGGGCGCTATACGCCTTCGCCGTGGCCGGCCAAAGATCCACGGAGGCCTGAAAAGATAACACCGCCATGGCCACCCGAAGGGTCCTCACCGCCATGGCCACCCGAAGGGTCCTCACCGCCATGGCCACCCGAAGGGTCCTCACCGCCATGGCCACCCGAAGGGTCCTCACCGCCATGGCCACCCGAAGGGTCCTCACCGCCATGGCCACCTGAAGGGTCTTCACCACCACGGCCACCTGAAGGGTCTTCACCGCCGTGGCCACCTGAAGAGCCTGCACCGCCTTGGACGCCCGAGGGTCCCACAGCTCCGGCCTGGACGCCCGAGGGTCCCACAGCTCCGCCCTGGACGCCCGAGGGTCCCACAGCTCCGCCCTGGACGCCCGAGGGTCCCACAGCTCCGCCCTGGACGCCCGAGGGTCCGACAGCTCCGCCTTGGTCATGCCCACTGCCAGTTCCGCCCTGGCCACGCCCACAGCCTGCACCGTCATGACCACGCCCACAGCCTGCACCGCCGTGGCCACGCCCACAGCCTGCTCCACCCTGGAGGCTTCCTGGACCTGCACCATGCCCTCGTCAGCCTCCAGGGCGCCCACCCTCCCACCCCTTTGGATGTTATACGGCGCGAGGACGCGCTTTCGGGGAGGGGGGAGGTACTGTCACGTTTCTATGTGTTTGAGTTCTGTTTTAAGATCTGGTTTCCCCTGTCTTTGTGGTTTTTGGTTTAGCCCTGTTAAGTTTTCCCGCTCCTCGTTTGTGTTCAGTCTCATCACCTGTGTTCAGTTAATTATCCAATCATTCCTAGTGTATTTAAGCCCTGTGTTTTCTCCCAGTGTTTGTCGATCGTCGTCCTTGTATGGTTGTGTTACTGAATTCCTGGAGTTTGTTATTTTGTTCTTGTTCCTGAAGTTAATTTTGTTAATAAATCAACTACTTTTGAAATGCCTGTATCCTCGTCTTCAGCTACCTGCACACAACCCTGACATTTGCTTAATTTAATCCTTATTACTTTAACCTACCCTAAGTGTTTTTCACGTTAAGCGTGTTTAGTGATTGAAATACTTCAGCAGGAGCTGTATATGGATCACAAGTGCTTGTTCACATATTTTTGTTTTTGAGATGGGTATAATTAGGAGGCCATGATGATGGACAGAAGCCAATGGGCAAATTTGGCCAGTATGCCGGGCACTCCTACTCTTTTTTGAAGGACATCCTGGGATTTTTTATGACTGCAGAGAGTCAGGAGCTCGGTTTAAAGTCTCATCCGAAGGACGTTGCTTGTTACAGTAGAGTGTCCCCATCATTATACTGGGGCATTAGGACCTACAGAGACCTCAGGGTGAACACCTGCTGCTGGCCTCACTAACACCTCTTCCAGCAGATAACTAGTTTTCCCAGGAGGTCTCCCATCCAGGTAATAGCCAGGCTCATCCCTGCTATTCACTGCTATTATATGGTGGAGCACAAGTGGAATATGTTTTTAAAATTTCTCCTTTTGTGGTCCGAAAAAGAAGGAATGGCATACTGCATTAGAACAACACCAGGGTGAGTAAATGATGACTTGATTTTCATTTTAGGTGGATCTAACCCTTTAAGATGTCGTGTCTATTTAAAACAGCTCAAGACTGTGTGAACGGCCCATAAGAGGACTGTCCTATGTCAGCTTTGTAACTAACCAATGAGAGTTGACGATTTTACAGAGTGCAAGCTCACAGCACATCCGGAGGTTGGCTTGATGTTCGGGCAGTACAGAAGGTGGAGTTCTCATTGGGTCGACTTCACAGTTCTCTTCTGACTCATACAGCGCTCGGATAAAATCACCTAAATTCAAATGAAACCATTAACATGTGAGTGTACAGCAACAGAAACAACCACAACTCTCAAAACTTGAGGAACTCTCACCTAAAACGTCTTTGAGGTACTTATGTCCAATGAGTTTGAGGTACTCTTCTATGGCTTTGGTGGCCAGGGTGTTCTCTCTGAAGATAAGGTGCTCTCGGTCGATAAATCGGTCCACCTCACACATTGCCATGTCTGAAAGAAAATCCTTGTGCAGAGCAAAAGAAGATACATCTGTAATCACTTTACAATTGCTTGCATATATAAAAAATCAAGATAAAACCAAATAATTGACTGATTTGGAGTGCCCTATATAGGCAACAACTCTGTGTGTCAGTTTTGCTATTGTTAACTAAAGCTGGTGTTTTTGATAATTTAAATAAAGCTAAAATAAAATGACTGAAAAGATGAAACGCTTTTACTTCAAATTAGAAAAGTTGCCTTGGCAATTAACTAAAGTTAAACCCATTTAAGTTTAAGTACTACAATTACTAAAACTAAAATAAAAACAAACTATGTGAATTAAAGCTACATATTTTAAAAAAACTACTAAAAATGACAAAAGCACATAACATTATTAAACAAACTAAATTTAAAATGAAAACAGAATATATTAAGTTTATTTAAGATATTAATAAATACATACTAGTCAAATAATACTGTGTGCCACACAAATAGCCTTGTTTGATGTTAGGATGTTGCCAATTTAATGTAACATCTCCAAAAATGTATAAATTACACAAAATACATAAATATGCTAAATTTTTCATTTTAATTAGATGAAACAATTTTTTCAATAGTTTTCAGTTTTAAATTAAATATTAGCAGGTGCTGGATTTAAACATGGTAAGTCAAATGGAGCTGAAAGCATTTGATTGGTTTGGTGTCTGAAAATAATTTTTCAAAAGTATATTTATAATCAACTGTAACTGAGCTTGTCACAACTGCATTTTTCACAGAGTATATATATATATACACTAGTCACTTAAAATCTTACCTAGACAAGCTTTGTGTCAGGAGCATGTATCCAATGCTTTAAAATCCTGTCTAGGTAGGCAGCTCACCAAAATTTTGAACATACTTACAAACATATATTATTGAAAAAGTCCTACCTTGGCCTTCCCTGTGCTCTGCAGGATGTGCACCAGAGCACAGGCCACTTCCTCTTTGCTCTTGACGCTCAGCAGTGGCTCCAGAACCGCACACAGCGTTCTGTAGTTGTTGGTGACATACTCAGCGAACTCTTTATACAGCTCCATTGGCAGGATGCTCATGGTCTGAAAGCGTGACTTGAGCCGCAGGGAGGCGTTGATGATTTTGCCCCCTCCCACACCTCCACCCTTGGCCAGGACGCTAGGCTGAATGACGGGGTACCATTGCTCCACAAACTGACGACCAGTGATGCTGGAAATGGGGATGCTGACTAAGCCCAGGTATGTGCTCTTTTCCTGTTATGATGAAGGAAATGGACAAAAAATGATGATGATCAGTCACCTTAAAATAGCAGGATGCACCCCTTCTTAGCTAATGAAAGGCTAGCACCATTAAGCTACAAAAATAGTGGCAATGTTAGAAACCTTAGAATTGCTTGTCAAGTGCAGTTTTGTATTTTTTTTTATATATATAGTTTTGTATTTCCAGGATTTTTTTTAAATAGCCAGTTACCATAAAGCATTATTTGCTGCTTGCTATTTGCTTATTGTAGATGCATATATCTGGGAATTTGTTTTGTAGAGTCTATTGGATTCAATATAATTGGATTACATAATTTATAAATAATACATACTATTAATAATATAAATGTGTATGTATGTATTTAAATATATTCATGTTGTGAAAATATTCTCTATATATTTAATGATAATATATATATATATATATATATATATATATATATATATATATATAGTTTACATTATATTATCATAATGTATCCATTTTTAAATAATACTTCATTTGTAATATATATATATATATATATATATATATATATATATATATATATATATATATATATACACACACACACAGTATAAACATTAACTATATATTTTAATATCTTTTGAAACAAATCACAAGTAGCTAAAAAAAAAGACTCAGAATATCTTTCATATATTTGATGTCACTAATTAATATATTTGTGTGCTAGTGTGCTAGACATCTAATGTATGAACAAAAAGCCAAACTCAAGTCTTTAATATTCATTTGGATTTGAGTGTCTAGCAA
Organism: Chrosomus eos; assembly: GCA_036326025.1. NCBI lineage: Eukaryota > Metazoa > Chordata > Actinopteri > Cypriniformes > Leuciscidae > Chrosomus > Chrosomus eos. The sequence goes on from CM070831.1 coordinate 7,038,139, forward strand.
AAGAGCATGAGGTGGTCTTTTACCTTGCGTCTTTTTTTATCTGTCTCTTTGTAAAGATGAAGGCGGAGGCTGCGGACAGCTGGCAGGTTGTTGAACTCAAAGTGCTCACCCCAGAACACAGTATCGGTTCGGGGTTTGCTGGTGGTGCGGGCGTAAAGCATGTCATCCAAGCACAGTTCACAATAATAGCGCTTTTTGGGTGGGAGTTCACGGGCCTCGATTATCCACAGCTTCAGAACATTGTCGACGCGTCGACTGTTGTCCTGAGTGTGGGAAACACAGAATCATATTTGCGTCATATATAAACTATAGGTAATGTGGTGGTGAGAGGTTTTGCAGAACTTTAAATGTGCTGTCAAGTATGCGGACAGACAGGAGAGATTGCAAGTTTGAGGGTGGCAGTGCTTTAGAAAGGATAATGATTTGAATTACTGTTAGTCTAACACCTACTGCATGTCTAAAGTGCTGGAGTGGTCATAGACAATGATGTTTCAGAGAAAGATGAGTCATTCAGACTCATCAAAATGGCCCTGGAACATTAGTTTTCTACTGGCATTTATAGTAATATACCCTTAAAAACAGATTTCAAAAGCTCCAGCCCTTTTATTAAAAAATACAGTGACGTTAATATGCTACAGTGATGGTCTCTCAGGTGGTAATACTATGGTATACATATTTATACCATATTATTGACTGATTACCATATTCATATACAGTACCAGGGTACTCCAAGGTTCTTCAAAGATAGTTTTACATAACCAAACGGACAAAAAGCAACCAATCACAAATCATTCATAAAAATCACCATAAGCGGGTAAATCTGTAATCCATGACATTAGACAAATTGATTATGTGGAAATGCATCAAAATAATGTCAATTCAGTGTACCAAAAATACAGTGGACAAAATGTGTGATCTGAATTTCTGCACATCCTGAAATAATACATTTCAAATATTCTTTTTATTCTTATTATAATTAGGGGCCAAGGACCTAAGGTGTGGAGGCACCTATCGAAATCTTTGGCGTTCTTCTTCTTCTTCTTCTTCCTTTTCCACTCTAGGAGTCTATTGGCGCTTTTTCACTGCATGGTACGGCTCGGAACGGCCCAGTACGGCTCGGCTCGGCACGGCACGGCTCGGTCCGCTTTAGCTCGGTTTGCTTTTCCACTGCAGTTAGTACCGCTTTAAAGTGGGTGGGATTATATACTGATCGTCATAGTTTATCCGCTCCTCGGCAACCAACGAGAGGAACGTCTGCACTTTGTCCACTGACCACGAGTCAGCCATTTCTTTTTTGGAAGTTTTTTTTCTTTATTTTTTCTTCAAGTAAGTCAAGCAAGTAGTTTAAACAGCTACAAAGGTGGTTTTTACTGGCTATTTAAATCTAGCAGGTTTGATGTCTTGCAAATACAATGACGCTGGTAGTGACGATTCTGTCTGACCAATCAGTGATCTGCAGTGTTTTCACGTCACATTTTAGTATTGGTACGGTACGCTTGGAACCTCAACAGAGGTGGTACCATTTAAAGCGAGCCGTACCATACCGTACCGTACCATGCAGTGGAAAAGCGCCACAAGTGAGCTTTACCGAGCCAAGCCGTGCCGTACCATGTAGTGGAAAAGCGCCAAAGCGTGCCGTACTGAACCGTACCATGCAGTGGAAAAGCGCCACAAAGAATTGCTTGCGAGAAAGTTATGAAATTTGGCACACAGATAGAGGATAGTCTGTCCTGTCACCATAGCACATTTTGAAGTCTCTAACTCAATCCCTCTAGCACCACCAACTGTCCAAAATTTCACTCATGTTTATGCTAATAACTTTTGAACCGTACGGGCTAAAAGTTATGGATCTCATGTCTATAGACGAAAGCGTTTTTGTATACCGCAGCAGCAAAGTTGAGCCACAATGCCAAAATAACTATTCAGGCGTTATCTCTGCAATGCCTTGACATATTGACACCAAACTTTGTGTGTGTCATTGACCCTTCACTCTGACCACACCACATACATTTTTAACTGCGCCACCTATTGGTCAGAAGTGAAAAATCATTAAATAATATGGCATGTCTTATCGTCTTCTTGCGCTTGGCCCCGATAATTGCTGCTTGCAGCTATATTTATTATTATTATTATTATTAAATACAGTATCTCATGAAAGTGAGTACACCCCTCACATTTCAACAAACATTTTAGTATATCTTCTCAAGGTGCAATGCTATAGAAATTAAACTTGGATATATTTTAGAGTAGTCAATGTGCTGCTTGTATAGCAGTATATATTTACTGTCCTCTGAAAATAATTCAACATACAGCCATTATTGAAACAAAAGTGAGTAAACCCTAAGTGATAAAAGTTGTACGTCGTTTAACCATGCAAAGCCACATGTCCTATTCATCATTTTCATGTTTTTGTCTGCTTGACAGGACCATACAAATGTGCATATCTTGTGTAAGACCAGTTAGAATTTGTACTTTGAGTACAATTATCTCATACTGACCATTAGATGTTCAACATTGCACCTCATGGCAAAGAACTCTCTAAGGATTTGAGAATTAGAATTGTTGCTCTCCACAAAGACGGCCAAGGCTATAATAAGGTTGGTAAACACCCTGAAAATGAGTTAAAGAACAGTGGCCAGGGTCATACAGAGGTTTTCCAAGATGGGTTCCACTTGGAACAGACCTTGCAAGGGTCAATCAAAGAAGTTGAGTCATGGTGCTGTGCATCAGATGCAAAAGCTGGCTTCAAAAAACAGACGCATGAGTGCTGCCAGCATTGCTTTAGAGGTTGCAGAAGTGGAACGTCAGCTTGTCAGTGCTCAGACCATACACCACACACTGCAACAAGTCGGTTTGCATGGCTGTCGTCCCAGAAGGAAGCCTCTTCTGAAGCTGGCTCACAAGAAAGCCCGCAAACAGTTTGTTGAAAGCAACCTGTCCAAGAGCATGAATTACTGGAACCATGTCCTGTGGCCTGATGAGACTAAGATAGACTTGTTTGGCTCAGATGGTGTACAGCATGTGTGGCGACACCGTGGTAAGGAGTACCAAGAAAATTGTGTCTTGCCTACAGTCAAGCATGGTGGTGGTAGCATCATGGTCTGGGGCTGCATGAGTGCTGCTGGTACTGGGGAGCTGAGCTTCATTGAGGATAACATGGATTCCAATATGTACTGTGACATTCTGAAGCAGAATATGATGCCCTCTCTTCAGAAACTGGTCCGAATGGCATGATGACAACCCCAAACACACCGCCAAGATGACAACTACCTTGCTGAGGAAGCTGAAGGTGAAGGTGATGGAGTGGGCAAGTATGTCTCCAGACCTAAACCCTATTGAGCACCTGTGGAGCATCCTCAAGTGGAAGGTGGAGAAGCACCATGTGTCTAACAGCCAGCAGCTCCGTCATGTCATTATGGAGTGGAAGAGGGTACCAGCAACAACCTGTGCAGCTCTGGTGAATTACATGCCCAGGAGGATTAAGGCAGTGCTAGATAACAATAGTGCTCACACAAAATATTGACACTTTGGACACAGTGTTGGCATGTTCACTTAGGGTCTACTCACTTTTGTTGCCAGCTATTTTAGCAAAAACGGCTATATGTTGAGTTATTTGAGTTATTGAGGACAGTAAATATATACTGCTATACACGCAGCACATTGAATACTCTAAAATCTATCCAAGTTTCATTTCTATAGTATTGTCCCTTGAGAAGATATACTAAAATGTTTGCTGAAATGTGAGGGGTGTACTTACTTTTGTGTGATACTGTACATTAATAGTATTACATAATATGCATTAATAAAGGGGTAGTTCTGATCATGGATATCTACTTTACTTGCTACTAAGTGTCTTAAAACTTGAATACTTTCAAAGCATTTGTGAACACATGGTGATGATTTCACACATTCACACAAAGCACATTGTACCTTGTAAAGGTGGACTGGTAAAAACTGTGCAACCCAAATCCCAGAAGTATGTTACATAACAATTCTGATTACAGCTTTCCCGTTTTGACGGTCAGTGAACAGACTGTGACTCCATCTGTGACTATGTAAAAGAAACTATGGTAAACGTGAAAAAAACCCATGGTACCATATGTCCCGTCCAAACAGAGTTTTTTGCCAGTGAGTGCTTCATTGGTTTGCTATGAACTACTCAGCTTTTTCTATCACTTCGGAAACTTCTTAAACTAATCAGCTAATAAACCAAACAACCAAATGAACACCCTTGGTCTGTCCTCATTTATTGTAATATTGACAACGCATCTGTCGCAAGACTGAGCAGGCTGATCATTTTTGGACGCCTGTGTCATGTTCTCCACGATTCAGCCCAAAATCCCGCTGCCTGAACATCTGGACGAGTCAATCCACACTGCTCGTTTCACCGAGACACTTTTTAAAGCCTATCCATTCAAAACCATAACAACAGACACAGCCAACATGAGAGATAATAGATGTTTAAAGAAGGAACATTCAGTATTCTGCACTGGCCTTTGGAATACATCTTGGCATATCAGATTTAAAAAAGGAGTTTGTTTCATTATGTGGCAGAACAGCACATGGAAGCAGTTTGAAGTTCATTTGAGACTCCTACAAACACCAGTAGAGGGTAAAATGAGTGTAAAGATGAAAATGACAGAAGAGGTTGTTACTGAAGTAGATTGGTGCAGTCATGGAAGAAGAGGAGAGAGAAAGAGAGTTTTTCTTCTTTACACTCACTTTGTTTGGTTTGACAGCTCTCTGTAGATTCTCTATCCATTTGTCTCTCTCCGCAGCCGACCGACAGGCAAAACACTTTGTTCCTGAAGCAGTTGTCACCTAAGGAAAGGAATAATGAGTTTCACTATTTCAACCATCAGTGTAATTAGAAGGAAAAAAACAACAAAATTCCACAGGGCACTGGGGCTAATATAGTCATGAATTAAATTAAAGTAAAATGTGTGATTTCTATGCCACTACTGGCACCAAAAGAAAATGCAAAAATCAGATAGACATGGTTAAGTCTTATGTACCATTCAGAACTGAATTGAGAATTCCTTTTAAATTCTATTTCAATCCCTAAATTTAAAATGAATTTGAATTCAGGTAGCAAACAGGAAGCAGAATTGTTATTAGACAATAGAACGATAGACAGACAGATCTACAGACAGATGTACAGACAGATAGACAGATATAGATAGATAGATATATATATAGATAGATAGATAGATAGATAGATAGATAGATAGATAGATAGATAGATAGATAGATAGATAGATAGATAGATAGATAGATAGATAGTCACTGACGGTTGAGGGAGCAACACATGGTTTTAAGAAATGAAAACTAAGTGTGTGAACATTTGAACAGGAAAATGTGCATAAATTCGGTTATTATTTTAAACATGTACATTTAAAATAGCTCCATCAGAACTGTATTCAATTAAAAAATAAATGGCAATTTTTTAATAAACATCTCATCGATTTTCTAAGGAGCATGCAAGTTATAATCTGAAGTGTTTGCTAAAGATCACCTCAAAACAGTACTCCTGTCCCAGTATACTGGAGTGAACAGGCTTGATGATCGCATCTTCATCAAGTGTCAAATCCAGGGCCTCGGCTGCGCTGCTGGGAGACAGCAAAGACTCATGGGAGTGCGATTCTTTGAAGCTCTGCATCAGACGAGTCCTGTGAGGGAGCAATAACAGCATGTCTGAGAGAGAAGAAGCTCACAGGTTGCGCTTACATCACACGCCTACATGATGAGGTCAGTATTTCATTTGACATTACAGAAATCGGCTTTCTTTAGAAGTCTTTCTTTGTGGTTTATGGACAACGACATCAGCCTCTATCATCAACCGTGAGATAAATCATGAGGGTTTGAACATTTGAGGAGAATTTAGTAAGAAGAATGAATAGTGTTGAACGCAATTCGCACATCATGATTTTCGGTGTTGAAAGCGCACTCAATTATACTGCGTATCCATATACGGTACTTTTTTTTTACTTTGATAAATAAAAAATGCACACAATCATCACTTTTCAATCATATTCTGTTTCCACCTGCTTTCCTTAGTTAGTAAACCCCGAACTTTCAAAATTCAACTTTAAAAATAACAAAAAAAAAAGTTCATAATACAGTAAAAAAAAAAGATTTTTAGTGCATTTTGCACTTGATTAAACTGGATTGTAGGTAATTAGCAAATAACATGAGAAAACTTGCCGTTTAGTGTAGTTTCGTGAATTTTCCCCTTAATATAATCTTAAAAGTAAAAAAGTGAGAAGGTTTACTTTCATACACGTTTCTAATCAGTTCTAATCAGCACAGATATGAGCACATTTACACTGCATAAAAATTTAATAATAATAATAAACTTAAATTATCCTGTTTATAAATATACTGATTCCACCAAGACACTTTTAAAGCCTGCACATTCAAAACCATAGAAACAGCTAATACAAGATATAATAAAATAATAATAAAAGGTTTAAAATCATCACTTTTCAATTAAAAAAAAATCATAAAAAAGTACTAAAATCATCTAAAATTTGCCTAATTTACAAAAAAAAAACTTTTGACTTAAATTTTTGCTCTTGGTTAACCTGGATTGTATAAAGATTGTTTCAGCCACTGAATAAGAATAAAAAAGGCGACTTTTTATCTCAATTCTGACTTTTTTCTCGCAATTGCGAGTTATAAAGTCACAATTGTGAGATATAAACTTGCCATTCTGACAAAAAAAACAGATTTTTTTTCCTTAAACCAGACTTTATAACTTGCAGAGTAAAAACAAGCTTCCATAGGCTTGTGGGTAATTAGCGAATATGAGGAAAGTTTTTGCCCTGAAATAACATGAGCGAACGTGTCGTTATGTGAATAGTTTCATGAATTCGAGAAATCTTAAAAGTGAAAAAGTCTTTACTTGCATACGTCTCTAATCATTCTCAGCACAAATGCGAGCATTTACAGTGCATAACAACATACACCTTTACCCCACTGTACCTGCAAACGCCCACACACACTCACTTCGCAGTTTAGAGCCACAAACCCTTAAAAGAGCTGAAGAAAAGACTGACAAGCTTATCGAGAAGTACAATTATATAAATATCAAGAGAAAAAGTGTGATAAATTGTTAGATCCCTACTAGTGATGTATCGCTTCTCCTGCGTCTTCGGAGAATCACTGTATATGTATACATACAGCCTCACAGCGTTAAGTGCATACAGTGTGGGAGAGAGAGAGAGAGAGAGAGAGAGAGAGAGAGAGAGAGAGAGAGAGAGAGAGAGAGAGAGAGACCAAGCGAAAGAGATGGAAGGTATAAAAATAGACCCAAAGGAGTGAGTCAGAATGAAAGAAATGATAGAGCGAGTGGAGGAGGGAGGGAGGGAGGGAGGAGAGAGAGAGAGAGAGAGAGAGAGAGAGAGAGAGAGAGAGAGAGAGAGAGAGAGAGAGAGAGAGAGAGAGAGAGAGAGAGAGAGAGAAGAGAGAGAGAGAGAGAGAGAGAGAGAGAGAGAGAGAGAGTAGTGAGACAGTGAGAGACTTCTCAGAGGAAATCAAAATGTTACATAAACCATGGGAACTGAAAGGAATAAGACAAAGACAGACAGACCGAATGAAGGACAGAGATCCAGCAGTAACGAGAAGACAACAGGACTGAGATGAAATAACGACAATTCTGTCATTATTTACTCGTTGGAGATGTTGAGCGAAATGTCCAAGCATCTTTTGTCCATACAACGAAGGCATATAGTGACCAAGGGGCTGTCAAGCTTCAAAATTTAAACATTAAAACACCATAAAAGTATTGTGAATGTAGTCATGATGCTTCACGCACTGTATATCATGTTTAGAGACATGTAGCTCTCAATGGTGTCAGACATCTAACGCTAGCTATGTTTCCATCCACACGTTTTTATCCGCATTATGTGATATCGAATGAAAAATGCCTTATGGAAACCGTAAAATTCGATTGACTTTCATGAATATGGACTCAAATGAAATACGTTTGCATTTTATCTTGATCGATATGTGATAAACGCTGATGAAAACGTTATTATGGCGCGATCCATTTTGCCTAGCAAAACTTTGTTCGTAAATGTTGGCTTGAATGTTGTTCAATTCGGTGAGAAAATGAATGGAAACACCTCAACATGTCTCAAATCAATTCGATATACCAATTTGATCGCAAAACAGCATGTGACGTCATTACGCACAGGTTTTTATTCGCTTTAAAGCAGTTTGATGGTTTTTTACCGAACTTCAGATAATTCGATTGACAAGTGGATGGAAACTTGGCTAGTGACAGACAAGAAAAAAACAGCCCAAGACCAGGAATATTACTCTTTTTACTGTATTTTTGATCAACTAAATGCAGCCTTGTCTTCTAATAGCATTTTTGTCAATCATGTTGGAATGAAATCCATTTGATTTTATATGTTTGTATGCTTAAAATGTACTGTACATTTATTTTTTTCACATAACATCCATCTTCCATTAGGTTTGGCTTGTGAGCAGGTGAGGAGACTCTTGTGAAACTAGATGAAAAAAAGGGATTATTCTTCTCGGAAAGCAATGTACTTAGTAACTGAGACGAACAAAGACTACATTTCAGTCTGTTCATCGCACAAAGCTATCATACAAGCCACTTTTAAGGAGCTTTTATTGAGCCTGAAAAATATTGAGCATGGAAAATAACTGCTTGGACATTTCCAAAGACCCTCGTTTTGGGTTTGGAACGACAGGAGGAAATTATGACAGAGTTTGGACAAAGTATATGCCATTCACAATCTACACAAACAAGCTTTTGGGACGCAGTCAGTCAAATCCAAAAGATAAGAGGTTTGTACACAAAATTGCAGTGCATTTGTGCTGGCATAGCAGGATTTGTGGATTTAAATCATCTTTTGAGATCAGGTGAATCACATCACAATTACATCCCAAAATCAAAGGGAGCAGAAGAAACGAAGCCTTTCCATGAGATACTGTTCACAGCACTGAAACTCCGCACCGCAGTGTTACTCCAGCTGTTAGACTCCATTTGTGCGTCACACGACAATCCAGCTCACAACGATTCCAGTTAAGGGCTGAATCAAACGATTATATGAAAGCGGAGTTGTCTGTTTGAATTACTCAAAACGGCAGCACGGCTTCCATTTCGAAGATACAGCGCAGCGGAAACTTCCACTTTGAAAAGGAAACGTCACTGGAGCACTTCCCTGTCCAAACTGAGCAAGAACTTCAAAAACCACGACCTGCCTTTTTCTCAAAGAACACAGGCTGACCGTGGGTGAGCTTAGAGCTCGGAGCATGAATAAATGAATGAAAAAACCATTAAAGAGCACCTCAGCACCTGTCTGGATGCTTGAAGAAGAAGAAATAAGGAACCAGAGGACGTTGCAGATATTAAGAGATTTAAACTGGAGTGCAAACCGGCGTTTAATGGAGCAGTTCATCCAAAAATGATGATTCGCTGACCTCTATTTTATAACGATTTTATATTATTTTCACTCTTTTTTGAAACACAAAAGAACTCATGCACTATAAACGAATTACTGAAATTTCAGGTCAGGAATTATAGTGCACTTATTTCTTATTATAGTGCACTTATTCGCGTTTTAGGAGTTTAACAGTATAATTCAACACCAAACCATTGGAAAAGTGTTGTTGTTTCACAGAAAAAAGAAAAGAACACAGGGTGTCATTTTTGACTGTTCAATACTCATTCACTGAATATCATGACAGCACTGTTTCAGCATGCGTTTATGGGAGGAAGAGTTTGGACGTTACCGGTCCTGGTCGGCGCTCCGGAAACGAGGGAGGATCATGTGGCGGAAGCTGCTGGTTCGGTCCAGTTTGGGCTGACTCTTGGCCCGTTTAATGGACCCCTTCAGTCTTCTACTGAGGAAACTCTGAGAAAAAGAACAGACTCAGAATTAATATGCATGACAACAGACAACAAACCCAAGGAATTGATCATTTGGATTGCATAGTCTGACACTTGAAAACTTAATAGGCAATGTTTGCTCACATGATTTGCAAGGGCATGCATTTTTTAAAAACTTATGAGGGCTATAAAGACATCTAACTATAAAACACACAGTGTGCAGGCATTATACATGTATAATAATACAAATAATGCATAATCATTAATATTAATAGTAATATTATTATTATGTATTTTTTTTAAATATATAATTTATTATATGTATTGTTTTATTAAAACATCTAATTGGAGTAAAGTAAAAATGTTGCATATATTAAAAAAAAATATATATATATATACAAATATAGACAAAATACTTATTTACTATTTTATTGTTAATAATATAATATTATAATATTTTTAAAAAATCTTATATTTATTATTATATTAAAAGGACAACATTTTGCTGTTTATAGGCTTTATAAACATTAAAAGTTTTTTTTATTATTAATAATATAAATTATTCTAACATTAATTAGATGAGCAGATGTAAAATTGTGGTGCAACTGACTGAAATAATATTCCCTTGCTCGTGGCAAAACACTCTGGCAATGTTGCACTATCCACAGTCAACCAATAGTGGGAAGTATTGCTTCATAAATATTTCCTGACAGTAAGAACAGACTGGCAACAGCAGGCAAGAGGTTCACGCCACAACAGAGTAAAATCATGTCAAATCTCACTGTGTACGTAATGCGTTCATACAATCTTAGATACAACCTGAAAACACAACTCATCAACAGAAGAATGTTTCGAACAGAAGATGAAGCTGTGAAAGCTCATTTGCTCAGTGATAATTACAGTGTAAGGCAGCAGTGTATTGATGTTCCTCCGACATTCTGTTTAGTGGTTTATTATGCACTACAAACCCTTAGTATTAAACTTATACAATTAATTCAGCCCAAACTGCTCAACCAACTAAAACATTTATTCAACATTTTTTTCATGTGCTATCTACTTTCTAGTTTTCGTTAAAGTTTATACTTACAAAGGCTAAAACCTGTATACCTGAAACTTTGCTGCTTCACAACCAGTAAGCAACCATATTGTAACTAGGGTTAGAAGTTATTATTTTTTTAATTAAAGGTGCAGAAAGCCATTTCTGAGAAACCCTGTTGATATTTGAAATCAACCCAAACAAACTCACCCCTCGCTTCACTGCTCTGCCACCAACATAACAAACACACAATGCAAGAGTGGATGTCTCTAGCTAAAGCGAAGCAAAAAAAAAATACTTTGTGAAAAATACAGTGAAGATGACGAACAAATGACAAGGAAAAACAAAAAATGAAAACACAGTACACAAGAGTACAAGCAAGAGTTTGTAGTTAATCGCCAGCAGCACACCAGCTCCAGACAAACAATGACACTCAAACCTGTCCTGTTACTATAGCTAACATTACAGCAACAGCATATCTTGGTTCTGCGAACTTCTTCTGACCTTTTCTCTTTTGCAATGTCTCTCAGCCATCTCTCTTTCTACACTCTTTCTTTAAATCTCCCTCTTGCTCACTCTCTCTCCTCCCCATGTTCACATGAGTGGACACACCCCCTTACTGCTGATTGGCTCACTCTCTCTCCTCCTGCATCATGAGTGGATACACTCCTTACTGCTGATTGGCTCACTCTCTCTCCTCCTGCATCATGAGTGGATACACTCCTACTGCTGATTGGCTCACTCTCTCTCCTCCTGCATCATGAGTGGATACACTCCTTACTGCTGATTGGCTCACTCTCTCTCCTCCCCATCATGAGTGGATACACTCCTTACTGCTGATTGGCTCAATCTCTCTCCTCCTCCATCATGAGTGGATACACTCCCTACTGCTGATTGGGTCACTCTCTCTCCTTCCCCCATCATGAGTGGATACACTCCCTACTGCTGATTGGCTCACTCTCTCTCCTCCTCCATCATGAGTGGATACACTCCCTACTGCTGATTGGCTCACTCTCTCTCCTTCTTCCATCATGAGTGGATACACTCCCTACTGCTGATTGGCTCAATCTCTCTCCTCCTCCATCATGAGTGGATACACTCCCTACTGCTGATTGGCTCACTCTCTCTCCTCTTCATCATGAGTGGATACACTCCCTACTGCTGATTGGCTCACTCTCTCTCCTCCTCCATCATGAGTGGATACACTCCCTACTGCTGATTGGTCCACTCTCTCCTCTCCATCATAGCGAACAACATATGCTGTTGGTAATCCACACTCCATATGAGTGATCACCTATGTATGGTCAATCTCATCACTCTCATCATGATGGATACACTCCCTAGCTGATTGGTCATCTCTCTCCTCCATCCCATCATGAGTGGATACACCTCCTACTGCTGATTGTCACACTCTCTCTCCTCCCATCATGAGATGGATACACTCCTACTGCTGAATTGGTCACTCTCTCTCCTCTTCATCATGACGTGGATACACTCCCTACTGCTGATTGGCTCATCTCTCCTCCTCTCATCATGAGTGGATACACTCCCTACTGCTGATTGGCTCACTCTCTCTCCTCCTCATCATGAGTGGATACACTCCCTACTGCTGATTGGCTCACTCTCTCTCCTCCTCCATCATGAGTGGATACACTCCCTACTGCTGATTGGCTCAACTTCTCTCCTCCTCCATCATGAGGGATACACTCCCTATGCTGATTGGTCATCTCTCTCCTCCCCATCATGAGTGGATACACCCCTACTGCTGATTGGCTCAACTCTCTCTCCTCCTCCATCATGAGTGGATACACTCCCTACTGCTGATTGGCTCACTCTCTCTCCTCCTCATCATGAGTGGATACACTCCCTACTGCTGATTGGCTCACTCTCTCTCCTCCTCATCATGAGTGGATACACTCCCTACTGCTGATTGGTCACTCTCTCTCCTCTCCATCATGAGTGGATACACTCCCTACTGCTGATTGGCTCATCTCTCTCCTCCTCCATCATGAGTGGATACACTCCCTACTGCTGATTGGCCACTCTCTCTCCTCCTCCATCATGAGTGGATACACTCCCTACTGCTGATTGGCTCACTCTCTCTCCTCCTCCATCATGAGTGGATACACTCCCTACTGCTGATTGGCTCAATCTCTCTCCTCCTCCATCATGAGTGGATACACTCCCTACTGCTGATTGGCTCACTCTCTCTCCTCCTCCATCATGAGTGGATACACTCCCTACTGCTGATTGGCTCACTCTCTCTCCTCCTCCATCATGAGTGGATACACTCCCTACTGCTGATTGGCTCATCTCTCTCCTCCTCATCATGAGTGGATACACTCCCTACTGCTGATTGGCTCACTCTCTCTCCTCCTCCATCATGAGTGGATACACTCCCTACTGCTGATTGGCTCAATCTCTCTCCTCCTCCATCATGAGTGGATACACTCCCTACTGCTGATTGGGTCACTCTCTCTCCTCCTCCATCATGAGTGGATACACTCCCTACTGCTGATTGGCTCAATCTCTCTCCTCCTCCATCATGAGTGGATACACTCCCTACTGCTGATTGGGTCACTCTCTCTCCTCCCCATCATGAGTGGATACACTCCCTACTGCTGATTGCTCATCTCTCTCCTCCTCCATCATGAGTGGATACACTCCCTACTGCTGATTGGCTCACTCTCTCTCCTTCTTCCATCATGAGTGGATACACTCCCTACTGCTGATTGGCTCACATCTCTCTCCTCCTCCATCATGAGTGGATACACTCCCTACTGCTGATTGGGTCACTCTCTCTCCTCCCCCATCATGAGTGGATACACTCCCTACTGCTGATTGGCTCAATCTCTCTCCTCCTCCATCATGAGTGGATACACTCCCTACTGCTGATTGGGTCACTCTCTCTCCTCCCCATCATGAGTGGATACACTCCCTACTGCTGATTGGCTCAATCTCTCTCCTCCTCCATCTGAGTGGATACACTCCCTACTGCTGATTGGCTCACTCTCTCCTTCTCATCATGATGATACACTCCCTACTGCTGATTGGCTCAATCCCCTCTCCTCCTCCTCATGATGGATACACTCCCTACTGCTGATTGGTCATCTCTCTCCTCCTCATCATGAGTGGATACACTCCCTACTGCTGATTGGTCACTCTCTCTCCTCCTCCATCATGAGTGGATACACTCCCTACTGCTGATTGGCTCACTCTCTCTCCTCCTCATCATGAGTGGATACACTCCCTACTGCTGATTGGCTCACTCTCCTCCTCCTCCATCATGAGTGGATACACTCCCTACTGCTGATTGGTCACTCTCTCTCCTCCCCATCATGAGTGGATACACTCCCTACTGCTGATTGGCTCACTCTCTCTCCTCCTCCATCATGAGTGGATACACTCCCTACTGCTGATTGGGTCACTCTCTCTCCTCCTCCATCATGAGTGGATACACTCCCTACTGCTGATTGGCTCAATCTCTCTCCTCCTCCATCATGAGTGGATACACTCCCTACTGCTGATTGGGTCACTCTCTCTCCTCCCCATCATGAGTGGATACACTCCCTACTGCTGATTGGTCACTCTCTCTCCTCCCCATCATGAGTGGATACACTCCCTACTGCTGATTGGGTCACTCTCTCTCCTCCATCATGAGTGGATACACTCCCTACTGCTGATTGGCTCATCTCTCTCCTCCTCCATCATGAGTGGATACACTCCCTACTGCTGATTGGGTCACTCTCTCTCCTCTTCATCATGAGTGGATACACTCCCTACTGCTGATTGGGTCACTCTCTCTCCTCCTCCATCATGAGTGGATACACTCCCTACTGCTGATTGGGTCACTCTCTCTCCTCCCCATCATGAGTGGATACACTCCCTACTGCTGATTGGTCAATCTCTCTCCTCCTCCATCATGAGTGGATACACTCCCTACTGCTGATTGGTCACTCTCTCTCCTCCCCCATCATGAGTGGATACACTCCCTACTGCTGATTGGCTCATCTCTCTCCTCCTCCATCATGAGTGGATACACTCCCTACTGCTGATTGGTCACTCTCTCTCCTCTTCATCATGATGGATACACTCCCTACTGCTGATTGGTCACTCTCTCTCCTCCTCCTCATGAGTGGATACACTCCCTACTGCTGATTGGGTCACTCTCTCTCTCTCCCTCCATCATGAGTGGATACACTCCCTACTGCTGATTGGTCACTCTCTCCTCCTCTATCATGAGTGGATACACTCCCTACTGCTGATTGGCTCACTCTCTCTCCTCCTCCATCATGAGTGGATACACTCCCTACTGCTGATTGGTCAATCTCTCTCCTCCTCCATCATGAGTGGATACACTCCCTACTGCTGATTGGTCACTCTCTCTCCTCCTCCATCATGAGTGGATACACTCCCTACTGCTGATTGGCTCATCTCTCTCCTCCTCATCATGAGTGGATACACTCCCTACTGCTGATTGGCTCATCTCTCTCCTCCTCCATCATGAGTGGATACACTCCCTACTGCTGATTGGCTCACTCTCTCCTCCTCATCATGAGTGGATACACTCCCTACTGCTGATTGGTCACTCTCTCTCCTCCTCCATCATGAGTGGATACACTCCCTACTGCTGATGGCTCACTCTCTCTCCTCCTCCATCATGAGTGGATACACTCCCTACTGCTGATTGGGTCACTCTCTCTCCTCCTCCATCATGAGTGGATACACTCCCTACTGCTGATTGGCTCATCTCTCTCCTCCTCCCATCATGAGTGGATACACTCCCTACTGCTGATTGGCTCACTCTCTCTCCTCCTCTATCATGAGTGGATACACTCCCTACTGCTGATTGGCTCACTCTCTCTCCTCCTCCATCATGAGTGGATACACTCCCTACTGCTGATTGGGTCACTCTCTCTCCTCCCCCATCATGAGTGGATACACTACCTACTGCTGATTGGGTCACTCTCTCTCCTCCTCCATCATGAGTGGATACACTACCTACTGCTGATTGGGTCACTCTCTCTCCTCCCCCATCATGAGTGGATACACTACCTACTGCTGATTGGCTCAATCTCTCTCCTCCTCCATCATGAGTGGATACACTCCCTACTGCTGATTGGGTCACTCTCTCTCCTCCTCCATCATGAGTGTATACACTCCCTACTGCTGATTGGCTCACTCTCTCTCCTCCTCCATCATGAGTGGATACACTCCCTACTGCTGATTGGCTCACTCTCTCTCCTCCTCCATCATGAGTGGATACACTCCCTACTGCTGATTGGGTCACTCTCTCTCCTCCTCCATCATGAGTGTATACACTCCCTACTGCTGATTGGCTCACTCTCTCTCCTCCTCCATCATGAGTGGATACACTGCCTACTGCTGATTGGCTCACTCTCTCTCCTCCTCCATCATGAGTGGATACACTCCCTACTGCTGATTGGCTCACTCTCTCTCCTCCTCCATCATGAGTGGATACACTCCCTACTGCTGATTGGCTCACTCTCTCTCCTCCTCTATCATGAGTGGATACACTGCCTACTGCTGATTGGCTCACTCTCTCTCCTCCTCTATCATGAGTGGATACACTGCCTACTGCTGATTGGCTACAAGTGTGTTGTAGAGCTCGGTCCGATCCACTTTCAACAGCATTTCTCAGAATTTCCTGTAACTTTAACAGACAATACTTAAAACTGATTTGTAGGTGCTTTTCTATATATTACTTTTTCGAACCATACAAAAACACAGCCATTAATTATGTCAAATACTCCAACAAAATCAATTATAGAACAAGGATCATTTACGGCCCCTTTATTTTCATTATCTGGGGCATTTTTTTGTCACTTTTAATGAAACCGCCTGCCCCCAATCTCTGACAATCGAGTACGATTGTCGCATTTTGTCCCCCTAGTGCAGGGGTAGGGAACGTCGGTCCTGGAGAGCCACAGCCCTGCAGAGTTTAGCTCCAACCCTGAAAAAAACTCACC
The DNA here is from genome assembly GCA_036326025.1 of Chrosomus eos. Lineage (NCBI taxonomy): Eukaryota > Metazoa > Chordata > Actinopteri > Cypriniformes > Leuciscidae > Chrosomus > Chrosomus eos. The sequence goes on from CM070831.1 coordinate 7,055,030, forward strand.
TGATTGTAGCCTTAATGATCCTAAAGACATTGATTAGCTGGTTCAGGTGTGTTTGATTAGGGTTGGAAATAAACTCTGCAGGGCTATGGCTCTCCAGGACCAACGTTCCCCACCCCTGCCCTAGTGACAGGCGGACAGAATTTTTAGATTGGTTCAGAAGTAGCAGTGACCCTTCACTTTTTCACCATGGTATAATGAATGAATAATGAATGTATACACAAAACAAATCACCGTATATCTGTATATCTGTAAGAAAGATAGGCATATTGCATTTTCTCAATGTTATTCTCAATTATTTATCAATGTAAATAATTGTGTAATAATTCTAAAATGATTATTTCAGACATAATTATTCGAAACTGCCCATTTTAGAGAAATTGTGTATAAAGAAAAGTAAGTATTGGTAATTTTTAGGGGTGTAACAAGACGCTTATCTCACGAAACGAGACAGACACGAGATTGGGTTCACGAGAACGAGACGAGACGAGATTTTTGCACAATTTTACAGAAATCCTCAGACACAATTCTTGACTGGAAAAGTATGCAGGTGCATTTTGCAATGTTTAACTAATAATCTTATTAAGTACACCTGAAATGACATGCATTAGGAGTATGAATTATCAAATGCATTGAAAGAAAAAAATATACAACAATATAACCTTTTAATAATAAAAGGTTTTTATTGACTGGCTTTTCTCCTGTATGATTTCAAATTAGTCTCTTCAGACCTTACTGTACATTTAAGAGCTTTCAGAACTTCTGATTGAGGCTGTGTGTGACATCCTAACTGAACTCTAGAAGTCTTAAGTGCAAACAATAAGTGCAAGTGCAACCATAATCAAAGTTAGCGCACAGACTCTTTATAATTGTTTTGAAATTGCTGTTTTATTTTGCACCGGCAGTTATAGGGTTAATGCCTATGGTTAATGCGGTGAGTTCGGGAAAGGCCGGTAGAGAAACGAGCCTGGTGTGTTTGTCTCCACAGTTGTTCTTGCGTTCCGATTATAAGTTCAGAAACAGAGCCTCCCTTGTCTGTTGTCTTTAAGACATTACAGTACTCTCTCAATATTCGAAGTGCAAACTGAGACGATAGCCGCAAATAAACAGTCCAGAGATGGGTACACTGTAAAAAAATATTTTCATGATTTGTTATCACAACTTTTTATATTTTGTCAATTCAACTTAGATAATTAATGTAGTTCAGGTAACATAATATTTTGAGTTTCTATTTATTAAACCAATCTCATTTGTTGTATTAACTCAAAGTTTTAATTTCAATTAACTAAAAATTTTAAGGCAACCAGGTAACTTACTTTTTTAAGTTAATCCAACTTTTTTTTTTTACAGTGTATTGGGAGACGGACGATTGTATGTTCGCGGCCTAATTTGTGCGCAATGCACATCAGCGAGCTTGTGTTTTACTTTCACTATCGTGATCGCGCGTACTCTGTGTATAGCAGCGGTGCTGAGCGTGCATTATACAACATAAGATCAGACGTTTAGTCTATGTTGCGCAACGAATCCTCCGCCATCCTCACGCGATCAGTGAACTTTGATTTGTGCTGCACTGATTGCAACGGCAACTCGTGCTGGATGAGCAGAGCAGACTTTTACATTAGATTATAATGGTTTTTAAGTATTTTTATAAAAACAGCAAAACGATAGTTTAGGCGAATGTGAGTGTAGCGGTGGAATATTTCTATGGTAATAGAAATCGCGAGACGGCTTTTCACTCGACGGGAAATCTCGTCATGTTTTAATCTCGTGGCACGAGATCTCGTTACACCCCTAGTAATTTTCACAATCTTTTTCATAGTTTTGATTAGAAAACATCACATTCAGTCTGGCAGTCATGTACGGCATAGCCGCAAAAGCTAAACAGAGCTCCAATATACTGGAAATTAATGAATTTTGGTCTGACGTTTGTTAGAAGCCACCAAGAACATTTACCTCATTGCAATGCATTAACAACCACTCAGAACAGATGAACTCAGATTTACTAAACTAACTAAATCAGTAAATTGACTAGCGCAAACCTTACTACTAATAATTATTATTACTAATAACTACTAATAAGCTGGGCTGAGTTTCCCGAAACCTTCTTAACACTACGTCGTTCTTAAGTTGCACCTTATGCTGTACCTTATCGTTAATACGTGTTTCCCGAAACGCTCTTAGTTAAGTATACCTTCTGTAAGTCATACTTTCGGAAGGTTGGTCTGGACCACTCTTAGCTTTACCTTATCACTGTTAAAGGTCGATATTAATATAATTCTGAAGTTTTAATACACACAGACAGTGTTCAATTAGGCTAATTCAAGTGTTTTCATGCAAAGAATAAAATTGTCATTACACTGATTGTTGTTAGAATTTTAATTATATTATTATAGGCCTAGGCTATATAATAAAATTTTTATACATTTATTTTAATTAAAGAGCGCTTTTAAAGGCCAGTGAAAGCATAGGCTACTGTCAGTTAAGTCCTATTCGGACGCTAATATTGTTTATCATGGGCTCTTACGGTATTTTAAACATTTACAAGGGTAAGTCGGATATTTTAGTGCCGTCCGAATCCATAATATCAGTGTTTTTTTTTCACCCAACCCGCGTAAAAATCTCTGTCCAAATTAGTACCTATTGATTTTTGACAAACAGGTCGTGTGGTAATTTAATTGCCGTCTGAATACACATCTCTGAGAAGAGATTCAAAATTCACTGTTTAAATCCTTTTTGATCACTGCCGAGCACCGTACGTGACGTACACTTTTATTACTGAAATGCTTGAAAGTATTTACAAGAACAATATTTCATCGCAGCTCACCTCAGCGAACAAAAATGGGAAAGAGAAGAAAGCACATAAAAAATTTAAATTATTATGGCAGCAATATATGATACAATATTAAAATATGTAGCCAAGACTATTATAGGCTGTTATAGTTCGGATTATTTTTTATAATATCCCATGAGTCCTAGTAAACGCAATTTCAACTATTTCTTAAGTGCTTATTTTATAAAGAACAGCGCTTTCTCACATAAACAGCCCCTGCACGAGTGAATAATTGATTCTCGAGTCATCGATATCAACAGATTCAGCACCATCGCCACGGACAGCACCCGGTAACGTCGCACATAAGAAGGTATACCTTAAGCAGCTTTCTAAGGTATAGTTCGGGGAACACGCCTAGAAATGGTATACCTTCAGTTAAGTTATACCTTAAGAGTCCTCGTAGCGCGCTAAGAGACAACGTTATCGGGAAACTCAGCCCTGGTGTGTTACATTTAAAACACCAGCATATTGGTGGAAAGGAGACCAATCAGTAAATATGAGGATGATTAGAAGGCAATTATGATGGACAGAAGCCAATGGGCAAATTTGGCCAGGATGCCGAGGTAAAACCACTACTCTTTTTTCGAAGGACATCCTGGGATTTTTTATGACCAGAGAGTCAGGACCTCAGTTTAACGTCTCATCCGACGGTGCTTTTTGAGAGTATAGTGTCCCCATCATTATACTGGGGCGTTAGGACCCACACAGACTCCCTACTGGCCTCACTAACACCTCTTCCAACAGATACCTATTTTTTCCCAGGTCTCCCATCCAGGTACTGACCAGGCTCTGATTTATCTCTTTCCATAAATTTTGCGCCTGAAAGGAAACTCTTACAAATGTATATGCAACAAGGTCAGCCGACCTAAAAATGACTGTGTACACGCCTTTTCAGCGCAAATTATTCACTGTGTGTACAGTATTTAATCAATAATGGCAGTAGTTTTTAATGCCAAAAGAGGGTTTGCACTGGCGTAAGCTGTAAGTAAATTTGGCCCATAGTTCTTAGTACAATAAAACTAGGGTAACTTAGTTTGCCACCAGGTTAATCAAAACCAAGTGAGATCCCATAAAAATGTGTTATGCTTGTACAGTAGCAATGGCATTTTTGGCAGATTTGGCAAAATCTGCAGTTGCAATGGTACACTAAACAAAGTTCGTCTTGCTCACACTCTTAAGAATAAATTACCATTTATGGTTCCATGAAGGACTTTTAACATCCATGGAACATTTCCATTGCACAAAAGGTTCTTTATAGTAGTAGATTTTTTAAATGTTCTTTGAAGAACTGTTCACTGTTAGATTCTTTAGGGAACAAAAAATGTTTTTTCTATGGCATTGCTGCGAAAGACCCCTTTATTTTTAACCTTCTGGTGCTCCACATTTAGTGGACACACATTCTCCTCCCAGTCAAATGTGGCCGAACATCTCAAATGTAACTTTTTTTTCCAGGTAAAATAAATGTAATATATTTTTGTTCAACAGTAAGTCAATAATTGAGGGAATTGTAAGGTACTAAGTAATATTTATGCAATAATTATGACCATTTAAGCTATGACAATAATTAGGACCATTTAACCTTTTCAAATCATGTTCTTAATTTTTTCGCATACAGTAGCAACTGCCACAAAAGTCACTAAGTGTCATAGCATTCCAATGAAGTAAATGGAAACCAATTTTTTTTCCTTCTGTACCACAATTTTTTGTCGGTACCACTGCAACTGTAGATTCTGTCAAAATACAATACAATATTGTTACCCTTTGTGAGAAAGTAGTGAAAAGGTAGGGTTGACCTTCTGGTGTTCTTAGATCACTTTTGACAAAAAATAAATTTACACTTAAAGGTACAATTTGGAGGATTTTTCGCCACCTAGCTGAATTATGGATCTTGTCGTCAAGCTGATGGATCTTTTATGGATGAGTGAATACATTGATGTTTTTAACATGACTGTGGTGTGAAGCACGGCACGATTGCTAGACGTATACCAGCGCCACACGCAACGCGAGTCCCGCGGAAAGGAATAAGGACATTTCATTCTTCCGAACTACATTAATTAACTCGCTTCTCTGTCAAGTCGAAGTTAGTCGTGGACGTGGAGCTCTCGGCATCTCGAAAGATGTTGATCTTCGTTTTAGTCCTCTTTTTGTCTCAAAGTCTGCTTGCCATGGTCCATAATGTTTAAACAAAACAACAACAGCGTGAGCGTCCTGCTAGGCATAACCGGCATAACCCATTTGTCAACGTCTGTCGCCATGGTTACTATGGCAGTACGTGCTCAAACCTGGCGGAAACCGAGGGTAACGCGGATATGACGCCATTGACTGGCGACTCCTCACCCCTGCTCACACAACCCGTTTCCTTGGTTAAATATCGCAATTTTCTCACGATTTACAAATAGTTGGAAACATTTGGGATATTGTAAGTAATCAACTAAACAAAATATATAACATTGGCCTAGTGGTTTTTGGATATTTTACTGCAGAAATCCTGCATATTGTACCTTTAATCAGAATGGTATGACACATGGTATGTGACTTTTGTGGCATTTGCTTTGTGAACACAAAAAGGAAAAGTGACCGAAGAGCACCAGAGGGACAAAAATATCAACACTACTTTGTCGCAAAGAGTAACAATGTAGTTTCAGCGGTACATTTTCATTTTTTTTTCATTTTTAAGTATTTGCCATGCTGCTCAAATCCCTGCGCATTTGAATTGAACCAGGACACTAAACAAAAGTCATCACTTTCAGCCTATTATTAAACAGACAAAAACGTTTAATTGCAAAGAAGTTGTTTGTTATATCTGATGAACTCAGACATAATGACTCAATCATTGGCTAAAGAACAGATAAACATGATTGCTTCCTGCGTGACTAACTGTTTGTCTAACACATCCAAACCGCACGCCGGCCGCTCGAACCGACACCAGAAGCTGTGTCGGAGACAGCTCAGCTGTTAGATAACGTACCTCAAGAGAGGGTTGTGCCGTCACACTGGGTCCAGTCCCTGGATTAGAACCCACAACCTTCCACTCACCAGCAGCCAAGTGAGAGAGCGGGACTGAGGGAGGGAGAGTCAGAGAGACGGTCGGGGAGAGAGGGAGGGAACGAGGGAGCGGAGGAGTGCTCACTCTCTTGTGTGAGAGAGACGGGGAGAGAGAGGGCGACAGAGGCAGAGGGGCGAACGGGAGCGAGAGGGATAGGGAGGGAGAGAGGGATCTGGGACGGAACGGTGGGGTACTCACGGATTGTCGGAAGGGTTGTGGGGGGGCAGTGGGTGGGATCTCCATGCTTGGCTGCTTCCCGGTGGCGATGCTCTTCCGCCGGAGCCGAGCGTTTTCTGAAAGAGAGCGATAAAAGTGTCAGAACAAACCTAGCTTATTTTTTTTTGTGAAATAAAGGTAAAATATTTTTGTTCAATAATATTTTTTATTTAATACTATGTATTTTGAGGGAATTTTATGGTACTAAGTATTTTTTATGCAATAATTATGACCATTTAATCGATGACAATAGTTAGGCAAATGTAACAAAAGGCTGGAATACACTACAAGACTTTTGCACAGATGTTTGTCCTGATTTGCAGTCTGAAAGTATCATATGCTAGTTGCCAAAAGTCTGCACCAGTCTGCAGGATACATACATCAGTTGGAGCTGACAGATTTCCCAGAAAATCGCATAGAATATGAAGGGCACAGACTCAGATACTTAAGCTTCAGACTATGATTCCATCCAGTCGTCAAATATGTTTGATATTTTGAGCCGATTTTAGAATACATATTGTTTTGATTTGTCACGCGTCTCCTAGCAAAGTGAGAGTTTGTTGTGTTCGGAACGACATGAAAGTCTGCTAGTGTGTGATCCTTAGTCTTTTAGTGTATGATGCCCAGTTTTTCTCTGCAACCATTTACCAAAAATAAAACGTAAAAGAGCTGAAATGAAAATGAAAAATTTTCGTTTGCCAACTGCCTGCAATAAAAAAAAAGTTTAATTTGAAATATTAAAATTACTGAAACTAAAACTAAAATAATGGTAAATAGAATATATATATAATAAAAATATTAAATATTTTATGTACAAAAATCAATCACCCAATAATTTTACTGAATATAAATAAATTATTATTTAAATATAAATCGATAATTATTTTTTCCCAAAAAAGAAAAGACAGAAAAGAAATCTAAATCAAGCTAAAAGAAATCATATTTTTGTCAAACATTTTTCAAAAGTTGTTTTATTTTATATAAGGATGTTCATCATGTTGACAGTATTTTCTTTATACTTTCAGGTGTACATTCAATAAATCATGCATCATAAATATAACTGTGAATAGGGTATTTTTTTTACAAATGCATTGGTAATCGAAGATGCATCTATATGCCAGTAGGTATCAGTATAAATCTAAGACCACCTTCACATCACCAGTGAAACCAGCTAACCTAATGCACATTAGATCACAATTTAGTCAGTGACATCTGTCTTGAATCACACAACTTTTAGTGACAAAAATGTATAATGGAAAGACATATTTATAATGTTCATCACATTAAACCACCAAAACAACAATTTGTGCGATTAAATAAATCTTTTCTTTACATTGTTGTGCCAGGTTGCGTTTCACTGAGAGATGGAGTCTGGCTCATCTCGTATATGATGCTGCGAGTGACACTATATGGCTCTGTCCCAAAACCAAGTGGACTGCCAATGTAGGCAGCATTCCAATGCAAGGGCTGTTCCAAAAGGTAAGATACCTTCTTTTAGCTGTTGTGGTGAAGGCAATCCCATAATGCATTTCAACAAGAATAATTCCATTTAAAGTGGGATTTGGCAGGTGGGGGAACCCTCAAATTTTGTGTAGGTGCAACAGGGGAAAATGACTCACTGTGGGACAACATATTGAGTATCGTGGTATAGCAATACTTTTTGGGACAAGAGAGTCACTGTGGCTCACAATACTTATTTACTTGATATTTGAATGGTTTTATTTTGGTCCATCTACACTGATATGATGACGATACTATGTTAAAATTGCTGAACACCACAATATGGAAATTGTTTTTCACAATGTAAATTTAAACATAAAAATAGGAAGTCCAAAACGGACTCAAATTTAACATAGCAAAATGGCTGAAGACAACTATAACAGAAATAAATCAATCACAATTATGGAAATTTGACATTAGCCTACTTCACCTTCACTTTTAACTCCACTGCAACATCCACTTGCTCTGGCTAGAACAGCAACTGTCACATTACCACCCCACCACAGCCCCACCCACATTACCACCACACCACAGCCATACCCACATTCCCACCCCACCACAGCCCCACCCATATTACCACCCCACCACAGCCCCACCCACATTACCACCCCACCACAGCCATACCCACATTACCACCCCACCACAGCCCCACCCACATTACCACCCCACCACAGCCATACCCACATTACCACCACAGCCATACCCACATTACCACCACAGCCCCGCCCACATTACCAACTCACCACAGCCCCACCCACATTACCACCACACCACAGCCCCACCACAGCCATACCCACATTACCAACTCACCACAGCCATACCCACACTACCACCACACCACAGCCATACCCACACTACCACCACACCACAGCCATACCCACACTACCACCACACAACAGCGATACCCACATTACCACCACACCACAGCCCCACCACAGCAATACCCACATCACCACCCCACCACAGCCCCACCACAGCAATACCCACATCACCACCCCACCACATCCCCACCCAAATTACCACCACACCACAGCCATACCCACATCACCACCCCACCACATCCCCACCCAAATTACCACCACACCACAGCCATACACACATCACCACCCCGCCACATCCCCACCCAAATTACCACCACACCACAGCTATACCCACATCACCACCCCACCACATCCCCACCCAAATTACCACCACACCACAGCCATACCCACATCACCACCCCACCACATCCCCAACCCAAATTACCACCACACCACAGCCTCACCCACATTACCAACTCACCACAGCCATACCCACACTACCACCACACCACAGCCATACCCACACTACCACCACACCACAGCGATACCCACATTACCACCACACCACAGCCCCACCACAGCAATACCCACATCACCACCCCACCACATCCCCACCCAAATTACCACCACACCACAGCCATACCACATCACCACCCCACCACATCCCCACCCAAATTACCACCACACCACAGCCATACCCACATCACCACCCCACCACATCCCCACCCAAATTACCACCACACCACAGCCCCACCACATCCCCACCCAAATTACCACCACACCACAGCCCCACCACAGCCATACCCACATTACCACCACACCACAGCCCCACCCACATTATCACTACCTGATATTCATCCTATATTTAACTGATATTTATATGCTTAATTAACAATTTTCTTAGACAAGTTAATTTACTCAAGGCTACCAGGAAAGCTGTAGTCTTAAGTCAGTATTGCCAATAGGAACCTTCTACAAACTTTGGAATTTGAAAACGTCTGTTTTTAAATGTTACAAGTAATTTTAAATAATACAAATTATAGGCTACACTGTAAAAAGTGAACAGTTGGATCAACTTAAAAAAATTACTTCAATTGATAACACCTAAAAAAATTAAGTTTTCTCAACTTAAATTATCACGTTAAACGTGATAATTTAAGTTGAGAAAACGTAATTTTTTTAGGTGTTACCAATTGAAGTAATTTTTTTAAGTTGATCCAACTGTTCACTTTTTACAGTGTATGTTTACCACAGTTGGTGGAATTGGCAGACTTATTAGGCATCATGAGCTGTGGAAACGTGTCAAAGCATTCTCAGGTATATTTATGCACGTAGGTGATTTTGAATGAATATTTCATGTCAATATACAATGGTTACATAATGTTAAAACTAATCCTGCTTTTGATATCTTTGTAAGACTGCCGACCTTATAGAACAGTGGCAAGGGAAAACAAATGTTCAGCGAATATCTAACTTCAAGAAGGACTTTGTCTGCATGCGGGAACCCGCGTAGATGCACTCAAGTCAGAACCGTGACGGAGAACATAACGTCAGGAAGTGTGTTTGTGAAGGCAGGCCAGGGGGTGATATTACGCTTTGATTTCATGAATGATGAGAATCATTGAATTTGATGAGAATGATTTGATTTGAATATATTTATTAATTTATCTGAGGTGCCGGAACGCAGTTCCAGACTGTTCCGGCCCACTTTAACTGACTCGATCCATATTCTCCTTTTTCGCTTCCTCCTCTTTTTTCAGCTCACATAAAAACCACCAAAGTGCGATTCATCTTGCTCTATATGTTAACTACTAGCGCATGCTAATGACTTTTTGTTCTTCTATATTAACTTGCGTCGTAGCCTACGGTTCAATAGAACTGCCGAAATCACACGGTCTGTAGCAGGCATTAGGATAGCTGATATAAATCAGCCCTGATACCAATCCTTGAGATCCTTTTTAGCTATTTTCTTTGCATATTTCTTGGCCACAGATCAATGGCTCTGCTCTAAATTGAAACTCATACTGTAAGTGATTTGGAATGGTAAAATGCATAACAATTCTGTACATAGCACATATAAATAATCAATAAATATTATTAAATGGATTGTATTCTATTAATTCATAATAATATTTGTTGTAATTAAATTGTTTATAGTTATTATTGACATTTCTTTGGCTTGGACCATTTTAACCACTGAATGCAGTCATGGCTAGAGAACAGAGACCAATACGCCATTTCATGTTTCATTTTTATTGACTAGTCAGTAGACATAGGTCGTAGCAGCATACACACTGTGAGATGATCATCCTAAATTTACGACACTGTCGTCAACGGCCGTCTTTGAATCTCTCTTACTGTACGACGCAGGACCACCGTTTTGGAGCCACGACCACATAATTCGCAATGATTGGTCATCTTTGATCTGGGACATCCCAAAATTGTACAATGTGGGCATTAGCCCGATCGCTTATTTTATGTTAGCTTTCAGCAAAAACAGCAAAACCTATTACAATTACAATCTTTCATAACATTATACATGTTTGTCACTTTTGATCAATTTGAATGCATCCTTGCTGAATAAAAGTATTGATTTCTTTCAAACTATAATAAAGATAATACAAATAATGTACAATACACTTTCATGCGATGTTTTTGGCCAGTAAATTTTCTCAATTCAACAGCTATTGGCAGACATGGTAAAAGTTAATTTTGGACCGAAGCCGAGTAAAGAAAATGGCAAAACAATGAGAAATAAAACAGTCTAACTGCAGGCACAAGAGACAGGCACTTGCAAACAAAGTGCTTATTGACTGGCGTCCTTGAGTAACTACCGGATACAGAAGCGCAGTCATTGGCGGAGCTGTAGACACGACTATTGCTCAGGAATGTGAAGTCATTAAAATAAGACCAACAGAAACAAATGAATGGGCGGCTTAATGAACGTAGAGGTGCTGGAAGGAGAAAAGACTGAAAGAAGCCGTGCTCAACCATCAAACCATCAGTCTCTCCTGCTCGATGCTGTGATAACCCTCCCATAAATCTCAGTGTAAATACCCACTGTCTCTCCAGCCAATGCAATCTGTCTCTCTCTCTCAATCTCTGAAGCTCACACACACACACACACACACACACACACACACACCACACACACACACACAACACACACACACACACACACACACACATATCACAGCCATACAGTTCTTCGCTTGCACCCACGCAACTCTTTTACATAAATCAAACAGTGTATTTATCCATCTCTCTGCCTCTCTCTTTTTTATGAGAGCATTTTCCTTCCCCTCACCTCTCACATCCATTCTATTCTCTGCACTTTCAATCTCATCAGTTTTTTCGGTCTCTTTGCGTTCCTGAACGTCAGACCTCAAATCTCCAAATCGCTCCTCCTGATCCCCTTCCTGGTGCACAGCCTCAACTCAGCTGATTTTACAGTTATTATTATGTAATATGTCCATTAAAGTCAAGTATATTTTACATATCAAATTCATCTGAGGCCTCAGTTCTTGGACATATTGTCTCTTGAATATGTTTTGCAATCTTAAACTGGTTCTTATTCAGAATCGGTTACTTGTTTCCTGTTTTTTTTTTTTTTTTTTTTTTTTTTTTTTACAAAAATACTGGAACTGAATCATTTTCATGACTTTTGGCTCCACTAACAGTTTTGTGTATGCCAAATGGGGAAAGAAAACCATAAACAAAAATAGAAGCATAAGAGCCGTTGTCATGACAATCAGCTAGAATCTTCTTTTCTATTACTGTGAATAACCGATCAGCTTTCGAGTGTGATTCTTGTTCAAGATAAGGATATTGGATCATTTCTGAACTCAACAGAACAGAACAAATCAGAATGAAGTCTCTTATGCTCACCAAGGCTGCATTTATTAGATCAAAAATACAGTAAAAACAGTAATAATGTGACATATTAATACCAATTAAAATAACTTTTCTATTTTAATATATTTTAAAATATAATTTATTACTGTGAATTTTCAGCATCATTACTCCAGTCGTCAGTGTCACGTGATCTTTCTAATATGCTAATTTTCTGCAAGAAACATTTTGAAAACAGTTGTGTGCTTAATACTTAATATTGTGGAAACTGTGATACATTTTTTTGGTGATTCTTTAATTAATAGAAACCTAAAAAGAACAGGATTAATATTATTATTATACATATTATAAATATCTTTACTTTGCTAAATCCAAGTATTAACTTACAAAACAAAATCTTATACTGACCCCGACATTTTTAACAGTATAGTGTATAAGCACACATAGACACAGATCTATATTTCTGAAAGTTTATTTGATCAACTTTTAGAAGCACACTGCAGAAATTAGGCTTTTTGATGGATTTAATCAAGAACGGTTATTTTCAGATGAACAGATCAATGGAAATTACCAGCATGTAATAGAGATGTGCTTTTTCATGACGACAACGAGCCCAATAATTTGATGAATTTGTATAACTTTGTTCTGGTATTGTTCTATTAAAAAATTATCTAAAAATGTAACATTCTTTTGAGAATAGTGAATGAAGTATTGCTTGTCAAACATTGTCCATTCTTCCTTCCACAAAATTACTACAAGATTCTAAAACAACCATTAAGGAAACAAAAAATTTTATGCAATCAGAATCTTCATTTCCAATGATTTTCATCTCTATTCGTGAAAACGGGGTTGTGTTAAAAGTTATATTACACATAATACCAGTCCTGAATGCTGATTTTCAATACAACATTTGTGGTATACTAAAATACAAAATATACTAACGTTAATTTGACTAACTTCTAGTGTATAGATCACCCTTAATTAATTAGCTGAAACTTACATTACTATACATTACTATATATATATATATATATATATATATATATATATATATATATATATATATATATATATATATATATATATTAGAATTTAAAATAATTGCTTTGTCGTATTATTATTAATGTTGAAAAGTTTTTTCAGTATCCTTTGATAAATAAAAAGTTAGCCAAAAGAATAGCATTAATTTGAAAAATAAGTCTTTTGAAACACTTGTACATGTCTTCATTGTCACTTTTGATCAATTGAATGCATCCTTGCTGAATAAATCTTAGTGTCCCCAAACTTTTGAATGGTAGTGTATATGAATATTCAGTACTATGGTACAGTATGGTAGCATCACAGTAATGTTCTGAAAGGACATAAACAATCAATGCAATGCGACTGTTAATTGCAAATCAATTTCCAGTTTTTAATATGAATCGTCATATGTACAAAAATAAACTATGAATCACTTTAATGTGTCTGAGATGGAGAGAGCATTAAAAACACAATATAAATGTTAACTCTTATAAATGTCCTTCAAGAACCACAGAACTTAATATACTGAACCTGATCGCAGGCCAGAGGTCACTATTCCTTTTAATTATGCCAAACTGAAAGCCAAAGAGAAGCGGGCTCGATACATCCATTTATTTCAATTTCTCCCTCTGTCCTTTTGATCCAAATCCAGGCTCTTTATTTGGTTGCCATGGCAACATTTTCTAGTACCTTACATTTGACTAACATGATGAAACACTGAAGTGATGGAACACAGACTCACACGCATGTGAACATGTATGAACGAGGCTGTCGGACGGACGAGAAATGGCAAGTTGCCTTTCGATGAAGTTCAAACGGGCACCGTCTGTTATCAAACACAATGATCGCTAAAATAAGCATGTGTTCCGCAACTTGAGGATAAAAGGAGATATTTTACATCACACAATAATGATGGAAGGGGAGAAAAGCTGGACTTCCAACATAGGTGTGTACAAGTATGTGTGGGTGTGTGTGTGTGCACTTTTTATTCTCAATGTAAATCTGATGTCAAGCTGAAAGCCGGAGCTGAAGTGTGTGGGTGGAAAAAGCTTCAAGCTTCAGTCCCTTTGAGAGAGACAGAATGGGAGAGAGAGAGAGAGAGAGAGAGAGAGAGAGAGAGAGAGAGAGAGAGAGAGAGAGAGAGAGAGAGAGAGAGAGAGAGAGAGAGAGAGAGAGAGAGAGAGAGAGAGAGAGAGAGGGAGCAAACATGATAAAAAGTGAAACTAATGAAAATAAATAATGCTCAGCTTTTGATTGATATGCGTGGGGTTGCAAGTGGATCGATTTTTACACCTAAATTGGATTTGTAATGGTGTACAGGGCTTGAATAAAACAAAGAAGAAATGAAAACAATATTATTTGAAATTAAGCCTTATTGAGTATTGTTCTTAAAAGTGAAGTTTGTAATCTGTCTCCTATCCCAGCTCAGCATGCAGACAATTATAAGTAGGTCTGAGCTGTTAATGTCACATGACTAATTCAGTTACACTTTATTTTAAGGTGCTCTTGTTACAGTGTAAATTATACATTTAAGTACTGAGTAATATAAATAAAGAAGGTTAGGGTTTGGTTTAGTTGCATTTAATTATGCATACTTTACTGTTATTACTATGTAAGTACATGTATATGTAACAAGGACACTGTAAAATAAAGTGTTACCACAAGTTCTATTAGCAACCTTTGAATAGCCGTCAATAGAGATGGTGTAGTTACAGAATCTGCCAGGAGGGGGCTAAATGAGTCAGAGTGAAACATCAACACTGGCTCAACCAATGGTATGAGTTTGGGGCGGGTTATCTGTGTGTTTGACGAATGGGAGTGTTTGGGAAACCTGTTTGACTGTCATTCTTTGTCCAATTTGTTTGGTGCCTCTATAGTGGCACATAAATCACACACTTTAGCTTTATTTCTTAAAAATTAAGAAGATTTTTTAGTGCAGCTGCAAAAGAATAAAAAAGAAAGAAAGTGATGCCTGCAAATCCTGGAGAAAGGACTTCTGTGAGATGCTTTCTTCTATTGTCATTTTCAAGGATTTTTATCCTGTGGTAGTGGGTGTTTTTTTTTTCACTCTTTTCATAAAAGCATCACGAAACAACCTTCCAAAAAGTTCCATGGACTAGAAATATAGTAGATATGCATCAATCAGATGACTAGATCTATGCAGTATTACATACCGTCAAAATTAATAACAAGATTTTATATTTCAGGAGCACAAAAAGGATTAGGACTGATTTATGATGCAATTCATTTAAAATATCGAAACATTTTTTAAATCCAATTTTTGCAAAAGCAATAACAATCTAATTTAGTCCGCTTTTAAAAGAACTTGTCATGGTGTGCATGTTTAAATTCATTCCAAAGACCATGATGTGACCTTGTGTTTTCCTATTTTTTACACAAAATGAGAGAACCAGTTTAGATACTAAATCAAATGACTGTAATATGCATATTCCTACCTACAGCAGAAATGCAACTGTAAGGGGGCGGTACAATCCCTTATTCCTCCTTAATTATTCCTGTCCAGGATCCAGAAGTAATCTCAAGCCACCAAGAAAGACAAATTGTCCAAACTGTCCTTCTCCAATCATATTCCAGTCTTGGTTTCTTTTAAGTCACTTGTTTCTGCTTCACTTGAGAACGATTACTTTCCCTCAGCAGGTCAAGTGTTCCTCTAAAGGTCAACAGAAGGGTGGATTCCCACACCATGTTTGGTTGTAATCATGTGTCTATATGCACTCTTCTCTCAAATCTGGCATCAGCGACTTTTTGACCATTAAATAAATCCAGAAAAACTTCCATTCTTGCTTTCCCCAAGTAATCCTATATGCATTAATGAACATCTCTGCATGTCATGTTCACTTGTGAAGTTCAACACTGCCATAATACGTCTCTTATAATGTAAATCCTAACTAAAAACAGCCATTTATGCATTAACTTGAATTATTGCAATCAAATGTAAGCTAAATATAATAGTTGAATACATGTATTTCACTTATACTATATTTAAGACTTCTATTTTGATATATATCTACCTAAGAATCATGTAGTAAATTATTAAAAATGTCAATATTTACAATCAAGAATTTGAACTCTATAAAAAGACTCTATTTAACTGTTAGAATTGTTGTGTCTCATTCCTCCACCTCGTCTCAGTCACTCTCTCCAGCCCTGACAGCGGCTGAGCCTCAGAAGAGTGCCAGATAGAGAGCTCCGTGTCCCGGGGACGCTCACCGGCGCCTTCACGCACGACCCTGAACCGACGAGCCGTTTCCCTTCTGCCTTTACTGCGGTTACCAACACCAGATCTGCAGCGAAACTCTCTCATTTTTTACTTTAGCTATAATTATAGGCGTCGTTTAGCGTTGCAATCGAGCTATCAACGTTTAAAACCGCTCTAAGCGAGAACTTTTCAGAGCATGCGTCCACATGACTAAGGCATTTATTCTAAGCTTACACTTCCATAGACAGTAATGCACTGGCATCTGATTGGAACTTGTGTGTGTGCGTGTATGTGTGTGTGTGTGTGTGTGTGTGTGACGGAGCCAGACTTCTCCGCAGCTCCGTGCCAGTGACACCGATGCGTAAATCCACCAAGCGCACGAAGTTCAGACGTTTATTCTTGCACAAAACCGATGCATTTAGCGACGAATCAAAGCTCAGATGGTGAAGATTCAGACGGATTGGTCATTTGCATGAGGACTTCCAAAAGCAATTCCAAAATTACATCAGAAATCCTTCGCATGAGGAAAGGCTTGCTGTATTCCAGAATATGTTTGCTTGTTTCCAGTCGCACACGCAGGAATATCAGCAGCAAGGCGACGCATCCTTTCCTGCGGTTGTCCTTTTCTTTACTGCGCTCTCACTCACTCGAGGAGGCGAGAGGAGAGAAGAGGGGCTGAGCTGGACAGGGGGGTGGGGGAGAGATGGGATTTGATGGAGAGAACTTCATGTAAAAGCCTGGGGCAAACTCTCTCTCTCTCTCTCTCTCTCTCTCTCTCCTCTCTCTCTCTCTCCTCTCTCTCCTCTCTCCTCCTCTCTCTCTCTCTCTCTCTCTCTCTCTCTCTCTCTCTCTCTCTCCTCTCTCCTCTCTCTCTCTCTCTCTAACACACACACACACAGCTCTCGTGCTGTGTGTGTGTGTGTGTGTGTGTGTGGGATGTGATGCTTTCAGGCAGCCGGTGAGTGGAGAGGCTTGTGTAGAGGCAGGTTATGTGGGAGGAATGTGTGTAATTACACAACTACACAAACTGAAGACAAATGACAATGTAGATTAAACTCTGAGAGTGCACGTATACAGTACAGAGAGACGCTGCGAGCTGCATGTTAGCTTTCGCTGTATTAATTCTATTGTATAACTAGCATAGATTTTTACATTTGATTTGGGGCACAAGGGTGGTATGCGTGGTTGTGTGCTCTGGTTATGTGTTTGCTACGGTGTTCTGAGTGGTGATGCTATGCGGTTGCTAGGGTGTGCTGACTGGTTACCAGGAGGTTCATTACTGGTCAAAAGAGCTCACTCTCAAGTTTCTATGATATTCTGGCATTCTGATAGCTTAGAGAGTGATAGTACAGCAATCCTAAAAGGGATAGTTCACCTCTAAAAAAAAAAGAAAATTCTGGCATGATTTACTAACCCTCATGTCGTTTCAAATTTGCATGACTTTTTTTGGGATGGACTATCTTTAATATACTGTATACATACACATTTATAATTTCAAGACATTTAATTTTGTTATAATATATATTGAAATGTATAAATATGAATTTATTAACAGAAATGTATATTAATTATATTTATATACTATTATATTAAAAATTGACAAGTAATTTTATATAAATGTCTCTCTGTACTGTACATGCACTCTCAGAATTTAATATATATATGATATTTTATATATAAATATATATAATATATATAAAATGTATTTTTACCTGATCGCACCTGATAGTATTTTAGCTCTTATCTGTGTGTTTTTAAGTGTCCTCGTTTCTCTGCCTTGGTTATCGGTTTTGTTTGTGATAGTGTTTGAACTAGAACACACTGTGATGCTACCTGTGGACTATCTTCCTTTTATTCCTTTTATTAAATTTTATTAAATTTGTTCCTTTTATTAAAATACTTTTATTTTTAAATCTTCTTCATCATCTGTAGACGTTATATATCACATACACATATTGGGACAGATTTCTGTATATATAAAATGAATATATATATACTGTATTAAAATGTATACATATTAAAATGTAATTTATTCCTTCCTGTGATGTCAAATCTGAATTTTCAGCATCATTACTCCAGTCTTCAGTGTCACATGATCCTTCAGAAATCATTCTAATATGCTGATTTGCTGCTCAAGAAACATTTCTTATTATTATCAATGTTGAAAGCTTAATATTTTTGTGAAAATCGTGATACATTGTTTCCAAGATTCTTTGATGAATAGAAAGTGAAAAAAAACCCCGCCTTGTTTAAGACTGTAACCTCTGTTCCCTGAAGAGGGAACTCGCATTGTGTCGAGATTGACGCTATGAGAACGCTTTGCCTGATGTCGTGTTGAAGCACATGTAAAATCAGTCCAATGGTGTGGCAGAACGTCAGAGGCGGGTGACGTCACGAACCAGGAAACTATAAAGCCTGCTCGAAAACAGAGAGCGCCAGCTTCGTAAAAGTCTGAAGTAGTTGCTGACAGGCATGTAGGAGATATGGCAAGATGATGCAATGTTCATTCCCTCTTCAGGGACGTTACAGTCGTAACAGAGGCGTTCCTTTTCAAGGAAACTCACGTTGCGCCGAGATTGACGCTATGGGAACCTCTATACCCTCGCCACCATATCGAAGTGCGAACAGCACTAGGACGAGAGCACCTGAGACCCTGGTGTAGAGTCCAAGTCCAAAGAGTAAAAGTTGACTAATGTGTGTGGTGAGGACCACCCTGCCGCATCACAAACATCTTAGAGGGCAACTTCTGATATAAGGGCCTTAGTGGCCGCCATACTCCTAGAGTGGCAACGGACAGTCATAGGTGAAGGCTGTCTGGTCGACTCATAAGCAAGTGAGATAGCCTCGACCAACCACTTGCTCATTCTTTGCTTAGATGCAGGCGACCCTTTGTTAGGGGGCCCGAAACATACAAACAGCTGTTCAGATTTACGCCACAGGGCAGCTCTGTGGACATAAGCATCTAGCGCCCAAACTGGGCAAAGCAGATTATTATTTTCCTGGTCCGAGTTCTGGAAGGGAGGAGGACAAAAGGCCTGCAGCATAATCGATCTGGCCACATTAGTGGGGACCTTTGGAACAGTCTGGTCTAGGATGAAGGAACGCTTTAACCATGCCAGGTGCAAATTCCAGGCATGAGGGAGCAACCGACAGTGCTTGCAAATCTTCTTTCCTTTTAAGAGAAGAGATAGCGAGGAGGAACAAAGCTTTCAAAGTCAGGAACTTAGCCGGAACCTCCTCCAGTGACTCGAAGGGAGCCAGGGAAAGGCCTTGAAGGACAATGGCCAAATCCCAGGTCGGCTCCCTGGTACGAGCTGCAGGCCTCAGCCTCAGGGTGCCACGGAGGAAAAGAGATACAAACGGGTCTTTACCCAAAGATATTCCACCCAAAGGAATGTGGTAAGCACCTATGGCCGCCACATAAACATTTAAAGTGGATGGGGATAGACCTGCAGTGAACCATTCCTGCAGGAACTCCAGCACTGTACCAACCGGGCAGCTCCAAACGAAGGCCCATAGAGGAGAGACACTAGATCGGGGAAACATACTCTGCCCGGCCACCGCAAGTATATAAGAAGTAGGTGAACCTGGTCCCTGCAAACTCTCTACAGAACTCCCGGGAGCAGAGTGATCGGGGGAAAGGCATACAAACGTAGCCTCGGCCACGTTTGTACCATAGAATCCAGTACGAGAGGAGCTGGATGCGTGAGGGAGAACCAAAGTGGGCAATAAAGTCTCTCGAGACGCAAACAGATCCACTTGTGCCTGACCGAACACCCTCAATATATCTGTGGAGCCTCCATTCCCCGGGCCTCAGCCCCTGTCTCGACAGGATGTCTTCTCCTATATTCTGGGCCCCAGGGATGTAAGCCGTTCTGAGTGACAGTAGCAGGACCACAGTAGGATTTGGCCAGTGGACAAGCACATGGTGGCCCCTGAGATCTGCAAGGAAATTCTTTAGAGCAAGAAATACAGCTAACATCTCCAGACGGTTGATGTGCCATGAGAGATGGTGGTCCCTCCACAGACCCTGAGTTGAGCGCCCTTGTAGGATCGCTCCCCAACCCGTGACTATCACAGGTTAAAAAAAATTAAGCAGCACAACTGTTTCCAACATTGATTTAAAAAAAATATATCAGAATGATTTCTGAAGGCTGATGGTGACGATGTAAACACAACAAAACAAAAGCAAAAAACTGTTAGCACATTATCCAAAGTAAACTGATGTACAATTATGATTATAGATGCACAATGTATCTGTTGATGGACGGAGAAACTCTATTGATGGGTAGACCGCGTCACCGCGATTATCTGTTTATGGCCGTTTTGTTTTTGAACTCAAGCTGAGCGCTCGTGTCCTGCTATCAGTGTCATGGTTACAGTCTCTTGTGGCGACGCGCGCGCAGTCTTCACTCGCTCTTAGGACGCGCTCTTCAATCTATCGCCATTGCGAACACTATTCATTCCGGTGAAATCACAAAATAAAATGCACACAAACGTGTGTCCTATATACGTGTGTGTTTGATATAGACTGTATCTCTTATCATCAGCTCTTCCAATTTATGAGACTGAGGTGGTGAATCCTCAGTATCTCTTGCATCGACACTGACAACATCCAGCTCTTTAGAACTAGATAGCTGCAGTGTCGTTTAGGACTGTGCGACATGACTATATAAATCGGATGGACGATATAAAAAGTCTATCGTTTCATATTATGCTCTATCGTTTATATGGTGGTGTCGCAAAAAACATTGTTTACGGCAAAACTTTTTCATCATTTGGATGACTGCAAACTTACACGCCGCCATGGGGATGCAGGCAGAAACGTGAATAACATGGAGAGAGTGAAGGGTTGACAGAACCGGGTGGCTCCGAGCAAGAGAAGGACCAGCCAGAACAAACCAAAGAGCTCGTTCCTAAACGAGGGGCTACCTCTGTAGCATGAACATGGTTTGGTGAAATTTCTATATGTTTGGTTGAGTATTTTATTTTGATAATGAACATGCTGCGATGTCAAGTAAGCAATGCTAGAACGTGTGCGCGTGAGGCGTCGCTGCAGGCCAATTTTTATCCTTCTGCGGTACCTGTTACTCCGTAATTTATGTTAATATGGATAGAAGCAGTAAATAAACTGTAAAGCTTCTGTAAAAGGTTTCCTTTTTGTGAACTTTGAACCCCCGTCACATGAACCGAAGCTCAGCAAAATTTTTCCTTTCGTTTTGTTAATCTGTAATTATTTAAGGGAAATAGCCTATATTTGCGTATAGACCTATATATTAGTTGTATAGCCTATATTTAGTTTTATTCTGTTTTCTCCATTCACAGAAGCGTTTTAAGTGCGTGATTTGACGTTGTGTGAATCCATGTTCTACTACACTATCCTGCAATTTTCGCTGGTTTAAAAAAACAAAAAGTTGCATATTACCTACTATTCATTTTCACTGAAATGTAGGCCTAATTGTTTGACAGTTGGTGACATATACAGTATATCCTTGGGAAAACTAATGCCAGTGCATTGCCATTGTGACTTACCTATGATGACTTGACAGCTGAGTGCAGGCATTTCACTCACGTTGAATAGGATATGCGTCAATATCACATTTGCACAGTCTGTACTATTTGAATTCGTGATTGGTGTGATTGGTTGACTGGCAATTTAAAATATTTATCAGAACAATAAAATAACGTTTTAACCGGTTAATGGCCATTTCAAATAAGCATGTCTGTTCAGAGCGATTCAATAGGTTCCGTTTCTGGTTATGATCCTGTCAAAATTTTGTTTGTTTGTTTTCATTCATTGAAAAGGTTCAGAGCCTACATTTTACTCATGCTACATTTTAAACTTGAAAGTACAATGTTTACATTTGGTAAGAAAAAAGACCCATGTCCTAGCTAAGACCAAGGAGCAGGACGAGAGCACAGAACGCTTTAAATTATTTTATTAGTACAGAATTACTAACGTTTCGACGCCCATGCCCATCTCTGGAACTGAAGAAGACGCATGGGCGTCGAAACGTTAGTCATTCTGTACTAATAAAATAATTTAAAACGTTCTGTGCTCTGGTCCTGCTCCTTGGTCTTAGCTAGACCTTGGGTCTTTTTTCTTAGATTTCTGTGTCCTGTTCCGTGAGCACCAACTAGGCTGAAGCGCAAGTGACCGCTTTTTACTGTTTACATTTGGTATTTTATATAGCAATATTTTATGTTGGGCCTGTAGCCTAATCATTTGTTTTTGAAATGTGTTTTATATTTCATTCATATTTTATGTTTCTACATTCTTAATCAAACATTTGCCCAGGAGTTCTAAATAAAAGGAGAAAAAATAAATCACATTTTTGAGTATATATTCAATATACATATCAGCTATTCTTTTTGTTGTATACTAAAATATATTTTTGTCCATGTAGTAAATATTTATATAAACTATTAATTGATTGAATTTACAGAAAAGGTACAATATAGTGATATATATCGTTTTCGGGATATGAGATGACTTATATCGTGATATGAGATTTTGGTCATATCCCCCAGCCCTAGTGTCGGTGCCTCCACCAGGGCGGAAGGAACCGCAACACTTGCTTCCAAACCCTTAGAGAATGTACTGGATCTATCAGGTGAAGGCAGAGAAAAGGCTGGGCCCGTCTCTAACTCCGCTGATAAATCCATTTGCGAACCCCAAGACTGTGATCGCCACTGCCTCGGCAGCAGCGGGACCAGAGCCCTGGGGAACACGAGCCTGAGCGTCACCGTGAAAGAACGCCAGGCGGCATAGGAAGCACACCACAGTGCTCACAGCCAGCACCCTCGAGTGCTGACTGTGCATACTCCTCACCCAAACAAGCTACAGAAGAATGTGTGTGTGTCCACCCGTTAAATAACACGGGCAGGGGTGAACACACATTCTAAACTGCTCCTTGCTCGCCATGACTATATATATATATATATATATATATATATATATATATATATATATATATATATATATATATATTTGAGATATAAAGACAAAACAACACCAAATATGACAGGGACAGTTTCACAAAGAGCGCTACTGAAGACAAAGAAGCTGGCGCTCTCTGTTTTCAGGCAGGCTTTATAGTTTCCTGGGTCGTGATGTCACCCGCCTCAGATGTTCCGCCACACCACTTGACTGATTTTACAAGACGTCATCACGAAAAGCGTTCCCATAGCGTCAATTTCGACGCAACGCGAGTTCCCTTGAAAGGGAACAGTATTGAAATAAAAATATTTTGTAACATTATGATTGTCTTTACTATGCAATTTGAGCAATTTAATGCATACTTGCTGAATAAACATATTACTTTCCTGCAAAAATTGTACTGACCCCAAACTTTTGAATGGTTGTTTGCATATCGTATATATATATATATTTTTTTTTTTACAAAACTTTTAGAAGCTTTCTAGCACTAAAAACCATAAGACTGCATTATTAATGGGTTATTTAACAAATCACACCCACATTGCATCAAAAATAAATAAAAAATTACGTTTTTAATCAAGAATGTTCATTTTCAGACAAAGTGCTGTGTAAATGATCAGCGTGTTATAGAGATGTGAGTTTCCATGACGACTGCAAGCCCAAACCCGGCCTGCAAGCAATAAAGTTGAACCATTGAGACAAGGCCAAGCTGGACACATTTCCATTGGAGAGGCGTCTTAATGCTCACAAAGACAGCTGACGCACACATCATCCCTCCTGATGATGAGGATATCCACCTCAAGAACAGTGCGATTGATCCAGGCCGCAAGAAATTGGACACGGCTAATGTACGTATATCCCTCATTCAAGAGCCTGATATGTACATTTAATAAAAAGAACACTATATACGTGAACAATTTAAAATCCGTCTGCCTTGCTCCGAGTTTTATTAAAACTTAGAAACCAAGATTCACGATCCAAAGATGCACTCTTCTTTTTCTCCCTCTTCTAATTCCTCCCCTCTCTCTTTCATTTTTCCTTTCTCTCTAGCAGTCAGTCTGCTCTATAATTATTTCCATGGTTACCATCAGCGATCTTAGGCTAAGCTCAATGTACAAATGTCTCTTTTCTCTTTCACATTTTCTTTCAGCTCCTCAATTTGCCTGACTGTGTTCGTTAGCATACAATTACTCTCTTCTGAGATGTTTCCTCTTTTAAAGAACCAGCCCATGGCCAAGACAAATCTGAGAGGCCATCTCTTCCGTCTCTTCATTGTTTCCCACAGACAGCGATGAGATCAAACAGAGAACAAATAGAGACTTTGCTGAGACTTTTGCATTGACCCATTGACTATTTTTTCCCCATGCTATGGAAGTCAATGGGGCACATCAACTGTTTCGTAACCGGCATTCTTCGAAATATCTTCTTTAGTGTTCAGCAGAAGAAATACATTCATACAGGTTTGGAACAACATGAGGGTGAGTGAATGATGATACAATTTTCATTTTTAGGTGAACTATCCCTTTAACCCTACCCAATAGAGTGCAACAGTGCTTTTTCAGTGGTGCAGGTTTCGGAAGTATCTATCCCTTTAAAGGATGTAGAATATGTTAATGTAGAATATGTGCTTTATAAGTAGCAATAAACAGCCAATATGTTAGTAATATGTATGCTAATAAGCAGCTAGTTAATTGTGTTCCCTAAACTAAAGTGTTATCAATATTTCCCATCAGATTCTACTTATCTGAGCTACAGTATGCCATTTTGGACAGCTAATTTGTCTCACTGGGACTAAAATAAAGATAAAGATAAAAATAATATTCATCAATATGCATAAATTACTCTAAATGTTTCTATTATTATTTCTAAGATTTTAAGAAGATATTCAATAAATTTAAAGAAAATATCTGAGACGAAGTGGATTCATAACTGAGGACTTAATTAAGTCTCCTTTGCTTTGAAAGAGCAACTTCTGTTCTAAACAAACAAACTATTGCATCAGGCCTTGTGCATGTAATGCAATCATGTGATGTTTATAAATGCCAGTGTTTCTCCAGGTTTGATGTGAGATAATTTCTTGTATTGGTGGAATCCTTGTAACCATCAGTGAAGAGAGTGTAACAGAGAACTCAACATCACCACAGAATACAGAATGAATAACGGTTCCACCCACCTCCCACAGATTTACCACCTACTGGGATCAACACCAAACAGCAGCCGGGCAAGACTAACAAACACCGACACACATCAAACAAACACTTACAGCTTTGTGTGTGTCTCACTCGCAGAGAATGAACAATAACACCCAGAGGTTCAAATTGTATTGCTCAGAGATTGCTCTTACATATCTCAGGAAACTTAATGGGGTTCTCAGTTACATTAAGTACCAACTTTGCATCAGATGTTTCTCCTTAAAGGGACAGTACGCTCAAAATTTCCATAATTTTATTGTGGTTTGGACCTCATCATATGTCATCTCATGTCGTTCCAAACCTGTATGACTGTCTATCTCCTGCAGAACACATAAGAAGATATTTAAATGAGTGAGTAGGTCCAAACAATGTTGGAGCCCATTCACTTCCATTGTATGGACAAAACAAACACTAAGATATTTTAAAAGACCCTTAAAATTCAGTAATATTAATGATTTGACGAATTTTGCAACATCGACACTGTTATTGAACTGAGTTGAATCAACATTTAACTGACTTGAGCTGAACAACAAGACCATTGTCTTCTGTAGAGCTGCTTCCCAGGATAACAATATATGTTCTAAGCATGGTTTTCTAATGTTTCACATTAAGTTATAAAAATGGATGGATCAATGGATCACTTTCCACTTTCTAAGACATTCTACTTCCTACAGACTTTATACTGACTATAAGTAACTTTGCAACTACATGTCAACTAACTCTCATTAGAGTATTAGTAGACTGCACCAAACACAGGGAAACTGAACATAACCCTGACATTACCCCCACGTCCTTGTGTCTCAATAATAAAAAACTCCAACAGAGGAGGGCAGGAGGGGGTTTAGATGGGGGATGCAGAGCAAGAACATGGGCCAGGCAAGGCAAGGGCAGAGATGAAGGTGGTCAGAGACATGGAGGAATCCCCAGCAGGATGGCCAGGACGCAGGCTCACGGCAGAGTTTAGGGAAGGAGAAGCCATGGTGGAGGCTTGGCAGCTGGAACCAGGGGGACGAGTGACTGAGATGAAGCTCGCAGTTGAGACCAGGTGGAACCGCAGGACACAGATTCTGGAGGGCAGGGCGGACCGACGAGCATCTGAGGTGGAGCCAGGTTGTCGGAGGACTGAGGCGAAGGCAGAGAAACTGAGGTCCAAGGTGGAGCCGGAGGGAAGGAGAAGCCCGGTGGAGCCGAAGGGGTCGAGGGACGAGGCGCAGGTAAAAGGACCGGAAGTCATGGCGCAGGCAGAGCGACGACTGACCAATGTGGAGTCAAATCAAGTCAAGTCACCTTTATTTATATAGCGCTTTTTACAATGCAGATTGTTTCAAAGCAGCTTAACAGATATAACAGGAAACTAATGTTGTAATAATATTGTTAAATCTAAAATTACATTTCCCCAACTAAGCAACTAAGCCTATGGCGACAAAGGCGAAAGTGGCAAGGAACCAAAACTCCATCAGGTGACAGAATGGAGAAAAAAGCCTTGGGAGAAACCAGGCTCAGTTGGGGGGCCAGTTTTCCTCTGGCCAACGAACGAACAGTGTATGATTATGATTCAGGCAGCATTACAGGTCAGAAGTCAGATTGGATCGGAACATTATATTATGCAGTTTATCTGGTTGAAGATCGGAGTCATCACGCGCGTATGGGGACGAGTTTGTTGAGGATCAGTGCCGATGGCTGTCGTGTCGATGAGACCTTCACAGGGGAGAGTCTAGTTGACACAAGCTCTGCTGACACTTCAGAAATGCGTTGTGGTCGTGTCTAGGCGCAGGTCCACCATTTGATCTGGATACGGCCCGGATCTGGCTGATTATATCATGCGAAGGCAGAGCGACCGAGGTCCAAGGTGGAGCCGGAGGGAAGGAGAAGCCTGGCAGAGCCGAAGACATGGAGGGACGAGGTGCAGGTGATGGGCTGGAAGTCATGGTGCAGGCAGAGCGACGACTGACCAAAGTGGAGCCAGAGGGACGAGGAAGCCCGGTGGAGCTGAAGGGACGACGGTCCCAGGTGAAGCCGAAGGAGGGAGGAGCCGACTGTTCGACAGGCCAAGGAGGAGTGGCAGGCACATAGGTCCAAGGTGGAGTTACTGGGTCGACATCATGGGCTGAGCTGACGAATACTCTGACAGAGACGAACCAATGATGACAAGAGAGGGAGCCGAAGGGCTGAGGAGAGGTAGTGCAGGCAGGGCTGGATGACTGGGCAGTTCAGGTGGGGGTGAAATGACAGGCTTAACAGGGTCATAAGGGACAGGCATAACATTTAGGAATGGATCTCTAGGCTGACATGGAACAGGCAGACATAAAACAGGCAGAGGAGGTGGGAGTGGGTGGTAGGTCGGGAATTCAAATTCTAACATTTTAGTACTGATAACAAAGACAAGCTAGGTGCAGGAAACAGAAATGGGAAGGATGCACTCACTTTGAAAGTCTATAAGCAGCCGCTGTAGAGGGGGTTGGGCTCCATGACATCCCCACAAACTCCACCAGTAATCCCAGGGGCACAGGCGACGTTGCCAGCTCACGCACCTGGTCAGACGTTTCTTCGGACTTGGGCTACGGGACGATCCTTGGCTCAGTCTCCTTTGTGCTGCTGGTATAGTGGCGGGGTCTATATCTGTGTCTGCAGTGGGCTAAGGGTTCGTCGTCGCTGGTGGCAGAGGTTGGCGCTGATCTCCTCCTCGCTCTTGCAGAACATGAAGAGTGAACTGTTGTGAAGGACTACCCACTCCACGTACTCCATGAAAGTCCCTAGAGGCTCATTTCCAGCAAACGCGTTTTCGTCTCCACGTTGAGGCTTGTCCGGAAAAGCACACACAGGCAGTCGTCATCATAATGGACGCGATGGCAACGGTCCATAAATGCCTGTGTGAGCCTCTCTAGGGACTGGTTCACCTGTGAAAGGAGGAGGATTCTTTTTGCTGCTGCTAGATCCAAGTTAGGTCTGTTATTCTGTCACGGTTAGGTTGCAAAGATGGATCTAATCGCGGCGGCTTAACTTTATTTACAAGAACTTATTTAAAAGACTCAGGAATAAACTCTTAGACATGAACTGAAATACCAAGCATAAAGCGACAATAACGGACAGTGAACAGAACAAAACTTAAAAACAGGGCTTAAATGGGCAAAACGAATAAACAAAATGAACAACAGTTGTAACTGAATAAGTAACCAAAGCACCAAACCCAGGAACCCTGACATTACCATGCCATGTGACCATTAAGGGACATCACATGAACAATAAGTAAAAAGATAAAATCTCAGGGGGTTTGCTACAGTTCAAGTGTTTAAATAAATTAATAATTTTATTGAGCAAGCACTGTTTCCCCTACCAAAATGACCCCCAGCCCCGCCTGAAAGAATGACACAAATATATTCCACAAAAAAAATTGGACGCATGAGCTCCATGTAGTAACTTTAGCTACTACACTTTTACTAATTAAAATTGACCATTTACTCACTAGGTCTTTGAGTTTCCTTTCTGTCCACTAGCAAATCTAAGCGAGATGTTTAGAGATAACTCGGGTTCTGAAACCTGAAACGCTACAGACTTAAGCAAAGTCTCATTTCCTCTAATTTCTAGAAACCATTAAGATGTTAAAGAGGAACCCCACCCCTCACAATTTTTCTTTCATATGGACACACACTAACTGCAGCTCAAGTTTGTTAGCATCAACAGCTCCTTCAACTGTGAAAGCTAATGTATAAAATGCAGAGCCCCCCCCACACACACTGTTCATATGGAAACTACATTCATACATCAAACATGATGTGTTCTTTCTTCCTCCACCACCCTGTCATGGTTGCAACACTAATGTAATCTCTTTCTCTGTGAAAAGGTGCATTGCTCGATTATGTAACAAGCCTTTTTTTTTCTTCTGCTAATCAGACATGACTGCATTTGGTACTTATTTTGAATCCTAGCTAACAAGCTCCGCAAAATGCTGAAGGCACAATCATGCAACTAAACACCTCAACCAGCACAGGTTTTATTACTTTCTCTCAAAGGCCACTTGTTTGTGTCAGTTCAGCCCTCATGCATTCTCGGTCTCGAATCGAGGTCCCTACTGATGCCATCGCTCCGAGGGAGAAGGAATCGGACGCTTGCATGCCAAACTGAATTCCTGTGTGAATGACTGGCCAATAAGAGAACAGATCTTGACCTTTGCCAAGCCACATGGAGAGGACATTATTACTCCTGACATTTGCACACATTTCTTTGTGGTTTTTATGCCTTCGACTGTGACCGTCATTTGAAATCAGTTCGAAACAAACAAAATGATAATGAAGAAGATGACAGGCATTACTACGGCTGTTAAAATCTAACTACATGACACAATCGACAAACGATTTGAGACAACTGCAAGTGACATGTATATTAAATGAGAGGAACTCATCAATACTGCTAGAAAAGTCCACTTTAGCCCCAGGTTGAAGTTCAATTATGGCCAATAACCAGATAAATTGTAAACGAACAGTTGCATATCTTAGAGCAACACACATAGTAGCGTTACTGAAAAAAAATCAGTGCTTTTGATTTGTGAATGATTTCATGAATCACTCACAAAGACAGTTAGGGGTTAATTCAGGATAATTTGGGTATTTTTTTTGGGTCATCTCAATGGAAAAACAGTGTACCAATTTACCTGAAATCACCCCTACTTGTTTTTTCATAAATAAATAATTGTTTTTGAACAAATCAGACAAATTAATCATAAAAGAATGTCTCTTAATTAATCTGTTTTTGAATTAATAAAATGAGTGAATGATTTAACAAATCACTTGTTTTAGTCTTGAATGAATCAGTGTTTTTGAGCAAATCAGTCAACGATTACTCATGAATGAATGTTCCTCAGTGATTCTGTTTTTGAATTAATGATTTAAAGAATCACTAACAAAAAACTCAACTCAAATCAATAATTTTAATGAGTCTCCCCCTCATGTATCTCTCTGTACTAATTTAATACAGCAACATGTTCAAAAAGCAAATACTTGAATCAACCAGATACTGTTTTGTTTTGTGTAAATGGACATTGTACTGTATTGTAGAATATAAAGTACATATGTGATTAAGTGTTTAAATGTTTCTCCTTCAAAAATAGAATATATGTACTTGTACTAGGGTTGTCCCCGACTAAGGATTTTCATAGTCGAATCAGAATCATCAAGTCTTCCCTATAGTCGACTAATAGTCGAATCGTGTGTGGGGTTGGGGAGGGGGCGGGGCTTTAACATTTTAAAGCCGCAATGTACAGAACATCACACAAAGATATAGAAGAAAATGTATAAAAACAGGGTCAACTTTGATTTCATGTTGACATTTAGTAAAAAAGGTGACAAGCAGGAAGCAGGTTTTATGTGACAGCCGAGATAAGACAGGATAAACAGACCAGCAGAAAACTGGCGTCAGTGTGAGCGAGAGGAATGATGCTGAAATCAGGACGCACT
Organism: Chrosomus eos; assembly: GCA_036326025.1. Classification (NCBI taxonomy): domain Eukaryota; kingdom Metazoa; phylum Chordata; class Actinopteri; order Cypriniformes; family Leuciscidae; genus Chrosomus; species Chrosomus eos. The sequence goes on from CM070831.1 coordinate 7,086,093, forward strand.
TGAAGCGTACACAGTGCCACCTGGATAGGCCCTGCGCCAAGACTGTTGTGTAAACTTGCAGTGCCATGCATATGCACGTGTGAACACACAAATGCACGCATGCTTGTTTTGGGTTGCCTTCTACTTGCACACTTAATGATCACACACAAATACACGCAACTGATGCAAAACAGCGACATCATCGCACACACACAATAATTGTCACACACATTAATCTGTTTTGGCATGTCGCTCGACACCCGCAGTGACAGAGTGTGAGAGCGATTCTCGTGCAGCCTTTTGCACAGTGATTCTGAAAAAAGGAGATATCGGCGGCAAGCTGTACCCTGACAGCCTTTCCACTCCCCACCCTCGCGGAAAGGATCTGCACTAGAGGGGCCGCAGTGCTGCGAGCACATCATCATTTAGAGCAGTAATGGCTCTAGTCTCCATGATAGAGGAAGGCAGCTGGAGAGACTGCAGGCTGCGGCCCAATTCGCCTGCTTATACTATGCACTAAAAGTATGTACTTTTTGGTGATGGGGAAAGTGCATCATTTTTTGAGTGTACAGTCAGAATATTAAAGTACTGGGACAGGTAGTAGGGGGGTGGGCACAGACCCCTTTGGCACATTTTTATATGTGTCCTGCCAGCATAAACCAGTATTGTCCAAGATTCACGCCCCCTGAAGGGGTTTGTTGCCTTATTGGAAATGGTTGTCATGTTGTCCTGTTTTAGCTGATCATGTAAATACATTTATTGAGAAATTATTGAGAAATATTACTATTATTATAACTAACCCTGTAACGCCTACTGTATAATATTCAGGATGTGGTACATGTCTTTATGCTGTGAAATCTTTACTGATTTTAAGTAAATGTGAGAATAACTTTTAGATTGATAACTTTTAGATTGATATTCAAGATGAATACTTATTGGACTGAAGAAACTTGGGGTTACTTGATCATCCATACATCATTTGAAAAATCATGTTCAAATGTTAGTATGAAATATGATTCATCAGGCTTTTGATGAACGTTTATTTGTTAATCTTTCAATCATCATTATATTGCATTGCATATGTTTTGCCCACACAATAAAAGACTACAGAGACTTAATCATAAAAATTAGCATTTAAATATCATCTTACTAAGACAATTTATTGGGAGATATGATGACTGATATGTATATGTATGCAAGTGGTCTGCTGTACTATTATAATTCCATCTTACTTTTTGCCCAAATAAGCATCAGCAACAGCACCAAATTGTATAACATATTTTTGCTCAGCTTAGGTGTTTTTCCTCCTAGAGTGGCAGCTACATATTATCCCATAATATATGAGCCCTAAAATCCTGATGTATCAAATATGATACTCAATATGATATGCAAAAGCATTGTTAGCAAACTTGGTCACAACTTCCAGTAGACTCTATTGCTAATGACATCAAAAGGTTTGGCTAAGTGCCTGCATTGAGACCGCTGCTGTGTCCCAAATCACTCAGATATAAATAAGAAATGTTAAGAAATATCACTTCCAATTCAGTCATTCATTTATTCAAACGGCAAAGAATGGTTAGGTTGAGTGCATTGCATTGTAGGACACAGTAACCAATACAGTGTGCTCTATTGTATACTGCTTATTTTGATAAATGTAGTAGGTCATACAGGTATTTTACGAGTATTAAAAATGCGCAGTATTGCAGAAAAACTAAGACTAGAAGTTTAGCATGCTAGTAATACTTACCGCACAGTTTCTAAAATAAACGGTTTATAATCAGACTGATGGCTCAATCGGATTGAAATCCTTCCTTCAGCAGGTTGTGCTTGATAATGAGATATTAAACTGCACAATTAACCACGATAAAGAACTGAATTGGTTACTGACAGGGGGCTTTAAGTGGTGCATCCGAAGCGCATGAGTACAGAATTTAGTTTACTTTCTATTTAGTAGAATTTAGTATTGCGCTTAAACAGTCAAATACACACGCTTATGTGTCAAAATGCCCGTCTTGAGTATTCATGGAAACAGTCAGTTATGTCTAAATTGAAACAGTCGAGCAGGGAAATTACGATTATATTGGATCCATGCATACGTTCTTAAAGTGACAGCAGCCTCATATAAGCAAACCACCTGCTGTCTGCCGTTAATGTTAATCAAACAACAACAAAAACATTCACTACTCTTATATCTTTTCATAATGTTCGCCAGCAGCAGCCGTCATCTTCTTTGTTTTCAAGTAGCAGGGAAATCATGCGGAACCGTCACAACTCTGCCGTCATTATGTTAAGCCCGCCCACCAACTGTATACACGATGTGATTGGCCTGACTAGACAACGGAGAGTTGCTAGACTACACTGGCTGCAAAATAATTTTTGCTGCCACTAGGGTGCATCTAGATTTTTTTTTTCCAACACTGATCTGAAAAAATCTTAACGTCCCAGCCCCCCAGCGACCCCCCCAACCTCCCACCGACGAAAACAATCCCAAAAATCGGAAGTAAAGCCAAAAAGTCAAAGTAACCGAGGAAAAAAAGTATAAACGTAAGACCAGAAAATAAGCTAAGGGGTTAATTTGAATGGTTTTAATCCAATGAAAGAGAGGATTGCATTTTTTGTGTTCTTCAGTTTTTTTTCATTTTCTTCATTAAAATTAGCGTTCAATGTGATTAACGGCATGTGCTTGGTTAGTTAACGCTTAAAACGTTAGTCAAGTTTCTTATTGTGCAAAAAAAGCTTTGACGAGACTGGAAAGAAACATTAGCTAAGATATAATGCTGCAATCGCACGCAAGTCGGATACCCATATTTGCAACGGCCATTCGTAGATAAATGAAGCGAGCATCTAGATTTCTAGGCTAAGGGGATTCGTGTATATTGTTTCAAAAGGGAGGCCCACTGTCTTTGACTTTGAAATCCCCTGCTATGCAACATGCAAAAGCATTATAGTATGCTTTTTAGTAATTTTTAACTCAGGGTTTGGTGAATGGTGAAGGTTTGGTCAATTTAACAAGAAATGTTCAGATGGAACAATAAAGGCAGGCAGCAGCTTTTGCACTAAGCGCAAATAGTGATAGATGCGAAAAATAGTGATAGAAGTGAAAAATAGCAGTATTTTCTTGAACTAAGTGTATTTAACCTAGTGTAAATAGTGTCAGATACTATTTGAGTGTATTGTAGTACTATATTATAAAATAGTATGCACGAATAACAACATATTAAGTGTATGTGATTATTATATTAAAATCGTTAAATGAAGCTTATGTATTTGGACATTGTCATAATCCCAAAAGCCCTCCCTTACACCCTAACCCTAACCCTATTAAAGGGTACCTATTATGGCATTTAAAATGTTCCTAATATTGTTCTGGGAGTCCCCAACAACAGTTTTACAAGCATGCAATGACAAAAAACACTTTTGTTGTCTTATAATATGCATTTATTTTTACCTGATTTGCTCACCGACTCCCAAATGAATCGTTTAGCGAGTCATTTTTCCAAACCCCGCCTTTGCGTGACGCTAATCTGTGGTGATATGTTAGACACCCAGCCGACGGGGTGTCATTGGTTGTTGCGCTAGATCTTACCCAGATACAACAGTGCTATTTTCTGATTGGCTAACAACACCAGACGAACAACACCCGAGGAGACCAGGGTTGCCAGGTCTGCACAACAAAACCAGCCCAATTGCTCATCAAACTAACCCAATCACGGCCAAAAATATTCAAATAGCGTTCCCGGGTGTTTCCTCAATAACAATCATGTTCCAGTGGATAAAACAATCGCGTCAACCAGCGTGCACTACACAAACAACCCGCGGAAACAGTGCAGGCATACGGACCTGGCAACACTGGAGGAGACGCGCTTGAATCCTGCCGGTTCCACAGTGAGTGAGTTTTGGGCACTGCGGCATATTAAATATATTACAAATAGTTTTTCAGCGTGAGAAATACAATGTGTGGCCGGAGAGCGTGACAAAAGACCGAAATTAGTGACTGTCACGCTCAATGCGTGACACTCGAGAGCCCTGTGACAACTCCATTAACAACGACAAACACTTCACATATTTCAATACAATTGACATTGAAGACCTAAGTTAGCTGCTAGAAGCTGCGCTGTGCCTGTGCGTACACAACACACAAAATAATTATAGAACATGATACAAACATAAAAGCAACAGCCTACTTACAGATTGTGATTCGGAGAAGGAAGCTGATCCAAATAAACTCGGTACTGAACCTCCCTCCTTCAGTATCAGCCGGCTCGCAAATTCATACTTTATAGCATTTAGGTTTGTGAAGCAATCATCTTCAAAATGACGCGAACACAGAACAAGTTCGGGCTATAATACTTCTGTGGTATAGTTATGAACTGTAGCCAATGTCTTCAAATGCTCCTCACTGGGCAGATGAAAAAAGTTTGCTTTTGCGTTGCACTTCAAAACACAGCAGCGTCTCGTCGACATGATGTTTTCCCTGGTGTCTCCTAATGCAATGAGTGGGCGTATCTTATTCAAATAACTTGGACAAGTGACGTACGAAAGTGCATCGTTCGTCTATCGATTCATATCAACGACTCAGAGTCGACTCTTACTTTTGAGAGATAATAACTTTGTATACGGTGAACTTTCATATTTAAAACTTTGCAGGATGTTTTCGTTCACTTAGATCTATGTTACACACTACATGAAAGGTAATTTTCAAAATTCCATGATAGGTACCCTTTAAACATTTTATTTCCACTAGTAAATACCAATCAGGCAAATTATTCCACTTTTCAAATGTAATTTTTATTTAAAATAAACCTCTCCAAGCTGATAAACAATGGGTAAAGGTAGAAGAATGCATTCGAAACCCTTCGAATGTTCTTTTAGCATAACAACCTTTAATTGAACACTGGTAACTATTAAACATAACAAACCACTTGAAGGACTTAATTCCTCAACATGACAGTCATAAAACAGCAAAGCTACAGCAGCAGCCATTATAAGCCATCAGATAAGTCAAGACAATTCAGCACTTCTTGCTCATGATGACAAATAGTGAATCTAAAGGGGCTTTCACACCGGATAGTTCTAGGAATTAGGAACTAACCACCAGTTGGTTCCCCGAGAACTAATGGTCTCATAGGAACGTTTTCTGGTTGCATTTGCACCGCCAGAAGGACCTCTGAAGTGACATAAGCCGTGCTTGTTGATGTGACTTTTATTTTGACGCCGCGGAGGACCTTTATTCTGGCCTTTTTATTTTTTCTTTATTTTGACGGCGCTCAGAGTCAGAACGGCAGAGCCTGAGCAAACAAACAGTGCTCGCATTCTCCGTGTTCAATATAGTTTACAATCTGTCTAACAGTCATGTCTAATACATTATTAGATAGAACTGTTATAAATAGAAAGTAGACAGTAATGAAAAGTTAGTAGCGTATGCCATGTGGTTGATGTCCAGTGATGCTAGCTGAGCAGAAATACATAATCATGTTTCTCTTGGTCCCCTCAAAGTTGCGTTGGATTTTTTCCTTATCGTAAAGGTTAAGAGGTCCATTTATCACAATTTTCCATGTTCGTAGAGTTAGTTTGTGGAGTAAATATATAGGCTATAATCTGTGTTTACACAGCCTTTTTGTACTGGTGGCGGGTACTGGTGTTTTGCGTGCGTTCAGCCAATCAGCGAACACTAACGTCACAGATAGTTTGTGTAGTGCTTGTTTAGACCCTACTCTGAAGTAGGAGCTAAATTAATTCCTACAAAAGAGTTCCTAGAACTAAAATAGTTCCTAGCTCCTGCAGTGCGAACGCGTCAAAATCCGGGTACTTCCGCCAATAGTTCTAGGAACTATGAAAAAGTTCCTCCGGTGCGAAAGCCCCTTAAAGGGTACCTATTATGGCATTTACAATGTTCCTAATATTGTTCTGGAAGTCCCCAACAATAGTTCTACATGCATATTATAAGACAACAAAAGTGTTTTTTGTCATTGCATGAATTTATTTTTACCTGATTTGCTCACCGATTCCCTAACGATTCGTTCAACGACTCATTTTTCAAACCCCGCCTTTACGTGACGCTAATCTGCGGTGATTGGTCTGACGACCCAGTCAGTTATTTTTCGCGTTAACCCAAAGCTTAAACATATTGATAAAGCACTGCAGTACTACAATACGCTCTATTCTTTATGACAACTCCAATAACAACGACAAACATTGGACAAATGACATTGGAGACCTAGAAGCTGCGCTGAGCGTAACTGACACACACACACACACACACATACTTATTGAGCATGCTACAAAACCCATAAAAGCAACAATTATTGACAGTACTTTCTGGTTGTGATTCGGAGGAGGAAGCCAATCCAAATAAACGTGGTACTGAACCTTCCTTCAGTATCAGCCGGCTCGCGAATCCACACTTGAAAGCATTCATGTTTGTAAAGAAATCCTCATTAAAATGACGCGAACACAGCTCAAGGTTCGGCTATACTTGTGTGGTATAGTTGTAAATATAAACTCTAGCCACTGATTCTTCACATGCTCGTCCCTGGGCAGTGAAAAAAAAGTTCGCTTTTGATTCGCACTTCAGAACAGCTCGTTGCCATGATGTTTTCAAGTTTTACTGCTGTCTACGGCACGCGCAATGAGTGGGCGTATCTTATTCAAATAACTTGCCAAGTTGACGTCAACTAGACAGAGAAAAAGCATTGTTTGTCTATCGATTCATATCAGCGACTCAGAGTCGACTCTTACTTTTGAGAGACAATAACTTTGTATACTGTGAACTTTCATATTTAAAACTTTGCAGGATGTTTTCGTGCACTTAGATCTATGTTACACACTACATGAAAGGTCATTTTCAAAATTCCATAATAGGTGCCCTTTAAGAGACAAGCAAATCCTCTAAAAGTACACCATCAGCCTTTAGACACACACACAGTCATTGTGGCTTTCTTATATAGGCCTATCCCATAATTACAAACTTATCAGACATAGAGAATTGTGCAACTTGATTATCAAATATAAATATTATTTAGAAGTTGCATTCAAAATCCAAACGATGATACATGATGCATCTGTGTGTGATGACTTTCTGATAATCGTTCAACGCATCTCCATTGTCATATGCCACAAAAATCAGTGTGATCATTCCTAGAAATCAATACTAGTCAGTGTTATTATTTTTTTGTGGTAGATCTCTAGATATCAATGCTTTGGCCTCCGGACACACTGGCACCATGATATGCCTGTTGCATATTTCATATGACAGAACATATGAGGCAACAGCACTGGAGCAGAACCGCAAAAACAACAGCACTGAAAATGAATTGCGTGGCCTTGCATGACCTCTGCCTTTGGGGGAGCCGCAGATGTCAGGGATTATTTCAGCCCGTAGTTTTGTATAATCAATATATGGTGCATCTGTAATCATTCAAAAGTTGACTCACAGTTTACAGTATAGAAGATGTGTCTGGAAAAGGAGCCAGGCACACATAATTGATATTATATTACAAAATAAATTTCAAAGAATTTCTAAAATGTCCAAAGGGGGAGCGTGCAAACAGAAAGGGAGTGTGGCGTCCTCTTTGTGCCAGAGAAATGAAGGTCGGGCCGTGCAAAGGGGCGTTAAATCCAGAGAGAGCCAGGCGCTTATTATCTTAGCAGAAAATCCACAACTGAAGAATTGACTCCCTTTTAAATCATGAGCTGGAATTTAAATTTAATCGGCCACATCTTACATCTTGCATTTGAATTGGAATGACAGGAAGAGGAATTTGAATTGCAATTCAAAGAAATTCAATATAGATAACGTATTTTGGGAAATGTGGAAAAGTGTTCTTCAACCCTGATCCACAGAAGTTAATTTATTAAATTAACTCTAAATCTATATATTTATCTATGTCTGAATTTAAGTATATCTATCTATCTAATCTATCTATCTATCTATCTATCTATCTATCTATCTATCTATCTATCTATCTATCTATCTATTATCTATCTATCTATCTATCTATCTATCTATCTATCTATCTACCTATCTACATATCTATCTATAGTATAATATGCATTAGGTGTGTACTTAATCCTTTATCTATGGTAGACATTAAGTATTATTACTCTGTTACTATATAGTAAAATAAAGTTTTATTTTTAGAATCTTTTACTTTTAATTTGACTCCACAACATTCCAGAAAAATATGCCATTCCTTGAAGATATTGACATTTTTCTCAGTCGCGTTTGTGCATTTCTCAGATCACAACAAAAATTCTCAAAACAATTTGTTCATCCTCCACATTATCTAGTCATTTGTGCACATCATAAAAGCAATTTATCATTCTTTTGAACAAATTGTAAATGCTTTGGTTCATGCAACTGATTATGTACAATTGTCTGCTGTTTATTACATTATCAATTGCTTATGTCAATGTATTATAACAACGTCAATAGTTTGTAATAGTTTGATGTATTAGTTAAAAATGGTTGAACTAGTTGTCATAAACTGTCAAGCATACTTTCTGTACATTTTTTAAACGTGTACTGAATTGATGGATTGCACTAATGAAGGGAAAGGTAAAGAATTAGATCAACCAATGAACCTTCATTTGGCAAGTATATATCGACAGACAAACAACAAGGAAACAAACAGGGTCAACAGTCAGGAAGAAGAAGAGGAGTAAGGATGCGTTATGGAAGGGTAGGGGGGCAAAACAGACAAAGTGGTAGAAGAGGCCAAGGACGTATGCATGTTGATGTAATAAGAGCCACTATTCTCATTCACAACCTTACAGAAAGTTATACAGCCGAATGCTGGGAGAACAACCGTGTCCTCAATCATTCAAACGTTTGTAGACAGGTATATAATCAGACAATGTTCACTATACTGTTATACTGTATACTTACTGTAATACTACATTACTTGCATTTTACATTATACAGTTAATATACTTTATAGACACGTGTTTTGAGTGTGCACTTGGTTGCAAATGTTAAGGATGATTCCAGAAATGTTCCAAAGCGACTGAGAAAAACTGTATTGACTTTGGATAAAAAATATGCCAATCAGTATCAGGTAAAAGTCTCAGTCACTCATTTTTGTCATAAATTTTTCACTGAAACACTGTGCAACTGAATATAAACGATTCAAACTTGTTCACATATTCTCTCCTCAGGAAGTTTACTTTCTGTCAGCGGCTGTGCCGTGGATTGGGTCATGAATATTAATGCCGCTTTGAGACGTTTGCCCTAACTGATTTGCTGAAAGACGGACGTTGGTAGGTGAGAACGCTAGCCGTGTGGGATTACAGTTTACCGTTTGTGTGTTTGTTCAGCCTATTGTCAAAGCAATGGCTGGCAGAATCTTCTGATCGACATTTTAAGCGGCGAGCTGCAATTTTTTCCCTTCACACTGTGACAAAGCAAAATAAACCTCTCGAAATGATTGTCTCTCAAACAGTGTGTTTATAGTCAAAATTTGTGGTTGATTTTCCCCTTTAATGTGAGCAAGAGGATGAAGCAAATCAAAATGCCCCATGCAAAAAATTTAAATAAAATTTAAATAATTATATATATATATATATGTTGTAAACACAGCGGCTTAAGGTAATACTGTATATTATTCTAAATAAAAATTGATTTTTGTCTTAAATGCCAAAGTATATTACAAAACATACTTCAAGTCAGGATTGTTATAGTTAATTAAAACCAAAATAAAAATACTTCCGTTACTTGAAATAAAATAAACGTTAACTGAAATAAAATAAAATAACTTTATTCAGCTAGATGCCACTAGACATTTCTCCTATTCATTTAGTTTAACTTGATGTATTAAAATAACAAAAATAGAATAAAAATGTATAAAAACTACATATACGTATAAAGCAAAAATGACAAAATACCCCCCCCCCCCAAAAAAAAAAATAATAAAAAAGAAAAAAAAAAAATTTTAGTCAATAAAAATAAAAATGAATAAACAGGGTAATAGTTTTTCAATGATACTAAAATAATAGGAGAAACAAAAAAAAGTAAAATCTGAAAATATATTTTGGGTAATATAAATATATTTAAATTGCAAACAGATTTTGAAAATATATAACTACAACATATTGAAAATATATTATGTATTTTTTAATTTAAATATGTAAATATTTCATAATATAAATATTTAGTATTTTAATAGTCATTACATTTAGTATTAATTTAGTATTTAATAGTAAGTATTATAATATTAGGAATATATGAATAGTAATTTTCTTGTACATGAGAAATATATAAAAAAGTCTTGATAATAGGCTAGCAAACTATAGTTTTAATAATTCAGCCATTTTACTTAAAATATATAAAATCAAAAATGAGTTATTTTGTACTTTTACTCAAGTAGGAATCTAAAAGTAATACTATAATATTCCATTAGGGTATGAAATGTATTTTGGTCGCACAAGCATGCTAGCTCATAAACTAGATTAATAATTAGTACTCTTCATGAACTGTACACAAAATCCACACAAACTATTAAAAAAATATTATGACCCCAGCACATTTGCTCCCACAATGACTCTCTAATTGAAACCAACTCAGAGAGTCAAAGCTTACAGAAAATCCCACACGACGTTGTGGTGCGTTAACATCATGTAAACACGATGATACCGACGTGACATGAAGGCACAAGGGGAGGCGGACCCTCTGCCACAGGGAATACAGGCGAGCACAGCATTTATTCAGCATTACAACCCAACGGCCGCACAGACATTCCTCATGGCACTGCGAAGACACAGCATGATGTTCTTTCTGTCTGAAGAAAAACTCATGCCCATGCTCTGAATCAATAATTCATATAGTTTCATGTGTGAAGAACAGGGGAAGAAAGGGTGAACAAAAGAGACTAAACTGTAGTCTCGCCTTTGGCATCCAGCAGGTACAAAAAAAATGTTTCCATTAAATGAAATATTGGGAAATTAAATGAAGTCTCTCTAGAAACAGGAAGAGAGACAGAAATATAATCATTTGGAGAATCTGTTCAAATGTAAGTGCAGTTTCTGACAAGATATTGCACTATGTAGCACTACTTTTTTAACTAAAGCAAGAACTCTGAGCGCATAAAAAACTCAGTAAGATTATGGCTGTGATCTCAGCAATCTGATTCAAAAACAAGCACAGAATGTGCTTGTTATGATGTTCCCCTGCCGAAAATAGTGCAAGCAAAGACTATTTAATATACACCTTCATACTCAGTGTGTAATAAAGACAAAAATGCCACTTAAAGGAATAGTTCAGCAAAAAAAAAAGAAAAAAAATAGTTCAGCAAACGTTATTTGAATGTGTACAAAAGTTTGGGAACAGTAATTTCTGCTGCTTAATTTATGTGCAGCATTTATTTAAAATCTTTTGTTGTTATATTATACATGCCTTTGTTGCTAATTTGTTACTTTTGATTTAATTAGTTATGCATGATTAAAAAATAATAATAATAAGTATATATATATATATATATATATATATATTATATATATATATATATATATATGTGTGTGTGTGTGTGTGTGTGTGTGTGTGTGTGCGCGTGTGTGTGTGTGCGTGTTTGTTTTTGTTCTTTGTTTATGATTGAAAATCTTAAACTGGAGTAGAGCACAATCAATATAGAGTAATCTCAATAGTGTAAAACGGTGAATTGTATTTATTTGTTCATTTTATTTGTATTTATTTTATGAATAAAAATAGCATTTAGCATTAAGATGTCATTAAGAACATCATTGTATAGAAAAAAAAAACTGTATATAGATTCTTTGAAATGATAGCATTCAGGTTTGGAACAACATGAGGATGAGTAAATAACGACAGAACTGTCATTTTTGGATGCACTATCCCTTTAAAAGTGTTCTCCTTTAGTGCACTCTGATGAAGACATCTGCATAAAACACTAATGCCTTGTCTCAAAATCTTTGCCCAGTCACACGCTGTTAGTTAGCTAGCTGAGAGCAATATGCTCTGCCATCCCAAATAAAGGGAATTTTATTCATTAATGTGACTCATTTTCTCATGTGACTATATATCTCGCCACATCACAGTAATTCCTTTAGCCTAGAACTATTTTCATAGCCAGTGCTGTAACTGTCAAGTTGGGTTTTTGTCAAGATTAAATTTCTTACAGTATGTGCTATGAAATTTTATTTAACTATTAACAGTATTATTTATTTAAAGCTGAAAATGAAAATTTTGTCATCATTTACTCATCCTCAAGTGGTTCCAAAGCCGTATTAAATGATTCTTGGCCGTCAAAAAAATATGTTTGAAATGTCTGAGCTGCTTTTTACAACTCAATTAAAGTCGGTATTTATACCTTAAAATACTACAACAGCGCCATAAATGTAGTCCATAAAAGTCATTTGAACTCATATGTTAGATTTGTGTGAAGAAACAAGCCAAGACAAAACCTTGTGTAATGTGTGTCCATTTTGAATTACACACAACAAGCACAAATGAGATCGAAGAGCTCCAGCGGAAGGAACATCTCTGGTTTTACAGAAGAAAGAAATAGTACATGAGGGGGAAGTAAATAGTTTTGGTTGAATTATTCTTTTTATTAGTCAAAAGACCAAAAGGCATTTTAGATCCATTCTAACAACAGGAAGTGTTTTTAGACAAAAAATTCTCTCACATAGATCTCAAATAGCAGTTAATATTATTCTACTATTAATAAATTAAAACTACCTTGAGGACAATTTTATGGCCTGGATCTGGACAAACCTTGGATTTCGCAGCATAAGAGCCGCTTGCAGTGGTGATTTGCTTACAAATGCAAATTGCAATTAACAACCAACATTAACCCAAAGCTTTAAGTGCTTATTTATTACTTAGTCTTCAATTAATTCTAGCGCCCAAGGCAGCACAAAAAAAAACAAAAAAAAACTTGACTGCATCAGTCTACATCCAAAGACAAACTTCAACCACGCGGACCGATGCTTTCAGAATTTCCTTTTCAATTAATTATTTTGAGGGCATCCTAGCAAATAGCTTCTGACCATACTTAGTTGCTTAAAGCTAAATAATTCTTAAAGGAGAAGAGTGTCATTTTTTGATGTTAAAACACTTTCTATGTGGTGTGGTAACACCGCTATCTGCGGTGGGTTCACAATGTTGCTCAGTTTATTTGGGTGCTTTTTCGTGTCAATTTCTTGCTCAATCAATTATCTGTTTGCTTAGGGCAAAGAAAATGTGTATGAAAGTTATATTTGCAACTTTGTTTAGTGCTAGGGGCTCCAGAATTACACCTTTCACCTTCACTGTATATTATATAAGGTGTATTAGCCAAAGCAACAAATAAAAGCTAAATCGTCCTTCGCAGGTAGGCAAAAATCCAAAATGGTGGAGAGTTGATGTAAATGTAAATACTCAAAAAAAGAAATAAAACAGTTAAAGGATAATTCCGGTATTTAGCACCTTGAGTCTATTTTCTAGTTTGTTTTGGATGAACTTAAGTGGTGGACACAGAAATGGGTCTGCCTCTGACCAATCGCCTCTGACCGCTTCAGAGTGGCTGTCTATGGGCATGCACAAACATGTCCTTAAAACTACCCTTAACATTTGTTTTCAAAACTGTGCAACTCATCGAGTGGTTAGTCGTGTTCGTTGATGTTCCAAAACAAGTAGCGTAGCGAAATACAGTTTCTGTCGTGTTTTATTTGGCATTTTGTAAAATCGCATTGATGTCTGTTGGAGCCTCAGTGCTCGTTGATATTACTGCGCTACCGGAAACGGAAAGGGGTCTGTTTACATTTGGTTGTAGTCTTTTCGCTCGGTTCTCCGTCTCTCAGAAGGCTAGCGTGAGCAGAGCAACTGCGGTAAAGTGGTTGTCCCCATCAAGTGGTCGGGAGTGTGCTAACGCTTCAGACTCAAATATCGAGCGGAAGTTTATACGTGGTTGTGAGGTATCTGAAAAAATAGTTCCACTATAGCAAATAGCACTTGGTGAGTTGCACAGTTTTGAAAACGAACGTTAAAGGAGAACTCCGGTCAATTTTAACATTGAGCTCATTTTTTTGTACATTTGGAGTGCTGTCAGTACAGACAAAAACGACAAAAATCGGTGTTTCCTACACCGTGTTATCCTCTTTTTAAAACCCTGTTGACTTAAACGGGGCAAGTTCTAATCCTGCTTTTAGCCTCTTAACATCCTTGATTTGTCATTACAAGTGCACAGCCATGTGAGTGGTGTTATTAAGAGTGAACACGGTCAATCTGACTGCAGTAGATGTGAAAGATATGAATAAAAATTATGTGTATTCAGCCAGCTCACATACCTGTATTTTCTTCCTGTTTTCGGTTGAAGTCCACAGTAGTCAATTGTCAGTTTGAACCGTGCCCGAGTGCGTTTGACCACCAAAGCGCGGTTCGTTTGACTAGTGTGAGTGGGCCTCGATTAGCCGGCCCTGGCCCGCTTGGAAGAGGTGGGCCAGAGCACGGTTCAGTTGGACTCGGGCGCGGTTCGCATGCAGTGTGAGCGCTAACCGTGCTGGAGCACGGAACAGCATTGTGTTCAGAGCAGCCCGTTCTCATCCCAAGGCGTCATACAGGTGACGCGCATCCTTTAGCGTCAATATGAGACGCAGATCCCAAGGCGTCATAACCTAACGCTACCCCAGACCTAAACCTACCCATAACAGTGCGTGTTATATTGACATAAAGGGTGCCATGTGCGTAAGATTTCGACGAAATGTCATATGGCGTCACATATATGGCGCCAAAGGATCAGAATGCGTTGGTTCAGAGAGCCTCCGCTCTTCTTGTTTATCCCGAAACCGTCGCACCATGATGACGTAAGCGTGCTCCGGCACGAATGCTGAAACCCTATGTGAGTGCAGGCCAGAGGGGGAGTGGGGAGGGGGGACAATCGTACTCGGGCCCGGTTCATGGCAACCGTGCTTAGTGTGAGTACACCCTAAAAGCAGGTTTAAAATGCCCCGTTTAAGTCAACAGGGTGTAAATTTTAAAAAGAGGATAACACGGTGTAGGAAACACCGATTTTTGTCGTTGTTCTCTGTACTGACAGCACTCCAAATTTACAAAAAAATGAGCTCAATGTTAAAATTGACCGGAGTTCTCCTTTAAGGGTTGTTTTAAAGGTCCCCTGACATGAAATTTTCAGAGTTTTTTTTTAACATTAATATTAGTTCCCCTAGCCTGTATTTGGTCCCCTCGTGTCTAGAAATTTCAGTCGGTGTAAACCGAGTTTTGGCTATCTTTCTCTGCCTGTGAGAAAATGAGATCTCAGGCGGGCTGATCTTGAATCTCCCCCGTATGACGTCATATGGGGGAAAGGTTACCTCCCCCTTCTCTGCTCTGCCTGCCTAGAGAATTTGACCCGCCCATGAGAAAACGAGCTAGGAAGTACGAACTTAGTTCTACTTAGATTTTAGTTTATCCTCGAGAGATATCATGGCGTGTGACCGATCGAAGCACAAAAGTTGAATAGAGAGATATAATGGCTTGCAAACGAGCAAAGCATGGCAGTTGATCAGTGTTCGGATGTGAAAAAAAATGAACACAAAAGTATTTTTTAGTTCCTTCATCCGAGCCTCTGAAGAAACAATGGGTTAATTTTATTTTCTCTGGAAATGCGCCGACACAACTTCCCAAAGTTTTGGCTGGTCCAAACATTTCACCGACGACTGTTTCCTCAACTTGGGCTAATACAGAGCTGGCCTCGATGAACGTCTGAAAATAAATCGATCGAGCTACCAAGCAACAGTTCAAGTTCAGAGAGGTAATCTTTCTCTCAAAATCGTCCAATACTGTTTATGCATCAGTAAGTCAAGCCAGTGACTAAAATATCACCTTCACATCGTTTCTTTTTAGTAGGATGAAAATAATCTTATTTAAATTGTGAACAAATTATATACAGAAATCGATCAAAGAACAATTTTTAACACAGCGCGAGTTTATCTGGACAACTCGTTATGAAATCAATGACGCACGTGACTGCACAACGAAGCTCTTACTGCATGTACATCATTGTGTTTGCATTGGTGAAAGCATTAGAGAGAGTGCAGAAACTGCGTTGTCTCGCGATCAACAGACTGTCATCTGTTATAGATTGTACATGGTCCCTAATAAATAAAATAAAAAAATAAATAAAAAATACCGGATTTATCCTTTAATAAAAAAAACATGCACACTCCACACAGAAAGGACTCTTGGCTCAGCTGGGGTTCGATCCCGGAGATCTTCTTGCTATGAGGCGACAGTGCTACCCACTGAATCACCGTGCCGCCCGGTTTATGTATTTATATATAGAGCACTAATTAAAAAAATGGGTTTTGCAATGTTTAGACAGCGAGGCTGCTCAATACATTTTGGAACAGAGCTAAATAGTTTCATCCTAAAAGTCTACACATGTGCAAATTAAGCAGGAACCACAGGAAAAGACACTACAAAATAGGTCAGTGTGTCATTATGCAATGAAGAATGAATCTATTAGTTCACTGAATGTTCCTCCCCAAATAGCATGCCTTTTCAGCTAATTTACACCATTCTCCTGAGATAAATTCCATTCAATATTCCGTTTTCCTTAAGGCTTCTTTTTCTGGAAGGCATATGGTGGTATAGAGCCCCTGTGTCGCTCAGAGAAAAGCTCACGTTCATCAGAACGTATAGCTGTGGGCAGCCCTTCTCGGAAACCGTGCAAATCCCAAATCGTTGTCACGGAAACTGCGAAAGGAGTCTCGGATGATCAGCAGAGGGCCACCTCGTTCAACACCTCACACGGATGTGCTATTCACCAGGAGTCAGCATGCCTTTACTCTTACAAATAAAGGTTCCAAAAGGGGGTTTTGCAGTGATGCCATAGAAGAAGCATTGTTTTCTTAGTTTGAAGAACATTTTAAGGCTATAGTAGAGGCAAAAACATTGTTTTTTCACACTCTGGTCAATTTGGCTTTTCATAATGTGCTTTTCAAACTAATGAAAAGAAAATAGTAAGTGTTTCATTTTATAGCACTTTATCTATTTGCATATATTTTAATTACAATACATATCCTTAAAGCCCATTTTGTCAAAATGAGCCTGAAATCTCCACTTCAGTAACACACCAAACTTTTATCCATATTCTGTTTTTTACAGAGGGGTTTGTTTATATATAATTTGCCTGATCCTATACATACATTTTATTCCTAAGAATTGTAACATATATATATAGGCTATATATTCTTTCTTTCTGGCTGTTGACAGATTCATTTATGGAGTGATAAAAATTTTGTAAAAAATCTTTGCCTCTAATAATGACAAACAACAACATGAAAAAAGGAATTTTGAAACTGGCTTTATCCAATGTTCAGATTTCTGTTTTTGGAAATGTATACAAATTTAGTGCATATTAAAAGGTACTTCACCACTGGCAAAATGGGCTCTCAATAAAACTTGGCTGCCTATACAGTAGAAAGAATTGAAATCTCAGAAAAAAACAGAGAAAAAACGATATTGTCTTAACTTTTGCCAAATACTTCAACTTCAAAACTTCAACACCCATTATGCACTGGGCATGTTGCCGTCCAAGGCCATCCAGTCTGCTAACACTTACCAGTCAAATCCCCCTTGCTTTAGTTGGAAATACCTCTTAGCAAACTTTAGTCATAATGGTGTCAACTTGTATTGTTCCCAGGTGCAAGAATTCAAAGAGTAAACGTTTAGCGGGAGTGAGTTCCTTTCAGTTCCAGTGAAGGATCCAGCGTGTTGTAGGCAGTGGCTAAAGGCTGCAAAGAATCGTAAATACTGAGAGAGCGCCACGACAGATAATCTGAAAAACATCTGTGTTTTTAGTAAACATTTCAAACTGGATGACCATGAACACTCGTACAGGTAAGAAAGCTGTTACCATAGTGTTCCATTTTTACCATAATGCTGTTTAAAGTGCAGACGTACGATACAGTTTCCAGTGATAAACCTACCCTTACACTAAGGCAATCCGACTGTGCATGGGCGGGGGGTACAAAAATGCGGAAGTATAATGTGTAGTTTTCACAAAGACCCTGGAGCTGTCAAAAGTCAAACGCATCATCCGGCAAACATTTGCTGACAAATAAATGTGAATTTCTCTGTCCAGGTAACACAGAGAATGAGTAAAAATTGTTCATTTATATATACTTCCGATATTGTAACAATACAAAGCAGGCTGAAAATCGACAAAGTTACACTTTAAAGGTAGGTAATTGCAGAGAGGCTAGCAATAGCAAGTTAGCTTTGAAAGCATGAGATCCCACCCTCCCCATTACAATAACAATCAACGTAAACAACTTACAGAGCTCTTACTTGAACCACTTGACTGCTGCAGATACATTTCAGTGTTGATAGTGATATAGGAATGCATAAATCCGAGTCTGAGGACAGGATCAGCTTCGGGTAGAACCTCACGTATACCCAACTTTACGACATGGCGTAAACGCAGCATAAGCTTGTTGTTTTGTTTCAGGAGGAACTGTAAAAGGCGGCTGCTGTTCGTTTATGGTAATGACGTGTGATTTCTGTGCGAGCAGGTGCGTGGAGGTATGGAAATACATGTTGTAAGGCAGGTAGGAAATCGTATCATTGGACGAACGTTTTTCCACAGAAGATATATGTACATGTTTTAATATTTAGACCACTTCTATTATTTATTGCTATCAGTATGCGAAGAGAGTTTCAACCAGTAAAACTGTATATCAACCAGCATAAAACAAATTACCTACCCTACCTTTAATTAGATAATGCCTCATTGGCATATGTAAACAATTTCAGAAAAATTGTAATACATTTTGTTTTTGTGTAATTCTTGATGTAATCAATCAACTGGGAAGTATGGTGATATCTATCAGTTAAATGTTTTACCCTATTCACCTGATGTCTTGCTAATCTAAAGATCTTTTTTCAACTATAAAAACCTTTTGTGCAATGGAAAGGTTTCATGGATTTTAAAGGTCCTTTATGGAACCAATAAAGAACCTTCATTTTGAATAGTGTAGGCGTTAAAGGTGTCACTGTCAATGCATCAGATCGAGTGGAAGCAGGACGGCACGTGTGCGACTCACCCATTTCAGGATGGTGCCTCCCCTCCACAGGCACGCTGACCGTCCGTCGCAGCAGCTTGTTCCTGTGCGACTCGGAGCGCCGCTCGCGCATCAACAAAGGGTGAACCTGCGGGAGAGCAGAGATAAAAGGTCAGCGCAAAGAGTGTGAGGTCAAGCTGAGTCAACCGTGCAGGGCTCGGCGCTAAACCAGTCGGAAACCTCCGCTATTAAAACAACAAGTCCCGTTGAGAGACTAGATTCCTTGAAATAATAAAAGCAATGGTGTGTGTGAGTGGGGAAAATAATTGCAAACTTGTGTGTTTAATGTGTTTATTTAAGCCTCGGTATGGAGCTGCATCTCACGGGAATTCTTCTTAATAGGGAGAGCTCACTTATCTTCGTGAGCTCGGGGTCCGCAAGCACACAGAGGACAACATCTCGTGCAAGTTTGCCTTCAAATTGCACAGGGGTTGTTTAGCGGCGTGAACGTCTCTCCTGTGTTCGCTGGCACCATCCGGAGGGAGATACGATCGGGATATATCGAGAGCAAGGCTGTGAAGGAGGCGATTACCTACAGTCTGGTGTGATAAATGAGTGGGGCAAGAGAGGATCAGACACTGAGCCCTATGGGAAACAGCTCAAATGTTTCAGGGGTGGCCTTGTCACTCGGACACAGCTGCATTATGGGACACTTTCCATTTTTATGCACAGCTCAGCTTTTCACACACAGAGAAAAAAATGCAGATTTAGGAGGTCTGAAGGGATCGACACAGCTGACTATAAGATAATGGTGCGCACTCTGCCTGACGGTGCATTTGCGCGGTTTATCTTTATAGTTTTAAAAATGAAAGATGTCTACATTATGCTATAACCATGAGGGTGTTTTCTGTTAGGGCAAAGCAAACTAAATATTATGTTTTATTTGTATGCCTTTTATGGCTCTATAGCCAGCTGCAACGAAATTACAGGAAGGATTGCCTCATAAAAGATGCACAACATGCAATAAATCCTTCATGACTACTAGAAAGCATGCAAGATCGCTGTTTATTAACGTACATGCCCTTTTATGTAAACAATTATCTACTATGCAGGCAGTGCAGATTTATTTTTGAAGGATAAACTCAGTGCACGCAATTAAAGGGACAGTTCCCCCAAAAATGAAGATTCTGTCATTAATTACCCTCATGTCATTCCAAACCTGTAAGACTTTCATTCATCTTCAGAACACAAATGAAGATCTTTTTGATGAAATCTGACAGTTTTCTGTCCCTCCATTGACGGTTTACGTAACTGACGCTTCAGAAAGTTCATATTGTAAAACTAATCCATATTAATTGAGCGGTTTAGTCCAAATTTTCTGAAGAGACACAATCGTTTTTATATGATGAACAGATATAATTTAGGCTTACAGTGTGTATCAGGACTTGCGGGACTCTAGTGACTTCAGCTGGGCGACTGTGTTGGCTTGGCAGCAATTACCTGTTATCTGGTGCACAACACAGAGAGTAACTGTGAACAAAACACAGAGAGTCAGCCGGTGGAGATGGACCCACTACTGATCGACAATCACCTACCCAACAGACGACCAATCACTGGAGATAGACCGCAACAGTGCCCGCCCACTTTTACAACGGCCTTGGTTCTGGAAGTCTTCATTAAAAACTTAAAAGACATTAACCAAACCAACCAGCTACGTACATGGTGAATCTAGGGGTGTGCGATATTGACCAAAAATGATATCTCGATATTTTCTGGGATTTCCTCGATAATGGTTATAAGACGATATTTCAACGCATTCTCATCCTTTGGCGTCATATAGGTGACGCCATATGACATTTCGTCGAAATCTTACGCACATGGCACCCTTTAGCGTCAATATAACACGTACTGTTATGGGTAGGTTTAGGTCTGGGGTAGAGTTACGGTTATGACGCCTTGGGATCTGCGTCTCATATTGACGCTAAAGGATGCCATGTGCGTCGGATTTAGACGCGCGTCACCTGTATGACGCCTTGGGTTCTGCGTCTCAAATTGACGCTAAAGGATGCCATGTGCGTAAGATTTCGACGAAATGTCAAAAGCGCCACATGTATGACGCCTTGGGATGAGAACGGGCTGGATATTTTGCTGTGTGTGTTTATTGTGTTGGTACTTTGACAGGTTCAGGACTGTCGTGGAGAGCCGACTCCTAAAATATTTGATATTCTTCATACTCTGTGGTGGTCGAGCCCGGGCGTCATACATGTGACGCTTTTGACATTTCGTCGAAATCTTACGCACATGGCATCCTTTAGCGTCAATATGAGACGCAGAACCCAAGGCGTCATAACCTAACGCTACCCCAGACCTAAACCTACCCATAACAGTGCGTGTTATATTGACGCCAAAGGGTGCCATGTGCGTAAGATTTCGACGAAATGTCATATGGCGTCACCTATATGACGCCAAAGGATGAGAATGCGTTGGGTGGTCAGTTCACAACAATGACAATTGATTTTCAATTCAATTGATTTTTAACTAATATGGGCCTTTTTACCTTTATAAAGCCATTTTAAACCTAATTATATGCATGCATCATCATTATATATGTATATGTGTAAATATATATAAAACCAATAGCAGATGTGTTAGAAGGAAAAGATTGATTATCTGTTGGTGACACTAATTTCACCTTTAGAATACAGAAGTTCAGCTTTGAGACATCTGTGTCCTGTTGTTTAACATCTAGCTGTTTTGAACCAAAGAACACTTTCTGTGTGTATGCCACCTAAATCTGGACTGAGCTCAGGCTTGGCAAACACATCCATGCTGCGCTATAGAGGGCTATGCCATATGTCAGCGCAGTCTACACCAGCCCAGCTGTGTGATGGGGCAGGTGAGGGAGGAGAGCAGCAGGTGTGCCGTCCGTCTTGTCCTAATGGTGCGCTAATAGATCACAGCCCAACCTGACAGCACCCTGCCAGCAGCCCGACTGACCCCGAACCTCAGCTGACCGCTCCATCCCGCATCTGCCCCGTGAACACCACGGCACCACAGCACAACAGCGGAGGTAAAGAGAAGAAGGATGAGATCTGTCTGCTTCTATCAACATCACATCACTGTCAGGTTCCAGCTGCTCTGGTAATAAATGACACTGGATGATTTTCACTTGTTCGTATCCTGATCCTGAGAACGTCGTACCAGAGATATATTATCTCCTGTTCCATTTTTACTGTGCAATCATTGAATTATGGATAGAAAATTGCAATCAGTCAGATGTGGCAGTTGAAAGATATGGATAGAAGGATGCACAGTTTTCTCACCACAAATATATGGAAATTAATTCTCCACCTACAACAAAATAGCAGCAAAAACGGTCAGATCTATTAACAAAACCTGTCTTGTTGCAGCTCTACTTTGCTTTTTACATTTTTTAATAGGGATAAATGAAATAACAAACCAGACATCTTTAGACCTTTGTTAGTGCATTCAAGTCACTTCTAGTCAACCTTTAAAAGAGGTTAAAATTAGCATTAGCGTACATTTTTTGTAACATTTATATGCTAGAACAAAATAAATTTGAAAACATTATAATATACAATCTTTTCTTTTCCTGCTTCTGACTAGCAATAGCAACTAATAACTATTGGCTATTTTAGATAAGAAATCCCATTCATTTACTCATTAGGGGAACAGATTTTTAACAATAACTTATAAACATTATATAATATAACATTTATGGAAAGACCTACTGTGACCGACGAGCTTGTTAATTGATGATATATGCTTTCAATTTTTCAATGCTTTCTTTTATTTTAATTTTAAATCTTTCTGCAACACACACACACACACACACACACACACACACACACACACACACACACACACACACACACACACACACACACACACACACACACACACACACACACACACACACACACACACACACACACACACACACACACACACACACAGTATATATAAATAATCAGTAACTGATTAATTGTAAACTGGATTACATAATCAGATTCCAAAAATTAAATACTTAGATTATATTACATTTTAAAATCTGAATTCATAATCAGACTAGTTACTTTTTACTGATTGATTACTTTCAGAAAATGTCAGTAAATTATTAATAATTGATTAATTCTCCCTAATTATTCTTTTCAATTTTCTTTTCTAAAAAAGCTTATTGCTTATATTAGTATTTGGAAAATCTTCTGGTTTTATGCACTTGCACACACAAACCGGTCACTCGTCAGGCGGCTGTGAAGACATCACACAACATAAATAAAATATTTCATTTTTTTAGTAAGTGTTTTATTTTTACTATTATTTTTATTTTGCTGTTTTATACCTCACAACTGGTTGGTTTGGTTAATGACATGAATTAACAAAGACTTTATTAATGCCCCTTTGGGGGAAAAAATGCTTCCAGAAAGGATGTTGAAAAACTAGACAGCTACCGTTGCACTCTATGGGAAAGAACATTCTGCTTGTCAAACCATTTCATGAGCTCTGTCATATTTTCACGTGACACATCCCAGGAATACATTACATAATCTTTCCCTCCAGTTCAAACAGACTCCCACAATGCTAACGGCTCTTCTCAAAGACTTGTCATGTTCTGTCACACCGTCAGCTGCGATCAAAGCTTCTCTGTTGACTGTGTCCATACTAATTAATAATATTTACTGTGACATCTTGAAATACCACAATGAAACACAATGCGAGCAGCCACAGAGAGCGATTTGGTTAGCGCATGATTCCGTAGCCTGATTCCTGGGGCAGCTACAAGAATGGCTGCCGCCCACTCACAGCGAGAGAAGCCTTGCTCTGGGTCTACTTGCGTAACGCAGTGTCACGGTTGCACAGATCTGCACGAGGACCATTCATCTGAGGGCTGGTGCACAGAGAGTGTGTGGAGTCGGACGTGGGCCACTGTCACCAAACATCAATTAGGATCTAATGACATGGCGGCAAATCACTCCTCACTCTCTCACTCCCTCTAAAGGCTGTTTCTGAGCATAGCAACAAGTCACTACATTTCTATCATCCATGTTACTGTAACCTACTCTGAATTTGATTATCTTAGTTTCAATATGAGTTTATGTGATGACTCAAATTAGCTGTAAATCAGACAATTCAAAATATTTAAATGTATTTAGATGGTTAAAGCACACTGTATAATGTATCAATGTCATTGCATGAAATACATATCAAGTGGTATTTGTTTTAAGAAATATAAGCACACTTTTAAAAACAAAATTACCAGAAGTAGTTTTTTTAGGGTTTTTTTGTGTTTTTTAATGATATAATATAATATATAATATGAATATAATATAATTATTATAATATTTAATGTAATACAATTTATATAATAAACAATAGTAATACTAATAGTAATCATATGTAAATTAAACATTTTATATATATATATATATATATATAATATATATATATATATATATATATAAAATATATATATATATATATATATATATATATATAATATATATATTAGTAAACTTGAGGAGAAACTAAAAACTGAACAAAATAAATATTAACTGATTTTTTTTTAGAAAAAAATTTAGAACAATTAAAAATAAACCAATACAAATGACAAAAACACATAAAAAAGTACTAAAATAAATTAAATTAAATAAAAATGTCACGTACCTCTAGAAGGTCCAACACATTGATAGTTTCTGGGATACTGATAACTACACTGAAGAAAATTATAAACGCAACACTTTCGTTTTTGCCCCCATGATCTAAGACTTTTTCTATCTACACAAAAGGCGTATTTCTCTTAAATATTGTTCACAAATCGGTCTAAACTAGTGTTAGTGAGCACTTCTCCTTTTCAGAGATAATCCATCCCCCTTACAGGTGTGGCATACGTTCAGTGAGGGATTAACAGCCAAAACCTGTGTTTTCAATTGAAGTACTGTCACTGTGTTATACTACCGGTCACAATTGTGACCGTTAACAAATTTACACGTTTTACGAACAAAATATATATGCAGGAGTATAATTCTCAAAATATATCAGTAGTAGACCCTTTAAAGAATATATGTACAAAATATGATAGTTCTACATGTAAATTAAGATGTTTTACATACTACTTTTTGTAGTAGTCTGAGGAAGACATCTTCTTCCAGATGTGCAAGCAAGAAGTAAACTGATCTGGTCATGTGACATTTCACACTAGTCACATGACATTAACCCGTTTAATCCCAAATTTTTTCTTGCAATTTGAGTACATGCATTTTACTCCTTAGACCTCCCTAACACTCAAATTGTATGCCCTTTTTGATTTTATGTTGGTCAAGTTAGTGAAAAAATAGGTTTTATACTCGGTCACAATAGTGACCGGTGGGAAACACCATAGTCAGAATTCATCCAATTTCTTTAATTAGACCTATTTACACAATACATTCCAAGACATCCAATACCTCGTTTTTTCATTTCATGAAGGAGGCTTATGAGGTGAAAAGGTTGTCATGTACAAAGTTACACCCTGGAGGAACTTCTGCTTGTTCGGCTAGACCCCTATGGGCTAGACCATGACTACACTTGGGCCCTGTCCTATGCCAGTTTTAGGGAGATGCATGTTCATTCAGTGCACTGAAGATGGGCCGTACGTTGTAGAAAGGGTTGTTGGGTTGTTTGGGGTCATGTGTGGGGCACACCAATTGGTTGTCATGAACATCTGCCTAATCCTCCAAATATTTCACTTCTGCATCGCCATTCAATGCCTGGCAAATGGGCCATTTCACCCTGGTACTCACTATCTGAGCCCTCACTATCACTGTCACTTTCAATTTGGGTGGGGGATGGGGGGGTTGGGGGGTTGTCACATATCTCTAGAAGGTCCAACACATTGATAGTTTCTGGGATACTGATAACTACACTGAAGAAAATTATAAACGCAACACTTTTGTTTTTGCCCCCATTTTTCATGAGCTGAACTGAAAGATCTAAGACTTTTTCTATGTACACAAAATGCCTATTTCTCAAAAATATTGTTCACAAATCTGTCTAAACAAGTGTTAGTGAGCACTTCTCCTTTTCAGAGATAATCCATCCACCTCACAGGTGTGGCATACGTTCAGTGTAGGATTTACAGCCAAAACCTGTATTTTCAATTGAAATACTGTGTTATACTACCGGTCACAATTGTGACCGTAAACAAATTTACACGTCTTACGAACAAAATATATATGCAGGAGTATAATTCTCAAAATATATCAGTAGTAGACCCTTTAAAGAATATATGTACAAAATATTATAGTTCTATCTGTTAATTAAGATGTTTTACATAGTACTTGTTTTAGTAGTCTGAGGAAGACATCTTCTTCCAGATGTGCAAGCAAGAAGTAAACTGATCTGGTCATGTGACCTTTCACACTAGTCACATGACATTAATGGATTTTAATGAAGACAATCTATTTTTTCATTTAAAAGTTGAATTTCTTGCCCAAAGCCAATAACAACATTTTTAGAGCTTCTAGAAATAAGAAAAAAGTTGCGGTCACAATTGTGACCGGTGGGATTAAACGGGTTAATAGATTTTAATCAAGAAAATCTATTTTTTCATTTAAAAGTTGAATTTCTTGCCCAAAGTCAATAACAACATTTTTAGAGCTTCCAGAAATAAGAAAAAAGTTGCTGTCACAATTGTGACCGGTGGGATTAAACGGGTTAAAACTAAAAATATTATCAAATAATACACTAGTGAAATTATTAACTGACGATTCTCAATTTTGCTGTAAAGTGGTAACATCATAAATTGATTGGAAAGTACAGTAACACTTTATTTTACAGTGTCCTTGTTCCATATGTTACATGTACTTACCAATAACAGTAAATTATGAATAACTGAATGCAACTAACCCTCAACCAAACCCTAATCCTACCCTAACCTACAGTAAGTACATGTAGTTCATTAATAGTACTCGGTACTAAAATATATAATTACACTGTAACAATGACACCTTAAAATAAAGTGTAACCGAAAGTACTTTCCTCGCATCACTCTTCAACACCTCCTGAAAACAATCAGAGAAAGCATGTCCTCCTGCAGACTCCCAGTGTGCAAATGTCTTCATGGAGGAGATGATTGTCATTCACTACAGGACCTGAATGAAGACCCTCACACACACAAACAGGGCTGCAACTGTCCCCTGCAGCAGATGAGTGACAACCATGAATATTTCATGGTGCTCATCTTCACAGAGGTGACAGCCATTAGTCTGTCACGACTGATTCACATCAATTCAAAGTGTGGCCTTATCGGGACATGCAACAAAACGGGTGCAATTAGTCAGGACGGTGCCTCTGATTAATGAGGCTCTCAGCACTCTCCTCCACTGGAGACCTGATCCACATCACCGCCTGCTTTACAGGTTAGCCAGTGTGTCCATTAGATCCACAGGCACTGCACGGGATGATTTCCTCAAGGTACGCTCAGACTAGACTCTAAGAATGCAAAGAAATAAGGGGCTTGGATCTTCTGCTGAAGAGAAGAGTTTTCATTTAACATGCAAAGGAACTTGTGTTCACATCCCAACCTAATATATATATACTTTTTTGTTTGTTTTTACTAAAACAAGCAAATTGCATGTGAACCCCTCCACCAGTGATCATTTGGATAATAAACTATTTATGTGTTCAAAATTTTAAATGCACAAAATCACTGTTTGGTTAACTGCAGCAATTTTGTGTACATTTAATTTGCCAAAAAAAAAAAGTACATATATATTTTTAAATATTTATATAGACTTTTAATTAATAACTAAACATATAATATATAGTATAATAGAATAATGCAATCATAATAATATTATATATTGGTTAACTGCAGCAATTTTGTGTACATTTAATTTGCTAAAAAAAAGTACATATATATTTTTAAATATTTATATAGACTTTTAATTAATAACTAAACATATATAGTTAATAATATATATTATAATATAATAGAATAATGCAATCATAATAATATTATATATAATATATTATTTATCAGGTATATTACAACATTATATTTACATACACTATTATATTATAAGATGATACTGTATAACATTATATTTACATACACTATTATATTATAAGATGATACTGTATAGTGTATTTATTATTTATTGGGTTAATTACAACAATATAAATACTATATATATGATATATTTTTTTTACATACACTATTATATTATGACATAATACTGTATACTGTACTTATATTATAACACGATACATGTATAAATACAAATATATTATATATATTGTGTGTGTGTGTGTGTGTGTGTGTGTGTGTGTGTGTGTATATATATATATATATATATATATATATATATATATATATATATATATATACACATACTATTAAAACATTCTTAATAATTAATTTTATATAATGCTCTCTAGATATCAATAATGGCATCTGCCACTGACTGACTCAAATGTACAATTTTACAGGCTTCGAATAAAATCAGGCATATACACACACATATATATATATATATAAAACATACATAATAACCACTCCTTACTTTTGTAACTTGCCATTGAAAAATATTGCGAATAAAAACTGGTATTATCTTCTTCAAATATTGATTTAATCAGACTACTGATAATTAACAAACTGATAATAATGATTCACCACACTTAATACGTATGCGTCTTACACAACTGCACTTACATCACTCCCAGACTGTACATGCAAGTCAAAAGAATATAGAAACAGAAAGTGTATGTTTTGAGCCGTGGCAAGTCTCAAATAAAGATCCTCCTCATGTGAACTGGCGGTAAAATTACCACCCGGCACACAAACTCTGGAAAGGAACAGGCTGGAAAGGAAGTGCTAGAGGAAGTGCATGATTACATGTGATTGGGCTGCCAGTACCTCCTCCTGGTCCAACATGTAGAGCTGATTTCCACTGATCACACACAGACGAGGATTCCAGTCGGGTTGCTCGTAGGAGGGAGCAGCAGCGAAGGAGGGCTGTTGTCGGAAGGAGGGGGGGACAGCATACCTCGCATCTGAGAGAGGAGGAGGAGGAGAAACAGAGGAGAACAGGTAAGGGACTGCATGTTAATAATAAAAATGCAAGACAGAACTATTCCAATTAGTTCAAAGTCTATATTTAACCGGAACATACAAAATTTGACCAGTATGTGGTGCTGTTACCAAACATTCATCTGCAAAGTCATCCACTAAATTTAAATAATCTATACCTCGAATCCAGCGCAAGTCGTTTTGAATAAAAGTGCCTTCAAAAATGGATAAATGTACTGTAAGTTTAAATCTGATTTAGCAAAAGCTTTGCCAAATTATGATAACAAGATATATAATGTTGACATTCAATTGTCATGGTAAAATTAATTTATGCATTAGTGTAGAATGACTTAAAAACATGTAAAATGGTGGATCGGCTATATTGCTGAACTAAAGATATATATTGTGTGAATATCGATGAATTATCATTCTTCAATTTGCTTAATAGGACTAGGTGTTACAATCCCTAACGATTCAGCACAGCATTGGCCTTGACTGCATTGAAGTCTTCTTAGGTGGGTTGACGTGTAGCCACATTTCTGGAAAAATACAACAATCCAATAGTTCGCAGCACAACCGCTGCACGGAACTAAAAAAAGCACCAAAACCGGAAAAAAAAACATTCATCTGATCTTAGTCACGACTTTAGACCAAAAATTTAGAGAGGACGCTCATTGCAGAGCCAATGGGTGGGGCTTAACATCCAGCTCCTCCTCTATGAATGTTAGGGGTGGGGATTTAGGGTCTAGCCACACCCTAACCAGGTCCACAGAGGTGGAGCAGGACTAGTTAAAGCTCCACCCATTACATCATTTGGCTCTGTGGTAAGCACCACTTGAAGATTTCCAGAGTTCTGAGGAGTGATTTTCTAACCATCAGGTGGCGCTAGAACTGCTAAAGTAACCTTAGTGTAGTCTTACAGTACATAGACAGTCCTTTGACTTGTGGCAAAAAGTCTAGTCCACTTCGAAAGGTCTAAAAAAACACCCACTTAGACAGTGAGGGATCATCATACAACGACTAGTGCAGAAACCAACCACAATTTATTTTTACTTTTATGTGCTATTTACAGCCTGATAAATCTCAAATGGATTGTTTCACAATAATTGACAGGCACAGCAAAAACGTATTGGCACAACACTCTCATGAATAGTTTTATGGAAACCCCTGAATAATAGGGGTGGGAGAACTCTCTCCAACGATTCAGAATAGATTCTGAGCTTACTTTTTAAACGCAGATGCACAATGACATTAGCCTGGTCCCACCAGACTCTGGTACATTTCATTTGTACATAGAGTCTGGCACCACTCCATTGACAAGCGTTAACTTCCTTGTAGGCGGGTATTCTATTGAAGTCTAAAACTATTGGATCTGCCCATAGTCACGCTGGATCTGCCATAACCAATCGCTAACATTTGGTCGTGACGTACGTCATGCGCCGTAACCGGCCGGAAACTGGAAATCAAACTTTTCCCAAACCTCATGGGGAGGAGGGCCACAACATCATGGCCACCAACAAAACTAAGCAACGATTGTTCTTGCTCCGGCTTAAACTTCTTGATAATCGGCAGCGTTGCCACAACGTACCGAATGGCTCCGCTCGCATCTTTCTCCGCTGCCATTACTGAACTACAACTCAAAATAACAGACAACATCAAAGTCATCGTTCTCAGTTCGCCGTTCACTCCCTCTGTTCGCTGATTGGCCCGAAAAAAATTGACCGGAGAAAAACCAAAGTCTACAGCACAATCCCAGACATAGTACTGAAGGAAAATTAAAATTGAGCGGAAGTAAGTAGGAGGGCGGAGTCAGGCTACGATGACATTGCTTCCAATTCCTCACACACAAATACTCGAACAGTCTATAAAATAATATTTTTATAAAGTTCAGAAAGGTTGAAACGAATTACAAGGATATTAATATTTAATTAAAATTTGTAATTATTTACAATATTATGTGATGATACTTATGTAATTAAATAAAAAAATGATTTTTAAGGAAAAAAGTACCGGTAGAATCGTTTTGGAATCGGATCGTGACTCCCAGAATTGGAACTGGATCGGATCATGAGGTGCCTAAAGATTCCCACCCCTACTGAAGTAGCAGCGTAAATTTCTGTAGACTTCGTAATGAGAATTTCTGTGTGTCTAAAACCATTAAAGGGTAAGTTCACCCAAAACTGTAATTTCTGTAATTAATTACTCGCCCTCATGTTGTTTCAAACCCGCGAGACTTTTGTTCATCTTCGGAACAAAAATTACGATATTTTTAATGAAATCTGAGAGCTTTCTGTCCCTCCATTGGCGGTCTACGCAACTGACACTTTCAAGCCCCAGAAAGGTAGTAGTAAAGACATAAAAGTAATCCATGTGACCCAAGTAGTTAAACCTCAATTTCATGAAGCAACGCGAGTATTTTGTTTGCAAAAAAACCAACATAATTTACCACTTATAGCTTTTTTTGTAAGCATTACATTGGTCAGTAAATGGACTGTTGGTTGGCCAACACTAACATCAGAGTTAAACCAGTTGGTCAAAATGAAATTCATAATCTTCCCAATAAGTGTGACAAATTTGGTAACTTTTTACCATATGGTTAAATGGGCTGTCATACACTCCCAGCCAAAAACAGCAAGAAAAAACCCAACAGACGAAATATGTATACCTAAGATGCGTGGTACCTTTGGTTCGTGGCTCCTAAACATAGCAAACACAGCTTCAAACATAAACACCACAATACATTTAAGCATCTACATTTTTAGACTGCAATGTACCTTACAGACACCAGGGTGTCTTTCTCCTCAGACTGTAAACGTATAACTCATGTGCAGACTTTGATATTGATAGCCCTGTACAGCTGTAAGGTTTCATCAGGTTTAAAACGAGCTGTGAAGCTGTCGCGTGTTCAGCTCTGGCCCTGACAGCCAAGGCAAGAGCAATAAAGCCATTACTTTGGCCTTTGACTTTTTTACTTCATCCCTGTTCTTCTATAAAACTTACAGCTAGACATGTCTCCCACACTTTCGCTCCAAAAACAGCTCAAAGAGTCGATATTCTACCCCAGTGTCCTCTCGTTGCATGAGTCCCTACCCTGGGAACCTCCAGCCAATCAGAAACAGCCTTGACAGATGGTGGCGGCATCAGAGGGATGCTGGACCAGCTCAGGATGCTTCTGTCCAGACTCGCACACACATTTGTCAGATTTCCTCCAAGCACTTGAGAACAACAGAGAAATGCACTCACAAACCAGATCTCTGGACTTAAGTAGCCTTATGTTTGCTAGAATTGATGCATAGACAAATGGACTTTAATTTTTCTGTTTTTCATTTGTTGGAGCTATTGGAAAAACATCTTCAGAAATTGGAAAATAATGTCTATTGAACATTGAAACTTTTACTGATTTGATTTAACACAAGGCACAATATGTTTATCAAGGCAATAAAGCTCAAGGGAACATACACCTCTGTTCAAAAGCCTTTTTTGTAGCAATTTTTTGTTGTTGTTGTTCAGCAAGGATGCACAAAAGACATTTAAAATGTCAAAATTATTTCAAATACTTTCATCAAAGAATCGTAAAAGATTTATTACGGTTTCCATAAAAGTATTAAGCAGCATTTTCAGCATTGACAATAATTTTTTATTCCCCCCTCCCCATCAATCTCTTTATTAAATTTCCAAGAATCAACAAAAATAAACAACATAATGCATTGACAATAATAAGGAATGTTTCTTGAGCATCAAATCAGCATATTCGAGTGATTTCTGAATGATCATGTTACACTGAAGACTGGAATAATGAAGCTGAAAATTCAGCTTTACCATCACATGAATAAATTACATTTTGAAATATATTAAAATATAAAAGTTATTTCAAATTAGAATAATATACTGTCATTTTACTGTATTTTTGATCGAATAAGTGCAGCCATTGTGTGAGCAATGAACTTAAAAAAAATAAATTCTGATCCAACAAGCACCCCAACAGAACTACAAAAGTAGTCGATATGATTTGACAAATGAGACTTAGTGGATAATGACAGACTTTTCATTTTAAGGTGAACTATTCCTTTAACATGACAGCATGCCATGAAGTAAATCGAACAAACAGAGTAAACACAGTCCTGCGCCGCTGCTCTGAGCCGTAGCCCCACCGCTGGGCCGTGCAACACACTCACTACTGCGCGCTGGGCTCTCCGCTTGACAGTAAGCCAGCTAAAATCTTTTCTGCTATGGAAATAGCCTGTCACATCCAGCTCTGGCCTGACAAGAAGTCCCAGTGAGCTGGAGGAGCTGCCCAGCGCTGCTCTGTTCAGCGGCACTCTCGCCATGAAAGAAACTGCTTATGACAATAACTAAAGACTTCATAGGGAAAGAACATGAAATGATTTAGGTGCAAGAAATATATGAAGTGACTTCATGCCAGATTACCACAAGGTACAATGTTTGTGTTCATTCAAGGCAATAAAGCTAAAGGGAAATTACACTACGTTTCAAAAGATTTTTTTAATACTTAATACTTTTAATCAGCAAAGATTTAATAATTTGATCAAAATTGACCAAAAAAAAAAAAAACGTATCATGGTTTCCATGAAAATATTAGACAGCAGAACTGTTTTCAACATTGATAATAATACGAATTATTTCTTGAGCAGCAAATCAGCATATCAAAATGATTTCTGAAGGATCATGTGACACTGAAGACTGAAGTAATGATGTTGAAAAATAAATTCAGCTTTAAATCACTGGAATGAACTGCATTTTAAAATGCATGTCATTCATGACAGAGGTACCTATCTTAGGGTGACCAGATGAGTTTGGCTGAAATTCAGGACTATGATATTAGACTACATAGCCTATAATAAAAGATAATGAATTTCAAACCTGAATAAAAAACATATATTTTTTCAAAGATCAACAGTCTAGTCTTTAGTCTGCCACTTATCAATGTAGGCTATATCTAAATTTGCGCCTACATCTTTGTAGAACTTCAAAAAAAGAAACAGAAAAGATGCTGCAGCCAATGAGCCGCCGGCGGGGGCCGACTCAACCTCCACGGACAGTTTCTAATATTTTAGCAGACAATAACTAGGCTACTCAAGATTTTGCTTTTAGTATAATTTTCGGGACAATTAGGGCCGGATTCGGGATTCGGGACAACAGCTTAGATTTCGGGACTGTTCCTAATTTTTCGGGACGTCTGGTCACCCTACTGTATCTTGATGGGTTAGTTCACGCAAAAATAAAAATATCTGTCATCATTTACTCAAGCTCATGTTGTTCCAAACCCTAAGATTTTCATTCATCTTCGGAACACAAATGAAGATCTTTTAGATGAAATCTGAGAGCTTCCTGTCCCTCCATTGACAGCTACGCAACTGACACTTTGGACACTTCAAAAATTTCATAAAGAGACTGTAAAACTAATCCATATGAATTGATCGGTTAAGTCCAAAATTTTCTAAAAAAAGGGATTGGATTGTATGATGAACAGATTGAATGACAAAGCAGCCTAAATTCAATCTCTTCATCATATAAAGCGAATATAGTCTCTTCAGAAAATTTGGATTAAACCGCTCAATTCATATGGATTAGTTTTACGATCTCCTTATGAACTTTTTGAAGTGTCAAAGATGGAGGGAAACAGTCAATGGAGGGACAAAAGCTCTCAGATTTAATCAAAAAGATTTAACTTGTGTTCTAAAGATGAACAAAAGTCTCACGGTTTTGGAACAACATGAAAGTGAGTAATTAATGACAGAATTTTAATTTTTGGATAAACTAACTCTTTTTGCAGCTTAATTTCGATAACTGGCTGAAGGAAGCTTTGTTTTGTGAAAGTTAAAGAGGACCTACAGTAATATGCTCTTTCACATTTTCTTTCTTTAGTGTGTAATGTTGCTGTTTGAGCATGTAAAAGGTCTGCAAATTCCAAAGCACAAAGTCACTCTAGTCCAAAAGGAGATATTCTCTATATATCAGTGCGCACATCTCTGCGTTGCTTCTCTCGATCTATGGAGTAGATGCGCCTCACATTATAACTGTAGCATCTGTTGTCCAACTGAACTAAATTGATTTTATGTCTATAAAAAGGCAAAACTCTGTGTATGGCCAAACCAGTACACCAGTAACACTGCTACCACGCTACCACGCCAAGCCTACTGTACACACTCATAACTTCATTCCTGGCAAAACTTGACCCGTTAGAGACGTTAAACCGAGGCCCTGACTCTCTGTGGTCACAAAAAATCCCAGGATGTCTTTTGAAAGAGTAGGGGTGTAACCCCGGCATCCTGGCCAAATTTGCCCAGTGGCTTCTGTCCATCATGGCCTCCTAATAATCCCCATATATATATACCAATTGGCTTCATCACTGTCTCCTCTCCACCAGTAAGCTGGTGTGTGGTGGGCGTTCTGGTGCAATATGGCTGCCGTCGCATCATCCAGGTGGATGCTGCACACTGGTGGTGGTTGAGGAGATTCCCCCTTGTATGTAAAGCGCTTTGAGTGCCGAGAAAAGCGTTATATATATATAATGAATTATTATTATTATTATTATTTAAATCATTCTTGTCCAAGCCATACGCAAAGCAAAAGGGATGAGGCCTGGTTGACTGGCGTTAGTAGTGTTGAAACTCGCAGTCAAGTCAAGTCAAGTCAAATATATTTATATAGCGCTTTTCACAATACAGATTGTATCAAAGCTGCTTTACAGTATCAATCAAAACAACTCAACAATGTTTGTTTATTACTGGACATCCAAAAAGGACATCCAAGTTTGGTAGAGCTGATCAATGGTATGATTGTTTAATTAATTTGAATATCCCCAACTGAGCAAGCCAAAGGCAACAGTGGAAAGGAACCGAAAAACTCCATCAAGTGACCTAATGGTGTCCTAAAACTCCATCAGATCACCCAATGGAGAAAAAAAAAACCTTGGGAGAACCCAGGCTCAGTCGGGGCCAGTTCTCCTCTGGCGTTTATGAACTAGAGGGCGAATTTACAGTAACTGTAAGATAAAACATTTATATGAATGCCTGGCTAAATAGATGCGTCTTTAGTCTAGTTTTAAACTGGGAGAGCGAGTCTGAGCAACGAACAATATCAGGAAGGCTATTCCAGAGCTTCGGAGCTAGATGTGAAAATGCTCTCCCTCCTTTGGTGGATCTGGATATCCTAGGAATGACAAGAAGCCTCGAATTTAGTGATCTTAAAGAGCGCGATGGATTGTAAGGCGATAGAAGATCCGTTAAATAGACTGGAGCTAAACCATTTAGAGCTTTATAGGTCAAAAGCAATACCTTGTAATTAATACGGAACTTTATAGGTAACCAATGAAGTGATGATAAAACTGGTGTTATATGATCATATTTTCTTGATCTAGTAAGAACTCCAGCGGCTGCATTTTGGACTAACTGTAGCTTGTTTATTGAGGATGCAGGACAACCAGCTAATAAAGCATTACAGTAATCTAGTCTCGAGGTCATGAATGCATGAACTAACTTTTCTGCATCAGAAACAGATAGCATATTACGTAGCTTAGCAATGTTTCTAAGGTGGAAAAAGGCAGTTTTTGTAACATATAAAATATGCTTTTCAAAAGACAGGTTGCAGCCTAATATAACACCCAGGTCTTTTACTGTAGCGGATAAAGTAACAGGGCATCCTACTATGTTAAAGTTGTGTTGTGAGAGGTTTTGTAGACGGTTTTTAGAACCGATAAGTATTACCTCTGTCTTATCTGGATTTAATAAAAGAAAGTTACGCGTCATCCAATCTTTTATATCTTTAACACAATCTGTCAATTTGGATAATTTAGCGTATTCATCTGGCCGTGATGAAATATATATTTGAGTGTCATCAGCATAGCAATGGAAACTAATTCCATGTTTCCTTAGAATATTACCAAGTGGCAGCATATATATTGAGAATAATAAAGGGCCTAACACAGATCCCTGTGGCACTCCATGGTTTGCCGAAGTCATGATCGATTTTTCTCCATTTAAGTAGACGAAATGGTAGCGGTCAGATAAGTATGACCTGAACCAGCTTAATGCTTGTCCTTGAACACCAGTGTAATTTTGTAGTCGATCTAAGAGTATTGTGTGATCTATAGTATCGAACGCAGCACTAAGATCAAGTAAAACTAGTACTGAGATACAGCCTTGGTCCGAAGCTAAAAGTAAATCATTTATGATTCTAACAAGCGCAGTTTCAGTGCTATGATGTGGCCTGAATCCAGACTGAAACTTTTCATAGATGTCGTTTTCTTGCAAGAAAGAGCCGAGTTGAGCGGACACAACTTTTTCTAATATTTTTGACATAAATGGAAGATTCGAAATGGGTCTGTAATTTGCTAGGTTATTTGGATCTAATTGTGGTTTCTTAATAAGAGGTTTTATAACTGCCAGCTTGAATGTTCTTGGAACATGACCTAAAGATAAAGACGAATTAATAATATTGAGAAGAGGCTCTTCCACTATAGGTAACACTTCTTTCAGTAGTTTAGTTGGTATAGGATCTAATAAACATGTTGTTGTTTTAGATGAAGTGATAAGTTTATTTAACTCTTTTTGTTCTATGGTTGTAAAGCATTGTAATTGTTCTTGCGGAGTGATAATTGCAGCTGAATAATAAGGCGCGAGCAAAGATTGAACGTTTACGATTTTGATTCTGATGCTTTCAATTTTCTCGGTGAAAAAGTTCATGAAAGCATTACTACTGAACTGTAACGAGGTATTATGTTCAGACGACTTCTGTTTATTTGTTAGTCTAGCCACGGTATTAAATAAAAACCTTGGATTATTTCGGTTGTTTTCTATTAATTTGCTGAGGTGCTCAGCCCTGGCCGTTTTAAGGGCCTTTTTATAACGTGACATACTGTCTTTCCACGCAATTCTAAAGACCTCTAAATTAGTTTTTTTCCATTTACGCTCTAAATTACGGGTTTCTCTCTTTAAAACATACGTAGTATTATTGTACCATGGTGCTATACTTTTTTCTCTGACCTTTTTTAATCGAATGGGTGCAACAATATCCAATGTTCTAGAGAGAATGGTGCTCATAGTGCTGGTTAATTCGTCTAGTTCATCTGTTTGTTTGGGTTCAGGCAGCAGCTGAGACAGATCAGATAAGCTATTTGAGAAATTATCTATGGTGGATGGAAGAATTGTTCTACCTGGTCGATAACGTGGCGCAGCATGACATAATACAGCAGTACGTAGTATGCAAGTTACCATGTAATGGTCAGTGACATCATCAGTTAGTGGAATGATATCTATATCGGTTGGATCGGTTCCATATGATATAATTAAATCGAGTGTATGATTAAGACGATGAGTTGATCCGGTGACGTTTTGCTTGACCCCGAAGGAGTTTAATAAATCTGTAAGCGCAGCCCCTAACGCATCATTTAAATTATCTACGTGTATGTTAAAATCTCCAACAATTAATGCTTTATCGACGTTGACCAAAAGATCTGATAGAAAGTCAGCAAACTCTTTTAGGAAATCGGTGTAAGGCCCTGGAGGTCTATATACGGTAGCCAATGCTAGAGATAATAGGGATTTTTTTCTTACATCTAACAGCGTAACATTTAGCACAAGTACTTCAAACGAATTAAACCTATGACAAGTTTTCTGAGTAACATTAAGGATATCTCTGTAGATTGTTGCAACACCGCCGCCACGACCGATCAGACGGGGCTCATGCTTATAACAGTATCCTGGCGGAGTAGACTCATTTAGACCGAAATAATCATTTGGTTTAAGCCAGGTTTCAGTAAGGCACAGAACATCGAAATTATTATCTGTGACCATTTCATTTACAATAACCGCCTTAGGTGTGAGTGATCTAATGTTTAGAAGACCTAGCTTTAGAAATTGTTTTTGTTCACTAATAGCGAGAGTTTTTGTTTTAATAACAATTCGATTTTTTCTAGATCCCGCAGTAGATATATTATTTGATCTTAGTAAACGAGGAATAGACACAGTTTCTATGCAATGTTCTACACTAGTATTAATATCAATTAAATTGGTGCAGTAGAGACTGTGATTTGGATTTTTGGTTACTAGTCAAACGGTATTTAACTAAGGAGCGTGGCATTTTCCAAACACGCTTGAAGCGCTTGACCAATCACAACACAGTGGTCCAGCAGACCAATCAGAGGACAATGCCCTTTTCATAAGGAGGGGCTTCATATAGACAGGAACTAAACCGAGTGTTACTTGCAGACTGGGAAGAGAGGTGCTGCAACAATGGAGAATATGTGAAAAATAATGTTTTTTGAACATTCAAGCATGAAAACCTAATCTAGTAGACCCCAAAAACAAAATCAAGACTTTGTAAAAGGGCATAAAATGACCTATTTAAAGTATTTCTAGAGCACAGTAATTGTTTCGGTAGATTTTCATTGTTAAATGAAAAGCTGTTCTTCATATGCATCGATTTCAGAACATTTGCAACAGATCAGTAAACGAGTGCACCAGTTAGAGTCTTAAACACCCTCTGACATCAGACACAAACGCTGCAGGCGCCTCTTCATGTTCTCCATCACAAGCGCTGAGTGTCATTGGCTTGCACACTTCTGAGAGGGTGCTACTATTCTTTGGCGGGCTGTGGGTGATGATGTGTGCCGTGCACATGAGGAAAAGGCCACGCATGGGTCAGCCTCACATTGTCATTACGCAGCCCAACAGGAGAAACACTGATTATTCACATCGCTGCACTCAAAACAGTGCTAAAAATATTCACACAGTATCTCCACATGCCCCAGGCAGGTAGTGCACAGAAAAGAGAGTAGAAGCAAGTTTTTCATAATCATATCTGTGTTGCATTAGCCGATGTCAATAGTCTGTTACAGTAGGCTCAAGCACACTGAAAGACCGTGCTTTGATGCATGCACAAAAGCATTTCTGCGTTCATGCACCGTGATGGACATGTGACCTTACATCATAATGGACTTTAAAAGGCAGGAATGTGTCATCCAGCAATAGCAGGAACAAAATGTTATTGCTCAGAGGATGCTCTCATATAGCTCAGGAGATTTAAGTATCAGCTTTGTCTCAGATGTTACTCCTAAACTAAGTTGGAGAAATAAAAATAGATACAAATAGAGAATATTTGACATACAGTTCTAAAATGAAAATGGATAGCAATTCAGATAATTTGGTATTGGAAGTAAACAGATGAGAAATGAGATCTCTTGACTTTCCAGAGAATCTGAGCAAACGCTCATAAGAAGAGATAAGAAGCTGCTAAAAGTTCAAGTGATTTTATCACACACATCTCCAAAGACATCTCAGTTAATCAATAATGCCAGCAAACCCGAACATGAATTATGATTGACAGGTTGAAAATGTTTCTGATTGGCTAGTTTTTATAATGGCTCAAATAAAACACATTTTGTTGTTTACAGAGCCCAAGGTCTCTCACCAAGAGGTCAAGGTTTAGCTGGTAACATGGGTCAGTTAACCACTGCTGGTAGATGCCAACATTCTGAAGACAAAAAAAAAGTAAAGAAAAAAATTATCTCCATTGAAGTCCATTTTAAAGTAGATCTGTATTTTAGTGAAGTTATGTTTTTATAAGTGAAAAATAATCATACGGGGTTTTGACGAGATAATAATATTGTAATTTAACATTAATATTAAAAAAAAAGGCCTCAGGCATGTTTGTAGGGCTGCACAATTTGGCCAAACATGTTTTGATTTTACATCAATATCATATCACTATATAATAACACTAACTGTACACAAAACTGACGGTTCGTTCGGTACAGCAGGAGGGGAGAAAACTAAACTTAAAATTGTTTTTGTTTATTAAACACTGGTTTACTGAACAAATTATGTATCTGTTTTTAAATGAGTTCAGTTATAGTTGAAAGTTTCTTAAGGCTAAAATAATGATCTCTGCTAATGCTGTATATGGAGCCATTACATTCACATTACTATAATATTAAAAGTTAACAACAGAGCCCAAACTACAGTATTAGCCTAATTTCAGTTGCTGTTTATTTTTAGATATAATAATAATCAACACTCAAATAACTAATTTTATGTAAACATGTAATCTGCACATTGTTTTTGCATTAACTTCTAAATTTAATTAGGCCCAGCCTATATTTTTTTACTCCAATTCGTTGTTGAAATATAATCATTTTGTCAGGGTTGGGTGCAGGTGACTGAAGACGAGGACACGGGAGCTTCAATATAATAGTTTTAATCACCAAAATGAAACTTCCAAAATCAAACAAGAACAAAACTCCAGGAATTCAGGGTTAACACACAACCATACATTGCCCTATTACAGGACCCTTCAGGTGGCCACGGCGGTGAGGACCCTTCGGGTGGCCACGGCGGTGAAGACCCTTCGGGTGGCCATGGCGGTGAGGACCCTTCGGGTGGCCATGGCGGTGTTATTTTTTCAGGCCTCCAAGGATCTTTGGCCGGCCACGGCGAAGGCGTATAGCGCCCCCCCAAAATTTTCTTGGGGAGGACAGGCTCAGGATCGGGAACTGACTTGACATCAACGGGAGCAGGGTCAACGGGGTCTGGGTCAACGGGCTCTGGCACTGGGTCAACGGGCTCTGGCGCTGGGTCAACGGGCTCTGGGTCAACGGGCTCTGGCGCTGGGTCAACGGGCTCTGGCGCTGGGTCAACGGGCTCTGGCTCTGGCGCTGGGTCAACGGGCTCTGGCGCTGGGTCAACGGGCTCTGGCTCTGGGTCAACGGGCTCTGGCTCTGGGTCAACGGGCTCTGGCTCTGGCGCTGGGTCAACGGGCTCTGGCTCTGGCGCTGGGTCAACGGGCTCTGGCTCTGGCGCTGGGTCAACGGGCTCTGGCTCTGGCGCTGGGTCAACGGGCTCTGGCACATCATGGGAT
The DNA here is from genome assembly GCA_036326025.1 of Chrosomus eos. Lineage (NCBI taxonomy): Eukaryota > Metazoa > Chordata > Actinopteri > Cypriniformes > Leuciscidae > Chrosomus > Chrosomus eos. The sequence goes on from CM070831.1 coordinate 7,128,013, forward strand.
TCGGAACTGGGCGGGGCCAGCACATCAGGGGACTCGGAACTGGACGGGGCCAGCACATCAGGGGACTCGGAACTGAACGGGGCCAGCACATCAGGGGACTCGGAACTGAACGGGGCCAGCACATCAGGGAGCTTGGGGCTGGATTCATGCTCTGGCGGGCAGGCGACGGTCTCTGGCTGGACGATCTCTGGCTGGACGTCTGGCTGGACGGTCTCTGGCTGGACGGTCTCTGGCTGGACGTGGACGGTCTCTGGCTGGACGGTCTCTGGCTGGATGTCTCCCACGGTGAGTGAGGAACCACACACCCACAGCGTACGGTCAATGAATTTGACTAAAGGGAGGTGGAGATCTCTCAACAGCAGTATCTGGGCGAGGGTATCGTCCATCCCACTCCAGAACTCATGTGTGAGAGACTCCTCATTCCAATTCGAGTCCTGGAAAAGATGGAGATAAATCTCTGCGTAGTCTTCTAGAGACCGGCCATCTTGTGGTACACAGAGTTCATAATTCATCTTTTGTTTGTAGGTCGATCGTTCTGTCAGGGTTGGGTGCAGGTGACTGAAGACGAGGACACGGGAGCTTCAATATAATAGTTTTAATCACCAAAATGAAACTTCCAAAATCAAACAAGAACAAATCTCCAGGAATTCAGGGTTAACACACAACCATACATTGACGACGATCGACAAACACTCAGGGAAAACAGGGCTTAAATACACTGAACCAAACAAGATAATTAACTGAAAACAGGTGCAGAAAATTGGACACAAACGAGGAGCGGGAAAACTAACAGGACTAAACCAAAAATCACACAAGACAGGGGAAACCAAGATCACAAAGGATAACTAAATACATCAAAACGTGACACATTTATAGTGGCTGTCATTTTCATTCCAGATTTATTTAAACCTACATTAAATAATCAAGACATCACTAACGGGTTAAGTAAAATATAATGAATATATAGGCTAATAAAGTGCATATATTTAGTGCAAGAGTTAATTTCCCTAGCTGACTAACAAGCTGTGGACACTGAATGACTTGCCTGAGGTAAATGTAATGCTACGTGGGATACTGTTTACAACTGTTTTACTGATGTCTTTCCACCGTTGAAACACCGATTACACGAGATAATACGTTTCAGTATGTTCTACTGTATTTTTCAACATACCTTCAGATGTTCATTCATGTTTGTTAGGATCACGTTCACGCGCTGCTGCTTAAACTGAGGCGCCTATGTAGTGATCTGTCACGCCACATTAAAGACCATCAAAAGGGCATTTATTGTTTGAATTTCATGATAAAATGGACATAATTTGAAAAATGACAATTTGTTTCTTATAGAAAGTAAAAACGCAGAGCTTATTGTGATTATTGTTGGTTAATGGTGGTTAGGCTACAATGCTGTATTCCTCTTGTATACACACAAGACACAGAAAAATGTGTGGTACGAAATACGAATACGTGTACCAATAATTTGGTGGGGGTCAGAATTTGACACAACACTAGTACATGCCTAATGTGGGGTTTAACGGTACATGTATTCATCCCGAAACGTACGGTACAGACGTCACGGTTCGGTGCATGCAGTCACAGGACGAATACATTCAGTCACAGACGATCCACACTCCAATCCACAAGGGACAATGCGCGGCAATGCAACGATGTTTGCCAAACAGTAAAAAACGCAGAAGAAGAGATGCTAATATATATTAGCAAAGAGTATAGAAGAACAAGAGGCGAAACTCTGATGCTTTTTTGGTAACAGCCACTAGGTGGCGCTTTGGTAGCGCGGTCGCCATTTTGGGGTGATAATTCCAACTGGAGTTACTGGACAACAGCACAGATAAGTTTTTTGAGGTAGTTTTTTCTTGCATTATTGAGTATTTCCATTTTATGCAACTTTACACACTTACTACTATTATTAGTTACCAACTCCACTAGGCCTGAAATATATTTTGTACATTTTAATCCCCTGGATCATGCTACAAACATGATGATCTTATAGAACATGATGCATGTGTCCGTTATCCAATAATTGCCACTTTTGGACAGTGGCTGTGTTTTTTTGTTTTACATAGTCTTGCTTTAGTCATTAATATAAGATAGTACTGCAAAAAAAAACAGTTTACTGTAAAGCTACAGTATTTGTCCAACATTTACATTTTAGTACAATTACATTTATTTGCTGAATTAATTTATTTCACTGATAACTTATTTTTGTATGTAACGTTATGTGTACCTCCTGGGAAACGGTCTAATGTTATTATAACGTTATGAACTCATATCACTTTATTCTTACCTGTCACACTTAATGTAGAAAGTAATATAATTAATCAAATCCTTGAACTTCCCTGTCTCAAGTTATGTGGGGGAAAAGCCTGGTTAAGTAACTTTTTAACTGATATAACGTTAACTGTTGTGAGTTAAAATAATCAGCTAATTATTCAACCTAAAAATGACCTCTGCACTGGACTTAGCCTAGAAATCTAGACGCACCCTAGCGGCAGCGAAAATTATTTCGCAGCCAGTGTGGTCTAGCAACTCTCCATAGGCTTTTGAGCTGGAAAAAACAAAAACTGGTCAGGCCAATCACATCGTGTATAGAGTCGGCGGGTGGGCTTAACACAATGACGGCACAGTTCATGACGTTCCGCGTGATTTCCATAGGCGATTTCCCTGCTGCTTGAAAACAATGAAGATGCAGCGGTCTTTCGAATCGGCTTTGGCCGCGACTCTGGAGGACTTGGAGTTAAGAGAACATCACTTAAGTCATTCTTAAAAAAGGAAGATGTGTTCGGAGTTTTGCCGAACTGATACGGCAAAAGTTTTATATATCAATTAGCTCCGCTGGTGGAAAAACGCATGGGACTCCACAACCGTTCAATGCTTTGGTTGGTTGTAGCGTTATCCTATTGCGTGCCGAGGGATATTGAAAGACAGCCGTTTATCCCGCCCCTCGGATTGAAGCATGTCAATGGAGAGTTCCCAGACCTAACATCTTGATGTAGGTCTGGCATGCCAGGCTACACTGGACTAAATATATGTATAATATACGACTGCCGAGACGCTTTCACCCCAAAATGGCGGAAGCGTAGCGCTGCTGCTTCTATTGGCTTTCACTTCTTGTCAATATACGTTTTTTGATATTAGGGAGATCAGCGTCTCTTCTTCTTATACGTTTAATCAGATACGTAACAGTAAACAATCGGGATTGCGATTTCTACAATGACATTGGTAACTGCTGCTGATATCAGTATAAGCAAAAGATGGGACCTTTAATTCAGGCAACTTTTAGAATTACACTTGCACATATCTAGGCCTAAAAACCACACAACTACAATCCATACACGTTTTTTTAAGCAAAAGCCTCCGTTTACTAATCTCATTGCTCTCTAGGAGAAATGAATGAGATTAAAGAGTGATTCTCCATGCTAATCCTCCCGAGCATTTCCACTGCACACTGTAGTTATGGAAAGAAAGGCTGTCCTCATGCAGTCCTGATCAATAGCTGGAAGCTCTCGAAGCACGGTTCCATCTACAGTACCTGCTCGTCTCCTCGCCACATCCTCCACACGGCGTCACTGTAGCTGCACTTTACAGCTCCCGCCCCACAAATCTACATACAGGAAACAAGGTTACTGCCCAAGAGATGTCACTTCCGAAACACCCACTCTCTCGCGCGCGCACGTTCCCTCGCTCTTTCTCACCCACACACCCCCAGCTTATTGCCATGACAACCGAGAAAAGAATAGAATATAAGTGAGTGTTAAAGAGACAGATGATCAGAGAGAGAGGGGGAACGAGAGAGGTATGGAAGACGAGGATAGAACGGGACGAAAAGAGAGAGGGAGGCGGAGAGAAAGAGTGCTAAAATGTGTGGGAGAGAGAGAGAAAAAAGCGAGAGACGGAGAGGAGGGAGAAAAAAACAGAAGGGAGAGAGATGGAGAAGAAAGCGAAAAGAGAAAAAGAGAGAAAAATGAGGGGTTTTGAGAGAAACAGAGGGAACGAGAACACTTTTTCGGGAAAAGAGAGACCATTTCTTGTTCCCATAGCAACCTAGCCATCCATGAAATACTCCTCTCTCTCCTCTCTCTCTCTCTCTCCTCTCTCTCTCTCTCTCTCTCTCTCTCTCTCTCTCTCTCTCTCTCTCTCTCTCTCTCTCCTCTCTCTTCTCTCTCTCTCTCTCTCTCTCTCTCTCTCCTCCCTGTCATTTGCTCTCTCCGTTCGCTATGTATAGCTCATAGTATGTGTACATGACACCAGAGATTTGATGAGTGAATGAGATGTGGAAATCAGAGGATGAATTAGTGGTGATGATTGTTATATGATCTCAGTTTGATGGAAACTGCTGCCCATGTGCAAGTAAATTCATAAATCTCGTAAAGTAAACGCAAGTAAACTCGTAAATCAGGGCCATTCAGACCTGAATTGAAGTGGCACACAATATAGAACTTTAACTGTAAGGAAAACACAATTAAAATGGAATAAATAAGAAAGTTTAGTTTAGTAATATTTGTGATTGATTGATTGATTGATTGATTGATTGATTGATTGATTGATTGATTGAGAGAGTGTGTGTGTATGTATATATATATATATATATATATATATATATATATATATATATATATAATATATATATATATATATATATATATATATATATATATATATATTTATATTTACACTTACACACACCATTTGAAATCATGAAAACATTTGAAACCATGGTTTCAAATTATTTTTAAATGGTAATATACACTTGAAAAGGAAACGTATTCCACAAATCAGGGAATAAACAGGCATAATTACTCAAAATTAATGATATAATTATAGTGCATAATGTGTTGGACTAATAAAATTGGCCTGATGTGTGACTGGGTTGAAATTCTGTTAAATGTCTTAATTGAAATTCAATACAGTCCTCTTCCTGTCATTCAGATTCAAATGTAATTTAACATCCTGTTCCATTTTATTAAAAACCACACTCAAAAAGTGAGCATAATCTTAAACTCTTAAATATTATATTATGGCATATTTTGTCATATATATCAAGCAAGAGCTGTACGATTAACCAGAAAAAAAAAATTAGGATTTCAACTTCTACAATGGTTGAAAATGTTTTGGTTGCTTGTTGCTCATTCAGAGCAATGGTGATTTTTTTTTTTTTTTTTTTTTTGCTTATGCACTGTAAAAAATTTTTTAATAATTGCTGCCTTAATCTTTTAAGTACAATCACCTTGGCTGTTTTAATCATTTCAACTTTAATATTTTTAAACTGACTTGAATCTTGTAGGCTATAACTTAAAAAGAAAGTTAAAAATGGCTGAACTTATTTTGATGAGTTAAAAGTAATGTAAAAACATTATGTCATGACTTATTGAACATATAACTTTTTTCAGTGTGTGATGGTACATTCACGCTGCTAAGTATCAGTATATAAGCAAGAAGATATTGACCAGTGCAACATATATTAAACATCAGATTGCACATTTAATGAAAATTCTATTAATTTAAATGAATAATTATAAATACTGTAAAATAAATCAAACCTTATGTGTAGTGTCATAATCGTGCAGCTCTTCAAACAAAAAGGATGAGCTAAAAAATGAGATCCAACCCTCCAACAAACTCTCTGGCAACCTCCGTTCCTGTGTTCCTCTAGCAGCCCCCCTCCACCCTTAACCCATCTGTCCCCTCACACTGTCTGGCTGCGTCCGAAATCACATACTTGAGTAGGTACTCATTTTGAATAAGTCATTTCTTAGTGATCGCTAAAAGAATATTTCCTGAATGTGTGTGTTATGAATGTAATTCGGATGTACTACATTTGCCATGTTGTCATTATCATGTGATCTACCAGCATCAGTTGTCGCTTCACTGCCATTCACAAATCCTCTCCTGTTGCCCCATGGGATAGTAAAGTGTCCATCGCATGCACACTTCAGAATCTTATCGGAAGTAGTGGGTACTTTTGTCTACTCTTTTATGAGTACTGTGGATTTGGACATACTTCTTTTGTCACATACTGTTTTTTACCCTTATCATATAGTAGGGAAGTGTGCGATTTTAGATGCAGCCTCTGTCTTTCTCTTTCTCATTTGGAAGCTCATACAAATTTAAAGTGAGACAGCATACACAAACAGTGACACAAATAATATTTGATACTATGAAACACTTAAAAGAAATGTGATGCTGATGTTCACGCCTGTGTTGGAAAAAAAACCCTAATATTTCTTAATGACAGAAAGAACAGCATAGCATATACCATAGTACTCTTACTATTTCTGCAGTCTGTAGTCTGTTGAAAACAGTTGTACTGCTTTATATTTTTTTGCAGAAACCTTTATAAAAAAATAGGATTCTTAGATAAATAGAAAGTTCAAGAGAACAGCATTTATTTGAAATAGAAATATTTTGTAACATTATAAATGTCTTAACTATTACTTTTTATAAATTTAATGCATTTAATAATAATATAAATAGCATATATTTAATATCTTTAACATTTATATATTGCTTGCAACAAAATGTATTTAACCAGAATAAACAGCTATACTCTTTCAATGCCATCAATAGCACAAAAAAAAAAAATCTTATTTAAAATGTTTGTCTTGTTTTCAGAGTACACATATCTAAACATTCTTAAACCAAGATAGATTTTTTCATTTTATTTTATTATTATTTTACTAAGTAAATGTATCAAAATGAGGTGAGTTTAAAACAAGAAAAAAAATCTGCTAAAGGGTCAGAAAAATAAACTTAATTTACAATGGAAAACAAGATTATTTTTCTGACCCCATTGGCAGATATTTTGTATTTTTTAAATTTAAACTGACCTAATTTTGATATATTGGTCAAAAAAAAACACTTAATATATTGTCATTATGCTTATAATATATATTATTTTAATGGTGCAGAAAGCGATTTATTAAAAACATTGTTTAAAAGTGGATCTGACCGAGCACCAAATCACACTTGTAGTAGCCAATCAGCAGTAAGGGGCGTGTCCACTCATGATGGGGGAGGAGAGAGAGTGAAGTGAAGAAAGAGATCGAGGGCAGAAAAAATACAAAATAGGAAAAGGCCAGTGGAATATTCCTTTAAAAAGAAGGGTTATGATCAGGCAAGAGTTAGAACCCGTATTTTATAAAGGTCCCGTTCTATGCCCCTTTTTACAAGATGTAAAATAAGTCTCTGATGTCCCCAGAGTGTGTCTGTGAAGTTTCAGCTCAAAATACCCAACAGATCATTTTTTACAGCATGTTTAATTTGTCTTTTTTGAGGACTCAGAAAAACGGCCTGTTTTAGTGTGTGCCCTTTAAATGCAAATGAGCTGCTGCTGCACGACACAGGGGGCGGAACTTCAAGAGCTCGCATTCAGACTCTTAGGACAATTTCATCTCATGGAATAATGATAACATCGGAAACTCTCAGTAACTGTGTTCATTTCGAGTCGGACAATAATGCCTACAGAGTCAGAGGGCTGTATACAGATGGAACAGGTATAGTTTAGTAGTTTAATTGCGGTTATTATAACGTATTTGTCATCTGCTTGAATGTATCCAGCATTATTAATAGCCTAGCTACAAGTCTGCTGTGTCGGACCAGGTCCGAATCATGATCAAAAATATACTGATGAGTTTAATAAAGTTTATTGTACATCACACAAAAGATGAAGCGTCAGTTTTACTTCAGAAAATCACCGCTGAGTAAACACAGTAAGTTATAAGAAGTGCGCGAGTTGATGGAGCATTCCTGTGGGCGGACGTTAGTCAGAGAACTGTTCTACTGACGTCATTAAAGACGGAAGTCGAGGGATGTAGTCCAAACCGGCCGTTCGCTGTAGTCGACTTCTGTTAAATAAAATATCTCGCTTGGCATTGAACTTTGAGCTTTATAATTTTACAGATATTATTTATACTCTAACAACAACATTACACACTAACTTAAGTTTGAAACATGGGATCGCGAAGAACGGGACCTTTAATATTGGAGAAGGTTTCCAGCGCTGGAGAGACTTTAGGAGCAGGAAGGCCAGAAAACGGACGCAGGGGGAGAGGTTATATATGTTTTTTCTTTTGGTTTTGGTTAAGGGAATTATCATAGCAACACAAATTGCTTTCACTAATTGATAACATCATACCCTCAGGTGGCAGGCACAGCAGATTCCGCCATAGTCGTTGTCTGTGTTGCTTAGTGTGTGTGTGAATGTAGGGACGGAGGAATCAAGATAGGAGTGTGATCCTTTTGGGTAGGGGCGTATTTGTTTTAGTGATTTCAAATATCGACAGCGTTTACCAGAAATTGCTTAGGCCTACTGCACCTTTAAGAAGGTTTAGATATTTGAACTGGAAACCAAAACAGAAATACTAAGGAAATAATTTTTTGCAGTTTACGCCATCTACCAGCAAGGGGTTACCTACAGTATGCTAACCAGCTAGACCTTGACGCTTGCGTAAAATAACCAAGTGTGCTTAACGGTGCCTTATACAACAGAGCACACTATGTACACTGTGTACAGTATCCCACAATGCAGCGATCTCTTCCTGGATTCATAATTTGCTCAGACTGCCAAGAGTTCAAATATTTTTTACACAAATTTAGATGAAAACACTCATTTTTTACTTTCAAGATGACAACTGAATGTCACTCACTGAATAGCTGAGTGACAGTAGCTACGTTTACATGGACACCTTTTGGTTCAATCGGAATGAAATCAATCCGATTGTTGAATCCGAACACGGTGTTTACATGAACGATAAAGAAAGTAATCGGGTTGATGTGCGCGTTTATATGTCACAAGCTTCAAATCGGAATTGACACGCTGCACGAATAAACTGCCGCTGTTCGCGCATAACTATTCTCCTCTATTGGTTCTTTATTTGTTTTAAACAGCAGACTTAGTATTTATCCATCTCTGGACACGATTTGGAGACAATGAGCATATGAACCGTTTTGCCGTGCTGCTTATATTCATCACGCAGTGAAACCCTGAGCCCAAAACCAGTCGTCTGTGGATGAAATAAGGACTGGCGGGACGTTGTCCTGCTCCACTTCACAGACGCTGAGTGAAATGAGAATTTTAGAATAACGGGACACTCATTTAGATGACACTTTATTCAGCAGGAAGAACAGCCAACCCGATCTCACGGCAATTTGTTCGAGTTTTACGAGGTGGCTAATTCGTATCAAGGTGTACGACCTCACTCGTACGAATTAGTACGGTTTTTGCTAAATCGTACCTATTTTTACGAGTTGCCCAATTCGTATGAATTCATACGAATGATCTACCCCTGACCCCTCCCCTAAACCTACCCATCACGTGGGTTTAGACAAATCGTACAGATTCGTACGAGTGAGGTCGTACGAATTAGCCACCTTTTAATCACTCGTACAAATTCGTACGAATTTGTCGTGAGATAGCGTTAGAACAGCTCGTTCCGTGCGTCATACGTCATTACGCTATTTCAACGTCATTGCACATGTGCAATCCTTTCAGTTTCGGTTTTCAATCCGATCAAGTGTTTACATGTACTCTCGATCGGATTACACCCGATAAACCCGGATCGAGCTCAATAAGATCCATTAAGGTGTTTACATTAAGGTTTTTTAGTCCGATTGAGCCATCAATCCGATTATAACGGTTCATGTAAACGCAGCTAGTGATCCCATAGAAATATACAGAACTACCGGAAAAACTGAAGTTTAAAGACAGAATTCTATATGCAAAAAGATGAGGTCATGTGGAAACAATTCAGCATATAAACATCTGAAAAGTTTAAAGTTAAATTTTTCACATACTATGATTTATATATCTGATTCAGTAAGCTAATGTTCCATTCGAAACACAGCCGTCCTGTCCTCCTGCATCTATTTTACATTCAACGCCGGAGAAACTGTCAAAACAAGTACGAGGTGCAGCAGTGCCTCAATGAAGTTTGCATTTGCATTGTACCGTATTTTCCGTTCACTGGAATATTCCGCATGCGGAATAAATCACTGACAGTCTGGGGCTACAATATTTCCCATCCGTGTCTACAAAAACACATGACACAGCCATCATTCGTTGCTTCAGCACAGAGATGTGTGTGTGTGTGCGCTCTGTTGCATTGCTCCTAAGTGTATTCCTTTATATGTCTTTATGAGTGTGGGTCGCTCCGCTGAGAGAAAACGGGTCGTGATTTGAGTCCTGAGAGATAAAGCGTAATTATAGGTATCCGTCCTCAATCCAGAGATAGACGGAGAACTGTGTCATTGTATCATTACCCTGAGGCCAGTCGCTAACATTCATATCTGCGCTAGTGCACTAACATCACAGAGCAGACACACGCAATATAGCAGAGGAAAAACTTTTTGAGAAGCAACAGATCAACTCTAATACGTACACTACTGTTCAAAAGTTAGGGGTCGTTAAGATTAAGATTATCTTCAGTCTCTACTGCTCGAGGCTGCATTTATTTGATCAAAATACAGTAAAAAAAGAAGTTATTGTACAATATTATTGCTATTTAAAATAACTGTTGTCTATTTGAATATATTTTAAAATGAAATTTATTCTTGTGAATTTTTAGCATCATTACACTGCAGTGTCACATTAATCTTCAGTCTTTTAAAATCCAAAAAAAAAAAAGAAAAAAAAAAAGATTTTTCAAAATTGTAAATTAAGATCCTTGGAATATGTCTAACAAGAAAATACAATTTTAGTCTTTCAACTTTCCAATGTGTTACTTATGGAAGCTTGTTTGTGACATTTAATAAAACATTTAAAAGGTAACTTTTTAAATCACACAATTCTGACTTTTTTCTTGCAATTGCGAGTTATAAAGTCTGAATTGTGAGATGTATACCTGCAATTGCAAGGGAAAAAGCCAGAATTGTGAGCTTTTTTTTCTCAGAAATTGACTTTATAACTCGCAATTGCAAATTTGTATCTCACAATTCTGAGAAAGAAGATAAAATTGCAGAGTAAAAATTCTCACAATAGTGAGCTTTATACTTGCAATTCCAACTTTTTTCTCACAATTTTGATTTTGTTTCTCCGAATTGTGAGTTTATATATTGCAATTCTGACTTTTTTCTCGCAATTTTGATTTTTTTTCTCATAATGAGTTATATCTCGATGAGATTTATATCTCGCAATTGATTTTTACAATTTGATTTGTTTTCAATGACTTTATATTCAGTTTGTGTTTATCTCGCAATTCTGACTTTTTTTCACAATTTTGATTTTTTTCTCATAATTGAGACTTCTCTCTCAATTTTGACTACTCAGAATTGTACGTTTATATCTCACAATTATGACTTTTTCCTCGCAATTTTGACTATTTCTCAGAATTTCATTTATATCTCGCAATTCCGATTTTTTTCTTTTCTCGCACTTGCGATTTTATATCTTGCAATTCTGAGGGAAAAAATGCATAGTTAAATTCTAAAAACTTGCAATTACCTTTTGAATTTTTTTAATTCCATGACAAAAACAAGTTTCTATAGTTACTTGCAATTTCTTTGAAATTATTTGTGAATTTCTGAGTGCAAACTGTTTCAAAGTAACTTCTACACCAATTTATTTCAGCGTACTGAAGAGACCAGTGAAGGTCCAGTGAGGATACTATACAGCAGAGACACAGGCACATGCTGCCCCACTTTTCATGCAACACAGCGTGTGTTTACCTGCACGATCTGTGTGTGTCAGTGTGTGCCAGCCCGTCCCGGTCACACCTTCGGTCCCAGACAGTGATGAGCAGGTGGCCTATACAGCAGAAGCCTGGATGCTCACTGATCTACAGGCCGAGGACATTGAGTGCAGCAGATGATGAGCATAAAATGAGGTCCGAGAGCGTGAAACGCAGTTAAACCGAGTGTGAGGGGTAGAGAAGGGGGGAAAAGAGGGTTTAATAAGGACAGCGCGTGTGTGTGGAGCATGTTATTGCATATAAGTAACGTAATGCAGATATCCTCTCCGGCTAAACCTAGGTCATCCTGCAAAAGGGCTGTAAGCCAGCATGAAAATGAACCCTGAGTCGTGCAGAAGACAGCTTACAGCTACACGACTCTAATGCGCTGTCAGTGGGGAGCGAACACAGGCTGATATTAAAATTCACACAACAGACTCCTTCATCAAACTAATTTCTAAAGCTCACCTTCAAGAGCTGCTTTCCAGCTTTATCCCACAAAGACTTCACAGCACCACGTGGAACCGTTTAAAGAAGAAGAAAAAAAACGCTTTTCTCATAAATGGGTTTGCAGGTACTTATGAAAGGGCAAAGAAGTAACAGCTGTTTTGAACTCATGAACAACTATGCTGACTGTACGGTGCATTGGATGTGCAAAACTATATTTTCATAATCAACCAGTCTGTCTCAGCAAGCTCTGTATAATTAGACTGGTTTCTAGCTTTCGGTCAAGTGTTCTTGTGTTCAAAAACAGCAGGACAGGCTTCAGAATCCAGGATTTCAGGACTCATTTTGAAAATGTAACTATTTTAACTTGCCATGGTGACTTAAAAACAAAATGCTCATGGCAAGAGAGGTGTAGCAAATTAGCTCTAAGAAATAATAAAAATCAATAATAACTTGTTATAATTGATTATGAATATTTGGATCAGTTAATAGAATTGCCAGCAGCCATATCACCCTGTAGCCCAAGACTGGTTTCCCACTGAAGCTAAGCAGGGCTGAGCCTGGTCAGTACCTGGATGGGAGACCTCCTGAGAAAACCAGGTTGTTAGTGAGGTAGCGAGGTATATATATATGTACCTCGGTTTTGGGGTTATGGTCTGACACAAGTTTACATGGTACATTTACCCAAGATTCCTGATTGCTTAAAATAAAAAATTAAGGAACTAGGGCTACACAATTAATCGTAATAAAGCCGCACACGATTTGGCAAAGGATGCAATTTTTCTATGCGCAGCTTGTCAGTGAAGCACGGCTCTGTGATCAGTAGTAAATGCTACTCCATCTGAAAGCCAGAGGACGCTCTCGCTCAGAAAAGTCCAAATATGCCCCGCAGAAATAGAAAACCCACTCAATTCCAGGAAATCCCAATTAGTGATGGGAAAGCCGGTTCTTTCGGACAGTTCGTTTGAATGAACCGGTTCAAAAAAACGGTTCACCAGTTCTTTTACATCCTCACGTAATGACGTCAATTCTATAATCCCGGCGGATAAAAATACATTCAAATGAAGTAATTAGTAATCATAAGTTTCTTACATTTACGTTTTTACGATGTGCAAAAGCAGATGTTTTACATGTCTTAAAGATATAATGAGAATAAACTTGTCTCCACCAATTATTATTATTTTTTTGTTCTTAAATAAACTTCCATTTTGCCGAATTTACCCCCTCATTCAAGTCCTCGGTTCACCCGTGCTCATATTATCAGCACAGCATCAGTTGGCCGAAAGAAAGTTCGGTTCAGAGACGGTTATCACGCATGCTCAGTATCTCCAGCTCATTGGTTCTCGGTATCGAACGTGTCCGAAAGTTCTCGGTTCTGTACTGGTGAATCAAGAACTGTAATTCAACAACTAGTTCTTGCCTTAAGAACTGCTGTAGCAGTGTGTGTGCTGAGCTGAGAACTGCTGCAATCTGAATACATTCGGCAAAACTAAAAAGTTGACACATGTCTACAGTATGTTTGATACGTTTCTACGGTTTTGATTAACACATTAGAAACAATTACTTTGCAACTTTTAAACCTTGGCAAGAGTTTACGTCAAATATTTATATCAACTTACTTAGAAATTAAATTAACTGACGTTCAACACAATACTTACATGCATTTCGTATTGTCGTATTCGTCAATCACAAAAATTGCACGCATGCTCAGCTCACCGGTTCTCAGTATGTCGAACGTGTCCGAAAGAAACAGTTCTTGGTTCTGTACTGGTGATGCGAGAACTGCTGTGCCTGTGTGTCCGGTAGTACGCACATGCTCAGTATCAGCTGCTCGTGCTCATCACTTCTCTCAGCACAGCATGTCTCAGTTTAGTGAACTGTTGTAGTTACTGGAGTAACATATACTCCAGGATATTGGTTTATTTCGAGTCGGAGTGACTGTCAGGCATTTCCGAATGGGAGTAACTTTAGTAACTTGCCTGCGGATCAACGCTGACTGACGCGAGTTTTGAACGATTCAGTCCGATTTGGTGTACTGGTTTGACTGGTTCACTAAAAAGAATCGGTTAAAAAAAACGATTAGTTCACGAACCGGACATCACTAATCCCAATGGGCATCATACAATCGCTATAGCTGAATAAACAGAAGATTGAAATGCTTTGATTAAACACGACTAATAAACACACGACTACGACAATATGGTTTATCTGAGTTCTTGAAGCTTTCTCAGGTATTTAAGATAATAAAGTATATGTATACTTCAATGCTAATCAACAAATCCTTTATCACTGTATAGAATACTATGAAATAATATGTTGTGTGCCTTATTCTGTGTAATGGTGTGTGCACACCAAAAGTGAAGCGAATATTCACATTGCGCTACTCGCTCTAGATTACTTGCGGGATTACTTGTTTTTCGGGTCACTCACGCAAATAAAAACATCACGCTATGAGGAGTGTCTTCACGCACATCAACAACAGCAGCCAGCAGCAGCAGCAGCAGCAGCAGCAGCAGCAGCAGCATATTTTCTTCACTTACCAGGTAGTCCAACTTCCTCACTTACTTTTCTCCAAACTACAGTATCTCCTTTTTGTCCAGTATTTGTATGAATAAGAAGTTGTGTCATAAATTTCAGGGTGCCCGCAGGCGGCTACAATAATGCTCTCCTCCATTTTTTGATACAACCGGACATGTCAATCTGGACGTGTCAATAAGCTGATTGGCTTCTGCGACAGCGAGTCATGTTAATTTCCCGCTTGTGTTGAAATTAGATTGAGGCGTGTTTGACGTGTGTTGCTTTTTAAAATGCAAGTTATAAGCAACTCAAACTTGCAGTGCTTTCAGATGGAGTAGCATTTACTACTGATCACAGAGCCGTGCTTCACTGACAAGCTGCGCATAAAAAAAAAAGAATCGCAGCCTTTGCAATTTCATAATTACACTAAGCCAAATCGGTTTAAGCGCAATTTTGGATTAATTGCGATTAATCGTGCAGCCCTAAAAGGAATTGTAGATTTGTTACTCTAACATTACTCTATAGGCCTTATTCGCAAACACCAGAAGTAGCTAACCGCGGCCATATTGTTGACATGACATCTGTCCTGCCCCTAGCCGCACGCAGATTTGAGTTGAGGTGAGCAGTAGCCTAATGGCTTCATCTCGTCGGTATCAAGAGAAGAGAAGCTTGATTGGTATGGACCCATATCAAATAGACCCAATAGCCTTAAAAGGTTAGTTCACCAAAAATGAAAATTCTATCATTGTTTACTTACCCTCAAGTTGTTCCAAACCTCTATGTGTTTATTTGTTCTGCTGAACACAAAGGAAGATATTTGGAAGAAAACAGATCTCATTCCCCATTGACTACCATAGTAGGAAAAAATACATACTATGGTAGTCAATGGGGAATGAAATCTGTTTTCTTCCAAATATCTTCCTTTGTGTTCAGCAGAACAAATAAACACATAGAGGTTTGGAACAACTTGAGGGTAAGTAAACGATGATAGAATTTTCATTTTTGGGTGAACTAACCTTTTAAGTAAAGATCCGTCCTTATTGCCAGCTGTAACTTATCCGGATATTTATAACATTAACGTTCATACAGTATCCGCATAACGTTACACTTCGCAGAGCTCCAGACTAACTTTTACTAGGATCGTTGTAACAAAATAACACAGTATCACACAAGCACTAATTCCCTACCTATAGTATCAATGAGGCATATATCAATAGTCAAGTCACCTTTATTTATATAGCGCTTTTTACAATACAAATTGTTTCAAAGCAGCTTCACAGAGATAACAGGAACATGTTAGTTTTGTTAAATTCAAAATTAAATGTTAAATGTCCCCAATAACGTTACCTGTGGTAAAATGATATAGGAACAGACATTGCTGTGGGGAGTTTAGTCTGTTTATCCTAGCTAGCCACAAGTCTCTCCTGCGCTGGCTCAACTCCTCTGTCTCACTCCCTTCACGTTTTCTGACAGGTCGGTATCGCATAAAAACTAACTCCGGGGTTCTTATTGCTGATGTTAGAACAGCAGTGTATTACACAACACACCATCGCGCTGTTTTGAACAAAATACAGCGATAATACTATGGATAATACCGACGCTGCCTCGCTTGTCAATTGACAGACTGACAGTTGCCATGGTTTCTATGTCAACAAAATGGCCGCCGTGAACATTGATGACGCAGATCGAATAACAACTATTGGTTTGATTAACATGTTGTGTGTAACCTGTGCTGTCATTGTCTTTGACCGTTTGAGTTTATTAACATGTGGAGACAATGGCGGATGCACAAAGTTCAATATTACGCTTTTCCAAGATATCACGGATGAGCGAGAAGTAGAAAAAGAAAATACCTCACCTGCGAGTGAAGCAGCACCTGAGGTTTCCCATTTCCAACATTTGAACTACTTTAAAGTTATTATTTATTTTTAAATTTGTATCATAAGCTGAAACCCAATACTTACATTTAAAAGTGTCATTCTGCAATTTCTCTCAAAAAAATACTGTCGTCACTGGGGCACAATTCTAAGCTGGGGTAGGCAATGACACGAAGGATCAATCTGTTGTATCCTTCATTTCACGGAAAACTAAGGCCACATTTTTTACCAAACAGCGTTAGATTGCCAAGTGCAACCCCTTCTGGACTTCTGTATCTGTCGTATTCGTCTAACTGTATGTACCGAACTGTGACGTTCATACCGTTCACCTTTAATGACCTATGACCTGGTTTTAATCTAACAAGTAAAAAATTATAATTAAATAATAAAATATAAATATTTTTTGCTTTTATGATAATTTTTTAAATAACTTTTCTTCATAATATGAAACTTATTATTTTTCTCACACAGTATAAAGGGTCTTCAAATTTATAGCTACTTTTATATTTTATGAAGGCAGTCCTTTAAAATCCAATCATTTTATTAGGTGGTCCTTGAAATCCCTGGGCTAGTCAGCTAGTTTGTGAATGCAGCTTCACACAGTGTAGCTTCCACTCGAGAGAGAGGGATGTCATCGCGTTACATGATAAGCAAGAACACAAGCACAACCTCAAGGGTTACTTCCATGTCGAGTCGCAGTAACTGGAATAGACACATGCCCTCCACCGTATCTCGCTTCAATCTCAAACCCAGAGCTTTAGAGAGAAGGCCACTAAACAGTCATAAGCACTGCTGCCAGATGTTGTTACTTCATGCCATTATCTCAAACAAACTTTGATGTCAAAACAGTGAATAATTGCTTACATTTTGGCTTGATATTGTCTGGCTTCAGAAGACTTGAAATATAACCTATACAGGCAACTTTATGGAACTTGTCTGATGGTTTTTTGTCCTTTTTGAAGCTTAAAGGGATACTCCACTTTTTTTGGAAATAGGCTCATTTTACAACTCCCCCAGAGTTAAACAGTTGAGTTTTACCGTTTTCGAATCCATTCAGTCGATTTTCTGATATTTAGAAGAATATCAGTAAGCAGACAGTTTCTGGTCTCATTGACTCCCATAGTATATATTTTTCCTACTATGGAAGTCAATGAGACCCCCAGAAACTGTCTACTTACTGACATTCTTCTAAATATCAGAAAATCGACTGAATGGATTCGAAAACGGTAAAACTCAACTGTTTAACTCTGGGGGAGTTGTAAAATGAGCCTATTTCCAAAAAAAGTAGAGTATCCCTTTAAGGTTTCTAAAACCGGTCAAAGAGCTTGCCTTAAATGACATGCTTTAAAGAAATGTTAGCCAATACAAAACCCATGTATTTCTATTTTTGCAAGGACCATGAGCAAGAATGTCACATCTGGAGAAAAGCATGCGGGGTGGAACTCAAGAACAAAGTGCTACGTGAACCGCCACCGATCTGAGTTGTTCTAGACTAGTGTATCAGAGAAACAACAGAAAGCTGAGAACATGAATGAAAATCATACATGAAAGCGTGAGAGAGAGAAACCTCAATATCAAACAATTTTTACATGCAGTGCTGCAGACGTGCAAAAGAACAGTCTGTGCAAAGAGCCCCGGTGCTTTACTGATGGATCTTGCATGCTTATTATCTTTCCTAAACTCATTTAAAGGCATCACATTAGTCTTTTTAAACAGCACCTCATGCATGCGGTATTTAAAGGAGCAGTTGTATGGAAACAAACTTAAACTTACTAAATAAACAATGCAATATCAATTATTTGAATATTACAGGAATATAATTCACTCTATCTCAGTAATACTGAAAAAACATGTTTGACTGAATTGTCATTTCAAATCGAGTCTCTAAAAACCCTTAAGGCTACAGAATTGATTAATTCCTTAAGATAATATTCAAAGGATAATGAATGTTTCTAATATCTTTCCACTCCCAAAGCACCTGAGTGTTTTGATGAAAATATGGAAATTTGACATGAATTAGAGCCATACGAGTCTATAAAAGAAATTCACCTCTGTGGATACAGCGCTCGATCACCGCACTAATGTATCCCTGCAATATTAATGTGTAATTCCCATAAGCTTTATTTATTCAGATCCTTTAAAAGCACACAATTTTATTCTTCAAGATTAAAAGCATCACTATTATAATCGATTATATTTAGGGTTAGTGATTTGAACAAACCCTTAGTATACTTTAGTAACTCGTTTACACATGAGGCATGAATTATAATACATTTAAAATATATATATTTCTTAATAAAAATGTCTTATTTACTTCTAAGTGATGTACAAATATAAATGAAAATGTTTAGACGTCTAACAATACAATACAAATTTTCTTAATAATAATACATTTCTTTTGGCTTTAATACAATAACAACATAAATGCTAATTATTAATGTTATTTACATCTAACTTTTTTTCTTTCTGTTGTGAGCCATATTTTTAATAAATGAAACAAATATGCATACAGTTTTGTGAAAAATATAATTATTATTTTATATAAGTGTAATCAATATTTTAAATTAACATATATATTTCTAAGCATTGAACATTTAAAATTGAATGTAAATGAAAATGTTTCTCATCAGGATATAACCGTACATACAATTTTCCTAATAATAATGTAATCATTTCCTTTGTCTTTAGTAAAATTGCAACATAAATGGCAATTATTTAATATTATTTCTATGCCTTTGTAACATCAAATGTTGTTTTCCATTATATCGTGAGCCATAGTTTTAACAGTGTAAATAAAATAAAAATATGCATACAGTTTTGTGAAAAATATATAATAAATTATTTGATAATAAATAGTATAATAAATATTTATTAATAATAACGTTTGGCTTTAGTTACTAATGGCATTGATTTAATATTTGAATATGTTGTTTCCTTAACATTTTTTTTTCTAGGTCTAGGTCTTAAAATATACATATTTATATTTTATGAATGAGGTCCTAACTATAAATGTGTTGTTTTACATATTCAAAACACTGAAAAACAGCATCATAGCATACATACATACTATATAATGAAGGAATGCACACACATTAAACAGTTTCATAACCAGTCATAGCCAGCCTTATAAACGTGCTGTAATGAAATGCCAGTATGGTGGGCTTCTGTGGCGAGGTCCATTGGCTCTATATTGCCCTGGCTGTGTGTGTATGTGTAGAGTTGATTACAGTCAATTACAGTAAGCTTCATTCTTTATCACTGCATCAGTAAGCGAGAGCGTGAGCCGTGAAGTCCTAAAACAGGCAGTCTGCCACACTCCACCTACCTACTGCATCTGTCATCTGTCTCTGTGTGCTAATACTCCATCACTGGAGCTAAGACTGCAAAAAATGAATGATTTACACAGTATCTGCTGCTTTGAATCATTTGAAAAAACAAATGATTTTGGACACCTAAGCCACACAATAATATCTATTATGATCTATATCTATAATATCTAAATGTCATTGCATTATGTATACACCAAGTGGCATCTGCTAACAAATGATGCATGAGCTTTTGTTTGCAGTTATTTACATTAGCATAGCTAGTAGCATTTGCATTCGCATACTTATCTTTAGGCCTTACACTATGTCAGAAAGCAAGAGAACACATCTGAAAAAGTGTGAGAGTCTAAAACATGGGTTAGGAAAGCTACAGTAAATAGTGAAATGCTAAAAATCTGTTTGTCATATTTTGTATCTGGAGAATTGAGAGCGGATGATCCGTTCTTCTTCCCCAAAAGATTGGCTAAAAGTTGCTGAGGCACAGCTGTAGTTTAACAGTGTCAGCTGGCCGATGCTCTCAGTGTAAGAGCTTTAAATATAACTCTCACTCACTGATGATGGCCGTCTCGAGTGAGAACTAATGGATGGACTCGCATCCACTGTCTTCACGTGGCACGAATATCTCCTCAGTGTAAGGTGCCACTGTGTAGGTTTCATATTAATTTCTACGCAATTATATCATAAGCTGCTACATCAGCATGTAATTTGACACAGAGAAAAAGATCAAATCCCTTGCAGGCTAATGGAAAAAAGTTCAAGGTGTTAGTCATATAGCAGGCCTACATTATGTAAAGAACAGTGTGAAGAACTATAAAAGTAGTGGCAACTAACACTACTAACAAATGTACATTTTTCAGTAGTGTGACAAACACCAGCATCTGCCATTTAAAAAAAAAGGCTGTGTACACACATATTATAGCCTATATATTTACTCCACAAACTAACTCTACGAACATGGAAAACAGTGATAGATGGACCTCTCAACCTTTACGCTAAGGAGAAAATCCAACGTGACTTTGAGGGGACAAAGTGATTATTTCTGCTCAGCTAGGGACATTGGGCATCAACCAAAATGCTAAAGCTTTTTCATATACTGGTTGCTTTCTATGTATACTGTTTGCTTCAAAGTCACAAGAAGCGTGGCTTACGTCACTAGGAAAATGGCACAAGGGGAAGCGTAGTTCCTATAAAGTTCCTAGAACTAACCAATGCAAAAGAGCCCCTAATGATGCATGCCAAAAAATAAAATGTATTTTTAAGAGTGTGGACTTTTTCCATTGTGCAAATGGTTATTTAGATTATTAAAATGTTCTTCACATAAAGAAATATAATTTCTACAAAGACATCCTTTTTATAACCTTTATTTTTAAGAGAGCAGCTTATCTGTTTTCATAATGGTCTAGCTTTTCCAGGCTTTTCCACAAGTATGTCATATGCAGCATAAACAAATTGATACATTTTAGTGAAAGTGTTTGTTTCAGAAGGTTCACCTAAATGAATGATTCACTGATCAAAATTCCTGCATCTTCTCTTTTGAAGTGAAATATTTAATTAAATTATAGTGTTTGTCACTGCAGTATGTGTTTGTCTCAGTTATATAAATGCTGAGCATGTTTTCTAATTTTAGCAGTTACACTCTTAAAAATAAAAGGTTTTTTCTTTGCTTCTATGGTTCCTCTTTAACATCCATAGAACATTTCCATTGTGTGAAAGTTTTTTTGTTTTTTGATTTCGTAGTGGAAAAGGGTTCTTTAGAATATTAAAACGTTCTTAAAACTAGGGGTCGACCGATATGTGATTTTCGCGGCCGATATCGATTATTTCAGAAGTAGACCGATAACCGATATTTTGAACCGATATATAGCCTATGACTGGTGTAAAAATGTAAGTTAATGTCAAAATTAAGAATAACAAAGGGTTTTGACAAATACCTTCTTTAGGCAAGGCAAGGCAAGTTTATTTATATAGCACATTTCATACACAATGGTAATTCAAAGTGCTTTACATAGGAGAAAATAAAATAATCAAAACAAATAAGAATAATTAAAACATTTTAGAATAAGAAATAAAATAAAGTACAGTAAAAACAGTCGGACGAACAGTGGCACAGTGCTCATTCAGTAAATGCATAGCTAAACAGATGTGTTTTGAGTCTGGATTTGAATGTGACTACTGTAGGAGCACATCTGATCTCTTCTGGAAGCTGGTTCCAGCTGCGGCTGGCATAGTAGCTAAAAGCAGACTCTCCTTGCTTAGAGTGAACCCTTGGTATTTCTAGCTGATGTGATCCTAATGATCTGAGTGATCTGTTGGGTTTATATTCAGTGAGCATATCTGCAATATATTGAGGTCCTAGCCCATTGAATGATTTATATACCAGTAATAATACTTTAAAATCAATCCTAAATGTAACTGGGAGCCAGTGTAAAGACCTGAGGACTGGTGTGATATGTTCATATTTTCTGGTTCTGCTCAGAATCCTGGCAGCAGCGTTCTGTATGAGCTGCAACTGTCTTATGGTCTTTTTAGGAAGGCCAGTGAGGAGTCCATTACAATAATCCACCCTGCTGGTGATGAAAGCATGCACAAGTTTCTCTAAGTCTTGACTGGAAACAAAGCATCTAATTCTTGCAATATTTTTCAGATGATAGTATGCTGATTTAGTTATTGCTTTGACATGACTACTGAAACTAAGGTCTGACTCTAGAGACACACCAAGATTCCTGACTTGATTTTTAGTTGTTAGACCTCTAGAGTGAAGGTATGCATTCACCTTGAGAACTTCATCTTTGTTTCCAAACGCAATGACTTCAGTTTTGTCTTTGTTTAACTGAAGAAAGTTTTGGCACATCCAACCATTTACTTCATCAATGCATTGGCACAGGGAGTCAATGGGGCTGTAATCGTTAGGCGATAGGGCTAAGTAGAGCTGTGTGTCGTCTGCATAGCTGTGGTAAGAGATTCGGTTCTTTCTCATTATTTGGCTCATTGGGAGCATATACAGGTTGAATAGGAGTGGTGCAAGAATTGAGCCTTGGGGGACTCCGCATGTCATGGATGTCCACTCAGACTTATGGTCTCCTATACTCACATAATAACCTCTCCCTTCTAAGTATGACCTGAACCATTTTAGGACTATCCCAGAAAGCCCCACCCAGTTTTCAAGCCTGTCAATAAGTATGTTGTGATCGACAGTGTCAAATGCAGCACTGAGGTCGAGTAGTACCAGCACTGATAATTTGCCTGTATCAGTATTTAAGCGAATATCATTTATTATCTTTATGAGCGCTGTCTCTGTGCTGTGATGCGATCGGAAACCAGATTGAAAATTGTCAAAGTAACCATTCAAGCTTAAGAATTTGTTCAGCTGATTGAAGACAACTTTTTCAATGATCTTGCCTATGAAGGGAAGATTTGAGATCGGTCTATAATTGCTTAATATGGTCTTATCTAGATTGCTCTTTTTCAGGAGGGGCTTGACAACTGCAGTTTTTAGGGAGTTTGGAAAACTCCCAGAGAGAAGTGAGGCATTTACCACTTCTAGGAGATCTGCTTCTAAACTGTTTAACACACTTTTGAAAAAAGATGTGGGAAGTGTGTCAAGGGCGCAGGTTGATGTTTTAAGGTGCTGTACGGTTTCTTCCAAAATTTTGCCATCAATTTCTTCGAAAACAGACATAGTAACTACTTTCTCAGGTAGTGGTCGGATCTGTTTGACCCCAGCACAACTCAAGGATGAGCTGATCACCTTTCTGATATTATTGATTTTCTCAGAGAAGAAAGAAGCAAACTCACTGCACTTGCTGTCTGAGAGCATTTCACTGGGAATCTGGTTTGGGGGGTTTGTCAGTCTCTCTACAGTAGCAAAAAGAGTGTGTGTGTTGTTTAAGTTGCTGTTTATAATATTTGAGAAGAAAGTCTGTCTAGCTTTGCCTAGTTCCATATTAAAAGCATGGATGCTGTCTTTGTAGATGTTATAATGGACTACAAGTTTTGTCTTCCGCCACATGCGCTCTGCTCTTCTGCATTGTCTTTTCATATTTTGCACTGCTGTTGAGTTTCTCCAAGGTGCTTTTTGTCTACCACTATTCTTCCTGACTTTCGCAGGAGCAATATCATCAATTACACTTTTAATTTTTGAGTTAAAAGATTCAAGGAGAAAATCAACAGAGTCAGCAGATATGCTTGGTTTTAATGATATAGCCTTCATAAATAGCACACTACTGTTCTCATTTAAGCATCTCTTCTTGACAGACACAGATCTAGCTTCAATGGCAGGAGAGATCAAAATATCAAAGAAAATACAGAAATGATCAGACAGTGCTACATCCTTAATAACAATCGATGAGAGGTTTAGACCCGTACTGATAAGTAGATCTAGAGTGTGTCCACGATTATGTGTGGGTCCATTTACATGCTGTGTCAGATCAAAAGTTTTTAAAACAGTTTTGATTTCTTTTGCCATATTGGTTTCTGCATTATCTATGTGAATGTTAAAATCTCCAGCAATGGCAAAACAGTTAAACTCAGAGGAAATTGTTGATAACAGTTCTGTAAAGTCCTCAGCAAAGGCTGGAGAGTATTTTGGAGGCCTGTAAACAATGATAAGTAAAATACGTGGAGCACCTTTTAACACAATACCCAGGTATTCAAAAGATGGGTAATTCCCAAGTGATTTTTGCTTACATTGATAGACATCTTTAAAAAGAGCAGCTAAGCCCCCGCCTCTCTTACCCGCTCTGCAAACACTCATAAAAGTAAAGTTAGGAGGGGATGTTTCATTGAGGACTGTTGCACTGCAGCTGTCTTCTAGCCAAGTTTCATTTAGAAGCATAAAGTCCAGGTTGTATGTGGTTATTAAGTCGTTGACTAGAAGTGATTTATTTTTAAGTGAGCGGATGTTTAAAAGTGCTAACTTAACGGTCTTACTTTTTGTCCCCACAGCGATCTTAGTTTGGCGTGTAATAGGCACCAGATTAGATGGGTTTGCTGTACGGCTTTTGAAGGCCTTAGATTTTCTATCATGTAGTTGAACAGCAATAGGGAAAGATTCAGGCACACTGGGTTCCCGCTTGTTTTGTAAACATTTAAGAAAGTTACTGTTATCATAGCGGGGACCCGACACATATCACTGAGAGCTGGTATCAGTTGTTTTTGGTTCACCGCGAGCTGCTGGAGGAGGGTGCGGGCCCTGGCGCTGTGGCAGAGGCCGAAGAGCTCTCACAGGAGGAGGGGGAGGGCGAGCTGGGCCCGCAGGCTTTGGTGGTTGTGGGGCCTGCCGTTTTTTGGTTGACATCTGGGGGCTTGCAAAAGAGTGGGATAGTCTGGTTCCAGCATACACCAGTTGTTCCATTTTCTCCGAGAAGCACAGAAGTGGAGATGCTGGAGAGAGGGACAACGTGTCTTGCTCTGGTGTTATCGGAGGCTGTAATATGCTGTCCTGGATTTCCTGGCTGTTTTCCAGAAAGTCGTCCTTGGGTGCTGAATCTTCTAGCAGTTCTAGTATGTCACAGTCTGTCTGTGGTGAGCTCTGTGGGCAGGACTCAGCTGAGATTGTGTCCGTCAGCAGAGGTTGTTGTGGCTGAGTGGTGTTATCATTGTCCTTGTGTGATGTGTCAGCCGCATGTCCATTCAGGTGCAGAAGTGAAGTCCTGTGGTCATTAATACTGTGTCCAGGTGTGTGTGTGCCATTCAGGTTGAGTGGATTGGCACATACTGCAGAAGGATGATGGATTGAAAAGAAGATATTGTCCTTTAGCACTCTTGAACCAAGTTTGTTTGGGTGGAGCCCATCCTGTTGAAACAGTTGCCTCTGATTCCAGAAAAGATTGAAGTTGTCAATGAAGTGCAGTCCTTTTATATTGCAGGTTTTTTGCAGCCATGTGTTAAGCCCAAGCAACCGTGAAAACCTGTTTGTTCCTCTTGCTGGGAGTGGTCCACTGATGAATGTCTGAACTTTCAGTCTTTTAAATGTTTCAAAAAGTTCATTGAAATCCTTCTTAAGGAGTTCTGACTGCCCTTTATGAATATCATTCTTCCCCACATGAACAATGAGTCGATTTGCAGTCTTATGTTTCATCAGAATGTTCTGAAGTTCCCTGTTTACATCAGAAGTTGTTGCTTGTGGAAGGCAGCATGTAGTTGTGTCCCTGCTACTAATGTTTCTGATTATGGAGTCACCCACTATCAGAGTCCTGTGCTCGGCTGCGCTCTGAGCTGAGTGCCGCTGTCTGCTCGACCTTGAGCGCCTGTTAGCAGTGTTAGCTACTGGCTGATTCAGTCTGTGTTCGATCACATTCATCACATTCAGGGATTCCTCATTCATTAATACTGCAAATCTGTTCTCAAGATGTATAGGCGGTGGTAGGAGACCAGTGTTTGCAATCCTTGTCAGAGCCGTATCTGGGGTAGAGGATGCTACTGCGGCAATGTGTGATGCTCGTGACAATCTGATGTCTCGAGTGCCTTTGGGTCTCGCTCCCTGTTTGTGCCATCGATTTGTAAGTCGATCGGCTTGTTTCTCTACACTCAGTATGGCCTGTATTGGAGCACTAGATTCATGGGACTCACCGGCTGTATGCTGAGGGCGCCCATGGTGAAGCTCTGTTGTGTGTTCTGTCTGGTTTGGAGGTCCCATAAGTAACTTTGTTTCAAGAACTGCAATCCTTTGTAAAAGTCTCTGGCAGTTTGTGCAGCAAGTAGATTCCAGAAGAGGCATTTTCTCTTATCCTTATGAATGTAGGCAGTTGTGTTTTCTCTTCCCCGGAATGTAAGCTTTCAGTGGGAGGCTGGTCGAAGAAAAGTATTCCGCTTTTTTCTAGTAATCAAGCGTTTGAGCACTGTGCTGATTTGCTGAAGTTAAAATTAGGTGATAAAAGGAAATAAAATATGAAAATAAACACGATAGAACAATAAAAAAATAAAAGCGATAGAGCAAAGCGCGGAGCAGTAAGCAAGAGCGTGTCCGAACAGTAGCTGAGCAGGAAGTAGTCTCTAAAATCACTAAATGATTTTAAACATACAGTATCTTCAAATTTGAGAAGGGAGCACCCAGCAGCATTCTGTAAACATTTTGTAAAACTTAAAGTGGTTAAATTAAATTTTAGTAATCAAAAAGCATTTCAATTTATTTACAGTTTAACAAAAATAAAAATTTAAGGGCCCTATGAAAAAACATTATTATTATTATTATTATTATTATATTATTAACATTATTATTTTGACGGGTTGCCGTGGAGATCTTTGAGTTTCTGTGTGTTTATGATATGACGATAACTTTTCTCAGTTAAAGCATTAAAAAGCTGATGAAGTGACTAAGCGGCTCTGGAGATGATGTTTATGCAATCATGTCCTCATATAATGATGCGGCTGAGGCAGAAAACAGTGCAAGCGCCACGCGTGCTCCAGTGTGTGTGTGTGTGGTAAATGAAACCACGCGTCTCCGCCATTCATTTAGAGATACGCAGGATTTTTTGTCTTTTTGCGGTTTGAAATTCGATTTGACTTGCACTGACCTGCATTTTATTAATTCATCAAAAAGTTGACAAATTCCGTGACATTCTAGCCTGGCTTCGCCCTCCTACATACTTCCAATCAGCGAACAGAGGGAGTGGTGAGAACGATGACGTTAATATCGACGTGTGTGTTATTTTGAGTTGTAGTTCAGTAATGGCAGGGGAGAAAGATGCCAGCGAAGCCATTCGGTCCGTTGTGGCAATTATCAAGAAGTTAAAGCCGGAGCAAAAACAATCTTTGCTTAGTTTTGTTGGTGGCCATCCTCCCCATGGGTATGGGAAAAGACATACGTCACGACCAAATGTTAGTGATTGGTTATGGCAGATCCAGAGTGACTCTGGGCAGATCTAATAGTTTTAGACTTCAATACCCGCCTACAAGGAAGTGAACGCTTGTCAATGGAGCGGTGTACAAACTAAATGAAATGTACGAGAGTCTGGTGGGACCAGGCTAGTGACATTTCGCTTTATACAGTAAATTCCGTTTTTTATGACTGGATTACGCGATTCCGTCCGTGTTTTCTACATCGCCGTAATCACAGTGCCCTATTATATTAAGGTTTTTTGCAACTTCAGTAACTACGTTTACATGTAGCCAATAACCCATTCAAAACCGGGATATTAGCAATAACCCGGTCGCGCACGGCCATGTAAACACCGGCAAAAACCCGAATATGCTCATATCCCGGATTTTAAAAACCCAGATATGATACCTGGGGTACCCCTTTTCTAACCCAAATTTTTGGTCATGTAAACGCGCATCGGCATATCCCCATAGTGATTTGTGTTCTGCGCTATGTTCTATTCGCAAGGAATCTTGGTCTTCTGAGTAGAGGATCTTCTCGGCGCATACAAAAACCCGCATGCAGTATATCAGAAGTAAACATGGCGAGATGCAGCATAGCATACTTTTGGAGCGAGGTCAGCTCCAGTCTGCAAGTGCTTTCGGTGTGAGAGTGCAAAACTTTCAGTGCCTTCAGCTTTCCGCATTGATTGGCCGGACTCGTGACTTCCAACAAATCAGATGTGCGGGGACATTGGTCTAGTCTACAGAGTGGTGAGTTCCGACAGAGTTGGCTGCGTCAAAGCCAAATATAGCGCATTTCAAAATTACATTATTTTATCGGCCTATCGGTTTTGAAAATGGCCAATACCGATAACCATAAAAATGCCTACTATCGGCGCGGATAATCTGCCAGGCCGATAATAGGTCGACCCCTACTTACATGGGTTGACTTGTAGCCACATTCCTGGAAAAACACAACAATCCAATAGTTCACAGCACAACCGCTGCACGGAACTAAAGAAAGCACTAAAACCGGGGGAAAAAAACATTCATCTTAGTTCATCTGAGGCCCAAAATTTCGAGAAGACTCTCACTGCAGAGCCAATGGGTGGAGCTTAACATCCAGCTCCTCCTCTATGAATGTTAGGGGTGGTGTTTTAGGGTCTAGCCACACCCTAACCAGGTCCACAGAGGTGGAGAAGGACTAGTTAAAGCTAACCGATAACCATAAAAATGCTTAATATCAGCGCCGATATTCAGCCAGGCCGATAATCGGTTGACCCCTACTTAAAACCCCCATTTGAAACCTTTATTTTTAAGAGAGTACATTGTAAAATTAAGAAGGGGTCACCCTAAATTATAAATGCAGATGTTTTTGTGCTGGATAAAATGCGCTAATTCCTGAATTAAACAGTAGCATCTGACTCTTTTGAATTTATAAAGGCATTGTTCCCTTAAATAGCTTTAATAGTTGTCTACTTTCATAACAACATGTAGAGTAGCTAACTGCTTTATTTAAATCAGTGAGTTGACTGTACTAAACTTTAAACTAGTTTGTAGCTTGGTATGCTACTGTACAATTTCAAAAAAATCGCTATATGATATTTAGTCCTACTGTAGATATGGTCTATAGTCTATTAGTAAAAAATATGTCAGGGATCGAGCTTCACAAAAGTAATAGCACACCTCTTCTCAACAATCTCATGAAATACTCAGGAAAAGCTACACACCAAAGTTTAATAAGGTTAGATGTTTGTTCAAATCCCTTGAATATGAGCTACAATAAAAATGCTGCTTGTCTAAGCAAAAAAAAAAAAAAAACACTAATTAGCATCTTCTGCTTACAGCTTAAAATATGAATTTATCACAAAGTGTAGCTGCTGTTTTCAGCTACTGAATCAGTCTTTAGGTTTTCTGGCCCTAAATGACCTTCTGGCAACATGAATAGTTAAAACCAATCAAAATGGGGAGACCATCTTTTCTACAGAAGCCTGTTAAGTCAAGCTGTAGGCTAAACATTTGAGTATAATTGAATTACTATAAGGCTGACTTTATAATAAGGGGACATCTTGCAGGCCTCTTTGGTCCTGGTGTGAATATTAAAACCCCGGAGTACAGTGATGTTTTTTCTGCACTGCTGATGTTAAAATGAGTCAGAAGCTCTCTTCCAAACCCTGGTAAACTCCCTATCCAGATTCTGGGCACTAAACAGTTCAAGTTTGATGAACTCTAACCTGCAAATTCGGATCACGTGAAGAAGTTTAATAGAAAATTGATACGCCACAGTGTGACCTTTTAACTGGATTAAAAGAATGCAAAATTTAAATCTGCAGAATAACAGCGTTGCAGTAAAGTAGAGTAGATTGCATACATTATTTGAAAAAAAAAAATGATGTATTGATATTGTCGATTTCTGTTTAATCTTTTAAATACGCCACAGAATGTGATGTCATTCTGTGAGCATGATGGCATGATGCCCTTTCTTTATAAAGTATATCTGAAACAGTCCTGAAGGAGAGACCAAAGAGTGTAAAGTTTCACATAAAGATAAAAAAATGATCCGACTCAGATGAGCGCATTTTATATGCACATTTTTATTTATTTTTTCCAACTGGCATTTCCATCCACCTATTTTTTATGCACAGTTTGGGATATTGCATAAAAATGTGCTGGATGGAAATGCCATCCAGTAATAATACATTTTAAAAACTGCATAAAAAATGTGCTCATCCAATTCGGATAATGTTTTTATCCGATAAGAAAACATGCGCATAAACGATAGAAACACATTTACCGAATAAATCATCAAAAAATACATGTGATACTTTGCGATGGTACGGCATAACTGGACCAACCAGCGGACCAATCTCTTGCACAGCGTCTGAAAAGCTGATTTGGTCATTCTGAAATTCCTGAGCAAAGTGGTTCGGTATAATAACCTCCCAGAACTGTCTTATACGACTGCGTTCCCAAACAGCAGGTATCCACCTCATAAAGCAGGATAACATGACCGTGTTTATTGCGTTTCATCTGCGCACTCGAATGAGTAATATATTACATACAAAAATTATTATATACAGTGGCTTCTCCTACTGCATCAACTTTCATTCTCCTTCATCAGCGGCAGTTTATCAGGAAGAGACAACTTTGATCTCTTTGACTCACTGGATGGAAATGGTGCATTATTCGCAAATGTTTTATGCGATATTCCAATTTTGCACAAGATATTTTTGATGAAATCTGAGCGCTTTCTGTCCCTCTTATGGGATTGACATGAGGATGAGTAAATAATGACTGAATTTTCATTTTTGGGTGAACTATCCCTTTGGGGATAAATAATCCCTTTGGGTGAGCTAAGGCCCATTCAAACCAAGAACAATAACTATAAAGAGAACTATAACAATAACTCTATTAGCGTCGACACCAGTGCATAATATCGTTCTGTTTGTTCTATACAGTTTTTTTGTCTGTCACTTTAAATGCTCAAGCTCTTTAAAGCAGGATGGATTCTGAATGGCTGTCAATGTTTTTATCATTCATCAGCTGGAAAAAAAATCGTTTGGAAAGTGATTCCAAATATATTGTTTCTCTGTGCCATTTTCATTATAAATGTGGTGCGGACTTTGCTATTCTTTTATATGTAGAACAATTTTAGAACTATACCTTTATGGTTTTCATTATAGTTATTGTCCTTGGTGTGAACGGGCCTTTAGTTTGGTCTTCCTTTTCACTGATATCTTTTACAAAGCCAATAATCACAACAATCTTTACAAAAATCATTGTTATTTGTCCATGAACATGCTGCGACACACTTTAGACATTAAAGGATTAGTTCACTTTTTAAAAAACTTTTGCTGATAATTTACTCACCCCCATGTCATCCAAGACGTCCACGTCTTTCTTTCTTCAGTCGAAAAGAAATTAAGGATTTTGATGAAAACATTCCAGGATTTTCTCCATATAATGGACTTAAAATGGTAGCCAAAACGGTTCAAGGTCCAAATGACAGTTTCAGTGCAGCTTCAAAGGACTTTAAACATACCAGACGATGAATAAGGGTCTTATCTAGCGAAACGATGCGCCATTTCGAAAATAAATAAAACAGTTTAAGTATTATTAGCACAAATGCTCGCCTTGTTCTGTCCTGAGATGCATGTTTGTGAATCTCCTGTTCACACTCCCTGTTCTGAACTCGTTCATCAAAATGAACAAATCTTTTTTCGAGTCATTTTATTTAATCAACGAACAAAAAACACTCGAAAAAAGATTTGTTCATTTTGAACGAGTCTTTTTTGAGTCATTTTGTTCATTCAACGAACGAAATGACTCGAAAAAAGATTTGTTCATTTTGATGAACGAGTTCGAACAGGAGAACAGAGCAAGGCGAGCATTTGTGCTAATAATACTTAAACTGTTTTATTTATTTTCGAAATGGCGCATCGTTTCGCTAGATAAGACCCTTATTCATCGTCTGGTATGTTTAAAGTCCTTTGAAGCTGCACTGAAACTGTCATTTGGACCTTGAACCGTTTTGGCCACTATTGAAGTCCATTATATGGAGAAAAATCCTGGAATGTTTTCATCAAAATCCTTAATTTCTTTTCGACTGAAGAAAGAAAGACTTGGACATCTTGGATGACATGGGGGTGAGTAAATTATCAGCAAAAGTTTTTTAAAAAGTGAACTAATCCTTTAATAACAGGCAGCAAAAGTCTTGAAATTAGCTTTATAGTATTACTTTCACATTATAAGGCTGTTATGATGCATTTTTATAGACACTGACCATCGTCTACTTTCACGGTTGAAAGTGTTCCAAAACTCCAAAACAATTATTCTCCCTTATGGAACAAACATTAGAAGAAAATTCCCATTAGAATATCCTCTTTGCTAAACAAATTGGAAACAGCTTAGGTGGAACTCAGGCACATTATATTCTCAAAAATCAGTTTCCACGCTTCGACTTTGAACCGACAGAGGTCAGTCATTGGGCAAGTTACTTCTCGACCCAGTTAGTCATCTTTCCTTTTTCATCATACAGTATAAGCGTTCAAAGCAACTATTTACACTGTCCACACAAATATTAGGCTATGCAATAACATAACCAGCTGCACTCACTCAAATACTAAAGCTGGACTGACATCATCTTAAATTCAGCAAAAGACAAAACATCAAAATATAAGTCTGATGAAGTTGACTTCTCACAAGAGATCACAAAACGCAAAGCCACTGAAGTGTCTTAATATTACATGCACAAAAAATAAGAAAGAATAATCAGCGCTCCTCACTCAACAGCAATACTCCATTTAAAAACTATTAAGTGACTGTTAAAGTATTGATGCGCCTGCTATTGAGGATAACAGATGCACCGTTGCAAAAGGAAGGCAATAAGCTCATCCCCCCCAAAGCATGCAATAACATCCCAGTCAGCAAAACTTAAAGAGTACAGACACAAAAAGTATCCAGATGAAAGGATATTTCAGTACAATACTAGTAGTGAGCATCTGAGCCATTACATTCATATACACAAATCAAGATAATTCCTCTAACCAGTGAGCTTCCATGCAGTGGGATAGAGACCCTGCAGGGTTTGCAGGTGCTTAAACAGATTGTAAACCGTCTTAAAGGGCAGAGGGGTCTCTAACCCTCACAGAAGCTGCCTGACTTAGAGTGATAAAATGACAGCAGTCCTCCACCTGCAGCACTGAGAGCATCAGCCTCAGCATCAGCATCAGTGGTCCTCTAGCGCAGGAGGACGCTGAGGGAGGAACACGGAGGATCATGCAGCACAAATCTTACCTTGAAAGGGAACATATGACATGTTCCAACGGCATTGAACGTGCTCTCAGTGTCTCATCAGTCTCTCGACATGCGAAAATATCCTTCAGCAGTCAAAGGAAGCCAAAAACCCCTTGAGCTCATGGACTGCGTCGACGCTGGAGCGATATTCCCGTAATGCGAATGGAAGAATCGAAACAAAATCATCGTCCATGCTCGACAAGAGCCATTGGAATGATTACAGCCCGTATATCGCATCACATATCCCACACGCTCAAAACAAGAGTGATGAAGAAGGAGAACGATGTGTGTGTGGAGAGAGAGAGAGAGAGAGAGAGAGAGAGAGAGAGAGAGAGAGAGAGAGAGAGAGAGAGAGAGAGAGGCGGTTGAAGAGAAAGAGCGCGCGCATGTAGCCTATGTGTGTGTGCGTTTATCAGTGTAGATCGATCTAAATGCACTGTGTTTGTCTGTAAATTGGATGTGATATAATCCCATTTAGATTCAATTGACAATTAACCGTGTAAATACCATCGAATATGAATAATGGTAGGCTAATCATATCAGAGTAGGCTAGGTAGCCTGTATTTCTGATGCCATCGCTGGGTTCTTAAGTTACACGATGAGTGAACAATTCATTTGGACCTCGATCATATGAATATCTAAAATAATAACTTTAATCAAACTACTGTAGGCTACAGACCAGTTAAATATAAAACTATGATTGATTTATGACTAAAGTGTTTTCCGTAATAGAGATAAAAATATATGGGTCAAATATGGACAAACACAACTGTCAGTTTAAATTTTTTATTTAAAGTTTAAACCCAACGGTTGGGTTTGTCCATATTTGACCCAAACAACCCAGCATTTACAAAGCAAAGTATTACTAATGCTCATGATTTGAATAAAGCACATTTAGAGGGTTAGTTTACCCAAAAATGAAAATTGTCATAATTATTCTCCCGTTGTTCCAACGCCGTAAGACCTTCGTTAATCTTCGGAACACAAATTAAGATATTTTTGATGAAATCCGAGAGCTGTCTGACCTCCCATAAACTGCAACATTATTACTACTTTCGAGGCCCAGAAAGGTAGTAAAGACATCGTTAAAATAGTTCATGTGACTACAGTGGTTTAACCTTAATGTTATGAAGCGAGGAGAATACTTTGTGTGCAAAGAAAAACGACTTTATTCAACAAGTTCTTCTCTTCCATGTGAGTCTCTGATGCAATTCACATGAGCACCATGATGCATGCATGTGGTAGGCTACTAAGGGCCAATACTGAGCCAGCATGACCTAAAACCAGGATTGTGACAAAAAGTAGTCACATGGACTATTTTAACAATGTCTTTATTACCTAATATGAATGAATAGTTTAGAATATTCAGGGGGGGGGGGGGGGGGATATATATATCCTACAGATTTTCTATTCGTACTGGCTGAATGTTTAGTGCCCAAGATTTAATTAGGTTGTTTTAAAGATTTATGAATACAATTTCCCCCAATAATTATTTCATATTTTCTCTATGGCTCTGCACCAACCGACCCCCCGACTCGAACACGTGGGAACTGTATCAATACCAGTGCATGTACGCAATGTACAGCACACATTATCCAAGCTAGTGAATGACTGATGTAACATAAACGTTGGTCAATCAAATCTTGCTCCATGCTTAAACTAGCCTTACCTTCATATTGTAGAGCACACATCTTCTTGACATGATGCTATCCAGTATCCACAGGAATCAACTGCAGTGTTTGAGGTTCAAGTTTTCCCTGGTGTCTGCGCGCGCAATAAGTGGGCGGGAAATATGCTAATGTTTCGTCTTGACATTAACAAAAAGGCTTATGAGTCGTTTGAAAAACGATTCATTTAACTGACTCAGAGTCGACTCTCACTTTTGAAAGACAATAAAATCTAAATCTATTTCAAAAATCCATAATAGGGGGCCTTTAAAAATGTCTTCCCTGAATTACTTCTGGTCAAGTAGCCTATAAAATGTATGAGTGTAATGAGCTATAAGTTCACTTATCCAACATACTAAAGATAAATACTTATAGTTTATAATTTTCTAAGCAAAATGTAGCCTATATTTTAGTCAGAATTATTGCGCTCCTATTTGGTGTGCATGCTGCTGCAGCAGCGCTTGATCAATGTGAAGTTTAGCAGCAAAAGGGATATATTTGCACGACTTTCTAACATTTACAGATGGAGAATATACCTGTGAAATCTAAGTTTTGCATTGAGGAAAAACACCATGTCTCAAACGCATAAAACAGCACAAAATATATGCGGTTTGATGGTGGATCGATTTGATCCATGCTCGACCTCTAGGGTTGCTTAGGAAAAGCGTGCATACGCAATTATCTATAAACCTGGATCAAATTAGTGGGATTGCGGGAACTTCAATTTCCTTTTATGAAACCGCTTAGGCCCCAAATTATTTGTTTCATTCAAGTCAGGTGTTGGAGTTTAATCCCCGCTTTTCTTAGCGTTTTTTATGAAACAGCCCTCAGTTGAGGTAAACAGAAGTTCAAGCATGTTCGCTTGACGTGCGAGAACCAATGAGGTTCATTCTCGTGTTACGCAGCACGTATATGCTTCCGCAAAAAACAATAAGGTTTGTTCTCGCGTGTCAAGCAGGTTCGGTTAAGCTTCTGTGTATGTCTTCTGATCAATGTTTAAATGTGAATAAAAGCCTAAATTCTATCTGTTCATCATATAAAAAAGCAATCGAGTCTCTTCTGAAAATTTGGACTATACCGCAGAAATTCATATTGATTAGTTTTACGATCTCTTTATAAACTTTTTGAAGCGTCAAAGTTGTAGTTGCGTAGCTGTCAATGGAGGAACAGCAAGCTCCCTTTCTTCATTTGAAAGATCTTCATTTGTGTTCTGAAGATGAACGAAAGTCTTACAGGTTTAGAACAACATGAGGGTGAGCAATTAAGGACAGGACTTATTTTCAGGTGAACTACTATCCCTTTAAGCTTGCCAGCAACTTTTAAAAAAAGGACTTCAAAATTCCAATTTGAGTATGACGTGTTAGAGCAAAACATAAAATCTCTTCTAGTTTTATTTTTTTTATCATTTTTTTTTAATAATAATAAAATTATTAATTATAATTATCTAAGATAATTATCTTCCAGGTTTGACGACTACAAACTGAACATGTTGGATTGTCATTCGGCTATTAAATGTTATTTAACATATTTACATTTGATCTCTTATAGTCTATTTACTGACATTTTATCTCTAATTAGACCATAACATATTAATAAGTATATAAAAAACTCTCTCTTTACCTAAACACATGCTGACTTCGAATGTACAGTAGTACATGGGAAGTCAATCAGTATTCTGACATTCACATAGGCCTACTCAAAATAGAAACAAAATACAGAAGTAACAAATAAACAATGCATGATGGAGGCAAACTGTTGTAGAAGAGTTTTGCACACACAAATACACCTGCATCACTTTTACACTGACTATGCATGGTAGGATATCCAAAGAAAAAAGGTTAGGCCTAGCTCTTTTATATAACACAAATCAAAAGTGTTGAAATAAAGAGGTAAAACTTCAATAACTTTGCACAAAAAAAAAAAATCCCCCGCTCTTAGCCTACGTCATAACTTGTTTTTTTTCACTGGAAAATACTAGGCTTGGTCAATCATGTGCACGTAAATCCCAATTGTGATACTTCACTTCACTTGAAGGAGTAGGTTACTGTATTAACTAACGAACATATTTCTCTGAAGATTCTCCACACAGAGCCAGAAACTGAGGCCTGCTGTCAAGGCAACCGGAGCCAAAATGGCGTTCAACGCATATCTAAACTACAAACTACAACATTCCAGCCGTCTGCTGTTGTTATTTCTCAAAATATCTTACAGTCATAAAACATAATACAACGTGCTTGAACCTGTGAGAAGTATTATAACGAAATTCTTAGTTGTGCTCACCTGTTAGGGGAAGGTGGGCGTTCAATGGTCGTACACGTCTGCCACCCGGTGGTCGTAATAATAAACACACACCACACGCACACATTCTAAATAATCTCTCACATACGTGTGTTTTCATGTTTTATGGGGACTTCTAAATACATGATGATTATTAAACTCTACAAACTATATATTATATCCCCTTACACTAACCCTACCCCTGAACCAACTCATCACAGAAAACTTTCTGCATTTTTACATGTTAAAAAAACATCACTTATGACTTATAAGCTGTTTTCCTCATGGGGACCAAGAATGTCCCCACAAGGACAAGGATTTCGGATACTGACATCTTTGTGGGGATATTTGTCCCCATAATGTAGGGTTAACCAGGCCAGCACACAAAACACACACACACACACACACACACACACCACCACGCACGCACACACACACTTTGAATCTAAATTAGAGGAAGTTATTTTTTTTTATCATTATTTCATATAGGAATTTAAACAGAGAAAGTCAACAAGTGCACCTTTTATACAACATAATGGTATCTTTTTATTGTTTGTTTACATTTTAGGTGTCAACCTAGAGTAGGTCTACATATAAACATAATCTGACAAAACGTCAAAGAATACATCAAATTAAACTTGACTATAAAAAAAGGACTACAATCTGCTAATTCTGGTCACCCTGACATAAAATTTGTCTATCTATGACCTAACAAGTAAGTACCATGGATTTAAAAAATAAATAAATTAAAACACACATAATACATTCATTATCATTCACTGATGAAATGAGCTTCACATAAGGACTAAATACCTCATGTATTTATTCAGAATGATCTGCATGTAATCTGCATTGGACCTGATAAATGTTCAGGGACTCGTTTCTGTCATCTTTAAATATTTTTCTGTTGCAGTCGTTCGAGTTACAATAAAAGCCTACTTCCGCCACGCAAGAAAAAACAAACATGACAAACATACTAAATCCTATTTTTGAGATTAAAAAAAGTCATAATTATGACGCATTTTATGATTTCAATTTAAGTCAATTTCAATTTGTCATAATTATGAGTTCATTAAGTTTTTTTATGTCAATTTCTGTAATGATTATGACAAAAGTTGAAATTATGAAAACATTTTATTATTATTATTATTTTACTTTTTATGATTTTTCATGTCATAATTATGACAAAAAAGCATGTTGGTTTTTCTTTTGTTGCAGAAATAGGCTTCCATATAAGTAACAGTAATTTTAACAGGGTTACAAGTTTTAAGAACAGTCTTATATTCATTTAAATCCACTCTCTCAATAGCATATCTTGACAAACTTCTAATTGATGTTGTTAATCGTTAAAAAATTACCTCTTGATGTTTAAAGATGGGGATTATCTGCATTGTTTATGTTTTATTTGCAATCCATCATGAAACATTTGAATGATATGCTTACTGTTAAAGGAATACTTCTAAATTCAGTACAAG
Source organism: Chrosomus eos (assembly GCA_036326025.1). Classification (NCBI taxonomy): domain Eukaryota; kingdom Metazoa; phylum Chordata; class Actinopteri; order Cypriniformes; family Leuciscidae; genus Chrosomus; species Chrosomus eos. The sequence goes on from CM070831.1 coordinate 7,166,873, forward strand.
CTAAGGTCAATCGACCACATTTGTGGCATAAAAATCGAGATTACGGTGAAGCATTTACAATGGAAGTAACAGTCAACTTTTGGAGAATTTAAAAGCAGAATTGTGAATCTTATCATTTTAAGCTGTAAAGCTCATTTTTACAGTTGTTAAATATTGCTATACTATTGAAATAGTGAGCATTTTAACACTTCACTTCCATTGTAAATGTAACCGTAACTTTTTTTTAAGGAGGGACGAGAGGAAATGAATGTTTGTGATAATCAACATTATGCCAGAATTGCCGTCGACTGAACTCGTACTGAACCATATTTCTTTAATGACTATTTTTAGAGGAGAACTCATTTCCCTGTCATTTAAATATTACAATTATTGATGTGACCGCATGAAAAAAAAAGCTTTCCTGAAATTGTACATTTTGACCGTTATGCGTACATCAACAACATGTGATGGCGATGAGTAGCTTATACATTACAAATCATGATGATAAAGTTCAAGGCATTCTAAAGGCGTTTTCTAACAGTATTCAAAATATAGGAGACACTGTAAAAGAAACTAAAGAGATTTAACAGTATAATCTCAGAGTGAAGCTACTGTGTAGCTCAACCTGGATTTTTTCTTCTCCCGCTGCTCTCGAGACACCCACCTGCTCACTGATGCTTTCACACCTCTGCTCGTAACCATGCAAACCCTCATGATGCGTCTTGATGTCTCTAGCCCTTTCCCCTTTCTCTCGCTCACACAGTCTCAGTATACGCTCACGTTTCCCCATTCAACCAGGTACTGGACTTTTCCGTCCGCCGTCACGCGTCTGGCCAGGATCCGGACGGCGTCGCCTCCCCCCATCCCATGGCCGTGGGCCCCCCCATGCCGACTGTGCTGGGGTAGGGTGGCACGTCACGCAGGAAAAGAGAAGGGCAGCTTTCATACCGCTGTGCGGGCGGGGTGACCCGAGGACGGAGAGAATGGAAGGCAGGCTGAGATTAAAGTCGACCTGGCCTGGGCTGGAAGTCGACAAGGGTCCTCTGCACTGAACAGAACAATTACACAGACATGCAAAAATTACTCAATTTGAAAGAGCAGTTCAGCCAAAATCGAAATTATATTTTTTTTTCTCAAAGGGAATTTGGAAAGCATCCTTACACAGATGTTTTCGGTACAGCAACAGTTTACAGCAAAAAAAATAAATAAAATCGTACTTTGTATATTTGTCTTATTTTCCGATAAAAATATCTAAGCATTCTTAAATCAAGACACACTTACTTGAGAAGCAAAATTACGTTCAGATATTAAAGCAGCACTATGCAGGATTTCCGTTTTTGTCAAACAGTGACCCCCAGAGTCGCTGTGGGATACTTGTACTGTCGTAAATATCACGCACGCAGAGATGTCTCTGCACTCACGGCCGGATCCACTCCCCCACTACACCGGTACCTGTTCAGTAGGATGAAAGCTGTAAAGGTGCGTTCACACCGGACGCGAATAGCGCGTCAGGCGCGAGTGATTTCAATGTTAAGTCAATGCAAAGACGCGTTACGCGCGTAAAAAATTCCTGCGGCGCGAATGAGGCGTAGAGTGCGGCGCGGTAGACGCGAATACGCCTCATTCGCGTGTCAAGTTCGCGCGAATGGCGCGAATTGAGCGTCTGGCGCGTTAAGCGCGAATGATTTAGTTAGTGCTATTTGTGCATTCACGCGTTTGACGCGAATTCGCGTCTGCCGCCCGAGTTGAAAAATTTGAACTTCTGCGTCAATTCGCGCCGCGTTAACCAATAGGGAGCCTGCTTGCTGCTGTCACGTGGTGAAGTGAAAGTTTATGTTATTTTAATAAAGTATTTTGTAATATTACTAAAATGTCTGGTGTGGTTCTAATGCACAACAAAGCAAATCTTTCACATAAAAACTCGATTTTAATATATGAGAGATAGTACTCATTTTGTATTGAATGCTATTTATTCCATATCTATTTTAGATTATATGAAACATTATTATTTTAATGTAAAAACAACAAACAGTGTATAAGAAATAAAAAAAATCACAGGACAGGTTTCACTTTTGGAGGCTGGCTCCATTTATTATCAAAACAAAAATAAATGACAGATTAGGTGGGTGCGGGCGAGGGTGAACCTCGCGCCGGGCTGTAGAGCGCGGGCTTGTCAGGCAGCGACCACTCGAGGCCGAGGCTTTACACGGCCTACGCTGTCCTCACCGTAAGGTCCACCAAACCTAGCTCGTGGAGCAAATGGTAAAACCCCTGAAACCCTCCGGAGGCTCTGGTGGATCCGAGTACAGCGACAATGTCCCCTACGGAGCTGTTTCTGCTCTCCAGAGCAAATACGAGCGGTGACTCTCTCGATTAATGCTACTGCTAATGCTCGATAAACATCTAAAAAAAGATGGCCGCCTCCGGATTTCGATTCTGACGCGCGTAAATTTCGCTTCAAACTTTTGTTTTTACGCGCGTCAGTTTCACTCTTGACGCGCGAATTAACACAAAGTGGTCAAGCGTCAAACTAGACGCGGTAGGCGCGAATTTGACGCGCTATTCGCGTCCGGTGTGAACGCAGCATAAGGAGTGGAAATAAGGTGTGGCCCCTTTAAGAGCTGTGCGCGCCCGGCAGTCTGTATTGTATGTGCGCCTCGAACACCACATGTATACTGCATCGGGTTATTTCAGTTTGATGCTCATTTTAGCAGATCTTTCTTGCCGTAAAGCAATTCGTTACATCGCGAGACCTGATATCACGCGACACTTCCTGATGCTGCGGCCGGCGGGCCGCCGGCTCAAAGTTGCAAGTGTGTTTTTTCCGCTCACAGCCAACAGGGGGGGGCGAGACGACCACCATTCAACACAAAATCAGTAATATAAACATTACACTGACTCCAAAGCTGTTCGGTTAAGGTAAAAAAGTTACTTAGTTCACCTTTAAGTCTTGTTGTATGACAAATTTATCAAAATTAAGTGAGTTTATGCATAAAACAAGAAAAAATGTTAATCAGTAGGGTAAGCAAAATAAACTTAATTCAAGGGGGGGGGGGGGTTAAAAACTTAATTAAAATTTTCCTGTTGTCGTCAGAAACTGAACGAGGATCTGTTTACTGTATCCAGTGTAGACCATGTCAGTTATTATACTGGGAAGAAAATTATTTGCATTTGCATTATTTGAAAATTATTTGCATTTGATGCAACGCTACGCTTACATATAGGCAAATGTCAGCCGTTAAAGGGTTAGTTCACCCGAAAATGAAAATTATCCCATGATTTACTCACCCTCAAGCTATGCTAGGTGTTTATGACTTTCTTCTTTCAGCCAAACACAATCAAAGTTATACTAAATAATATCCTGGCTCTTTATAATTGCAGTGAATGGTACTATTTTTTAGAAGGCCAAAAAAAGCGCATCCCTCCATCATAAAAGTAATCCATCCGGCTCTAGTGGGTTAATAAAGACCTTCTGAAGCGAAGTGATGTGTTTTTGTAAGAAACATATCCATATTTACAACTTTATAAACTGTAATTACTAGCTTCGAATAACAGCCGTCCGTGCGTTCACAAGAGAGTCGAGTTCCGAGGGAAGAGTGACCTTTGACCCGACGCATGACGCATGTAGGATTTAAGCGCAGCGTAAGCTGAGGTGAGAGTACAGTAGACGCCTCTCACGGTTCAAACTAAGGCTGAGTTTCAAACAATCTCTCAAGCTACTCTGACATTTCTCTTTAAAAAATCTCGCTTTAGACTTCCGCCGGAAATAGACTTGTGGCGGTTGCAGGAAAGCCAGTGAATATAATTTATAAAGTTATAAATATGGAATTTTTTTTTTAAAATAAACGCATTGCTTCGCTTCAGAAGGCCTTTATTAAAGGAGTAGTTCACTTTAAAAAAAAACTTTTGCTGATAATTTACTCCCCCCCATATCATCCAAGATGTCCACGTCTTTCTTTCTTCAGTCGAAAAGAAATTAAGGTTTTTGATGAAAACATTCCAGGATTTTCTCCATATAATGGACTTCATTGGGAGCCAAACGGTTCAAGGTCCAAAAGACAGTTTCAGTGCAGCTTCAAAGGGCTTTAAACGACACCAGACGATGAATAAGGGTCTTATCTAGCGTAACCATCGCTCATTTAAAAAATAAATAACAAAGTTTACGTTTTTTAAGCACAAATGCTCGCCTTGCTCTGTTCTGTGATGAGCGTTCGTGACTGTCCTGTTCGAACTCGTTCATCAAAATTAACAAATCTTTTTTCGAGTCATGACTCGAAGGGTCCTAGATAAGACCCTTATTCATCGTCTGGAGTCGTTTAAAGCCCTTTGAAGCTGCACTGAAACTGTCTTTTGGACCTTGAACCGTTTGGCTCCCAATGAAGTCCATTATATGGAGAAAATCCTGGAATGTTTTCATCAAAAACCTTAATTTCTTTTCGACTGAAGAAAGAAAGACGTGGACATCTTGGATGACATGGGTATGAGTAAATTATCAGCAAAAGTTTTTTTAAAAGTGAACTAATCCTTTAACCCCTGGAGCCGTATGGATTACTAATTAACAATGTATCAATTAATATTGATACATTTTTCAGAAAACAAGACTTTCTTAAGTAATTTTCCCACCCAAGTAAATGTATCTTGATTTAAGAATTATTAGATATTTGCAATGGAAAAAAGACAAAGATACTAAGTACAGGGTTCCTGCACACTTTTTAAAGTCAAATTTAAGTCTTTTTAAGACCTTTTTAAGACCTGAAGAAATCAAAATTAATACCATAAATTAGGGGTGTGCAATATTAACAAAAATATATCTCGATATTTTCAACGTTTTGTTGATAATAATTAGATGATTTTTACTGATTGTGTTTTTCTGCTGGTGCCATGGCTGGTTTAGGCCTGTTGTTGACAGCTGACTCACGAAGATATTAATATTTTTCATATTCTATGCAGTGGTCAGTTCACAGCAGTGACAGAAATGATTAATTAATATGCAATATTTGCAAACTTAAATTGACTTCCAGGGGCATTTTCACCTATATATGGACATTCTTTCTAAACCGATTTAGAGTTATGCATCACCTTTTATGTCAAATACTAACATTCAAATTATTAAAATTAAATTATACAGTAATTATACTTATTTATACAGTAATACTTAATTACACAATTATACAGTACCACCGTTACCAGTCAAATTAAATCATTCAATCAAAATCCATCTTTGCAGAGCAGAGGTGACAGAAGCAGCATCAGAAGTGGCATTAATATTTACACTCCATGCTATGAGAGAGTTTAAAAAATAAATAAATAAAATATTCAATATTTAAATGATTTCTAATTTTAACGTTTTAATTAAAGGGTACTTTAAATATGAAACTAAAACCGCCAGTAGGTGGTGGCAAGTCACTGTCTTAATAAGCGAGTTGAGAGAGTCATTCATTCAACCGATTCGTTCAAACGGCTGATTCATTCGGGGAAGAAAGTGATTGTTCATTGAATCGTTAAAATGACTCGTTCAAAACGCGGATTTCAGTCAAGAAATCATCGCTGTCTGTGGCATTGAGACTCTGACTGCTACGGATTCATTTTGAAATTCTAGTCGGCGAAATAAAGGGAAAACAAACAATATTGTGTCTAAAAAGTAACTCACAATGTTAATTTATTTTTAATTTAACTATTGTATATCATAAACATTGCACTTGTGCACGGGAAAACGGCACTCACTGATGTGATATTCTAATATAAGAAGAACATAATATGATGTAAATATAAGACAAAAACTAATTTGGGGACATAGCCTACCTTTAACTGCACACATCACGCACACGCAGTGAAAGCACGAGAGACAAATGCGATGTCAGCTCACAGTGCCTCATACATCGTTAAAACAATGATTATTACAATATCATATTAGACAATACACATCGCACACCCCTACGCACATAAAGAATGAACTTACGACTGAACTGACAGTGACATTCGCCAACTTTCTCCTTCTCTCCTCTCTCGCGTGCAGGAGACAGACGTTATGCTGCCGCGAATGTGATACGAATTGTCACGTGACCAAGCAAATCCACAAAGATAATAAAAAAAATACTGCGCTAATTAGTTTTAATTTGTAAAACATTTATATATGTCTAAGTCGAAGTGTCATCTAAAATTTAAGACCTTTCATAAGTAAAAATAAGACTTTATAAGACTTTTTATGGCCTTAAATTTTAAAAATCTAATTTAAGACTTTTTAAGACTTTTTAAGGACCCGCGGGAACCCTGTAAGTAAGAAGTATAAACACTGTTGCTGTGTTATTATGCTGGTCCTTTCTGGAGCTTGATACCTGCTGATGAGCTTGAATAAAGCCTAACACAAACCGTCATGAGCTGAGTAAATCATTTTCAGAATGACAGTAGCATTAAATTCTTCTCTAATTGACTTCAGTGCATACTTTCTTTACAGACCTGTAATGATGCAGAGTTCTAGACAGGTCCTGAGATCCATTGTATGAAGGGTGATAGAGCGCAAACATTCTCTTGGGAGGTGAACTGTAATACATAAAGACTTTTTTTTAAATAAATGAAACGGTGATTATGGTTCATATGAAAGCTTGTTACCGCTATGGAATAAAAAAAGGTAATTGCGACTTTTTATCTCACAACTCAGACTTTTTTTTTGCAATTCTGAGAAACAAAACTCAGAATTGTGAGATATAAACCTGTATGTCTTAAATGCAAATTGATAACTCTTCAATTCCGAGGAAAAAAGTCAGAATTGTGAGATAAAAAGTCGCAATTGGTCTACCTATTTAATTGTTTTTATTCCGTGGCAGAACCAAGCTTCCATATCTGCAAATGTTATGGTTTTTCATTTGAACATGCAACTAACCCCAAACTCATCTCTTCCTCTGGTTTTCTGGGGTTATACAGGCTTGTTCCATCAGCATAACCGTGGCAACATGGCACTAGGTCAATAGCGTTTGTCGCAACTCCAGGTGGGCAAGTCTAAAATGACATGATCAACAGTTATAAATAACAAACATGATCAGTTTAAAAGGCATATTCACCAGGATATTCTTCAAAAAATCTCTTTTTGTGTTCTAAGGAATAAATAGTCATATGTATATACTATGGAAGCTTGTTTCCGCCATGGAATAAAAAATAAAAAAGGGAATTTTTATCTTACTATTCTGACTTTTTTCTCGCAATTGCGTGATACAGTCGCAATTGCGTATTATAAAGTTAGAATTGTGAGATATAAAGACACAATTGTGAGAGAAAAATAAATCCTGAATGTGAGATAAAAAGTCACAATTATCTTTAAAAAATGATTCTGTGGTGGATACAAGCTTCCATGATAAAATAATTCAGATAAAAAACATTTGACTGATATTGTTTTATAACTGAGGTTCATTGTAACTTTAAATAAGACTGCAAATGTCATAAACGCAGAAATGCATTTATTCATGTCGCCTGTATGCCTGTGGACTCTTGTTATTATTTATGATGATTATTAAAAAATTCTCCAACAGAATTGTTTCTTGTTCATAAGTGCTGGAAAGCACAAAAGGAAATTAGACTTTCAAATGATATTAGGTGATTTCTGCCCATAGTCTTAAGATTTATGGCTGTGTTAGCCGTGTAATACAGCACACAGTGGGGGAGAAGCGATGGTGCCGTGTGTGTGACACCAGTGTGAGGATGAACTCGTACACATACTGAATCTAAATGACTGCATTATTCTGTGGTACATATCATACCAAAGTCAATTGACAATAGCAGTTTGATACAGCAGCAGCTCAAAACTAGAGAAAGCATTATAGTGTCATTATAGTGTCCGATCACTTGGAAATGATGGTGATGAACAATCACATTAACTGCGTGAGGTTTGGCTACTTAGCTATGGATGTTAGCCCCTATTGGTAGATGTCCTTACTACAGCAATCTGCATGCGAAAAGCATTATTCTCCATTGAGAACCATTTGACAAAAAAAATGTTTGGCTAGCAACATATAAATACATATAATATAAATAACATATAAATATAATTTAAATGGTGCTTGCCACATTAAAGGAATCCCTGGTAAAATAAAATAAATGGTATTTTGAAATACATATTTTTATTAAATGAAATTAAAATAAATACAAAAGTAAATACAAAACATTGACACAAATGGTATTTTAAAATATAGATTTTTTTATGTAAGATGTATGAGGAAAACAAAGTAACTGGACTACCTGTGCAGTGCAAAATAAAAGAAAAAGAAATAAAAAGAAATGGGACAAAACGAGATAAAAAGAAAAGCAATTGCAAAACAATAACAAATATTTTTTTACATGGATTATGGAAAAAAGCTACTAAAAAACTACATGTGCAACGCAAAACAACAACAACAAAAAGAAAAACAAGATAAAAAAAAAATTATACTATGACTCCTACCCAAAACTTGTATATGAATCATCAAAATGTACATTTTTTTGCACACTTACCCAGTGGAATAAGAAAAATTGTTGTCTTACAGTACAAGTCCTGGTTTTTTAACAAACCCTTCTCAAAGTGGAGGCATGCAATCATTGTGTCTTTGTGTACATGTATTTTATGGCTACTTGAAAGGCTTGACAGACCTTGTTGATCAGTGTTGCATGTTGCAAAGAATAAGTCAAATGAATATGAAGAGAAAAACAAACCCAAAAGGTGAAGCTGGGTGTCTTTCATGAATGAGAAAGTCTCAGTACTGATGCCGGGGAGCTTGGCCTCTGCCAGACATCTTTTGATTGCTGCTGTTCAAGGCAGACGCACTGACCTGTGTCTCAGTGACCCGGCGCTTGGATTTACGGGCCTCCGGACCCACCGCTCTCCGCTGGCAGGACAGTGACGTGGGGCTGGAGCAAAGAAGACAACTGATTTTTGAGCTTGGCAAACATGGTCACAAAAAACAGTCAATAATTATATTCAAATTTGTCATTTAAAATATCAATTATTTACATATATTATACTAATTGGTATAAACATGAGCTTGGCTAACAATGGTCAATAATAATAAAAAATATAAAAATTATACTATTATTTAAAAAAAATATATTAAATATAATATTAAAATGATATTTTTAAAATATAAATTGTTAAAAAGACATATGGTTCATATTGGTGGTGTTTTTGAGCTTGGCAAACATTGCCACAAAAACAGTCAGTAACTATTTAAAATATGAAATATAATATTAAAAGTGTCATTTAAAATATAAATTATTAAAAAAATATATCAAACTGATTGTGTTTTTGTGTCTTGTTTTTTTAGCTCAGCAAACATGGTCACATAAAACAGCCAATAATAATTAAAAATATTACAATTATATTAATTGTTAAACAATATTTTCATACTGGTGATGTTTTTGCATCCTGTTTTTGAATTTGGCAACCATGGTCACAAAAAAAAACAGTAATTATTTAAAATATTAATTAATTAATCATATAAATCACATTGGTTCATTAAAATATCAATTATTTACATATATCAGACTGATGGTGTTTTTGTGTTTCGAGCTTGGGAAACATTGTCACATAAAATGGACAATAATAATAAAAATATAAATTATAATGATATTAAACATTTATTTAAATGTTATATATATTATATTAAAATTATATTTTTAAAATAATTATTATTTTAAAAAATTGTATATGGTTCATTTTGGTGGTGTTTTTTTTTGTCTGTTTTTTTTTTTTAAACTTGGCAAACATGTAAAAAAACAACCTAAAGTTTATTTTAAAAATGTGACTTTTGTGTTTTTCATGTTTAGGAAATCATGAGGTGAGTAAAATAATAACAGGAAAAATTATTTTCATTCCTTCAAAGTTAATTCAGCCTTGTGTTAAAGACAACTTACAGGGTTTTATTGTTACTATTTTGTAAAGTCTCCATAATCTTTTAAATAAAAATTTAGTTTTCGGATTATGTCATTAATCCCTCTTACCTTTTCAACCCTTCCCGTCTTATCAACTTGTGTTCAGTCAGCTACTGTATGTCATTTATCCATTGTATTGAATTATCCAACAGAAAAAATAAATTCCTTTACCACATTTCTATCTTACTAATATCCTGTTTAACTCAAAACTAGTTTGTGAACCGCATTTAATGTTGATATGAAAAGAGCTTGATGTGCTCCCGCCTCTGACCTTCTCCTGTGGGTGATGTTGATTGGCTGTTCAGCGATGAAAGGAGATTGGTCCGATGACAGAGGGGGAGGAGCCCGGACTTGGAGACCGAAGAGACACTTCTTCTTCTTTATTTCCTTTCCCGAGACAAACCTTTTGACAGATCAAAATCACATTGGATTGGTATTCAAGTGTTGTTCTTCAGGGCTCGCTGACAGATTTTTATTTGTTCCTGGGCGTCTCACACTCGCCAACTAAAACATCTGATTCAGTAATTTAAGTGCTAGCATTTGAGCGGCATCATCCACAAACCTTGACAGAAGGAAAATGGAAATGGACTTTGAATTATTTATTTTGAAAGACAGAACCACCTTCAGCTATCAAAACACTATTTGTAGAGAGTGAAATAACACATGCAGAGTCGCTTATAATGTAAAGCAATTACAGTAATGGTTTTGCAGATATTATTGGAAATATGTGCTGTAACCCTATGAGCTGCCACATGGAAATCAAGCAGAACGGCAGTTTTCGGAGGATAATCCGTGTCTCACCTGTCTTTGTGGGAATTTAAAGCATTGAGCAGGTTTTGGCAACGGTCTTGCCTCGGTGTGTCCGACAGCTGAGGACCCAAAAATATAGAGTCGAATGAAAGGCAGTGTGTAACAAATGCATTTGAAAGGTAAAAGCTCAGATTGACCACAAAGAAAGAGTATTCAAAGTGAATACATTCACAACGTGAAATCAACATTGACCTTTTTATTTCCTTAAAACCATGCGAAAAAGCTCTATGAGTGCAGGCTTCTTTCCTGTGTTGATGTATTTCTTATTGAAATGTTGGACCTGGACATATTGAATGGTGTAATATTAGTCAATATCCTTTATGTCAATGCCATGAATCATGATGGGCGGGTGGCATTTACAATTTATGGAGGAAAAATACTTATTTTGAAGAATATTCAAAAAAATTATTTTTGCCCAATAAAATTATTATAAATAATATTTTGTATTATTCTTTTTTTTTTTTACATTTCAGTTTTCCTTTCATTTTAAATTTTAATATTTTTTTTTAATTGGTTTAAATATATTTTTTAGCTTTTACATATATTTACTTCTATTTCCAATTGGTTGCTAAAGGAACATTTCGAATTTTCATTTGTTTATTTTTTTAAGTTTTTCATCTAATAATTTAATTTATTTCAGCTTGATTGCAATCAATGAAAGATCATTTTAATGCTTTTAGTTGACAATAACAATACTGATTTATATTGCTCTGCCTCTAAAACGACTTTTGATCCAGTTTCTGGTAAATAAAATAAGGTCATGCAAAACATTTTTTTCTTTATACATATCCTGTTTCTTTCACAAATATTTCAGAAAGCAAAAGAAAAATTGCATTTGGTGTTTCATGTTGACTTTAAATTGAGCTATACTATTGACCAGGATATTTTCCTACCGTGCCAAGAAGCAAAGATTCCCAGTTTTCATTTGCAAAAGACATGATTTCATGATCGAAATCAAAATACTTCCTCTTGCAGCACAGGGAGAGGTGATACAACACCAAATGGGCCAAATCTACCCTGCAATACAACAGAATAAGGATCATCAGAAATGACATTCAGCTCTTCAGATCAGTTCTTGATTCAGAACAGAAGAAGAGCACTTACCAGGTCATTGGAAGCCTCTGGATGGTCTCGAGACCATTTGTGCACGACGAGCACTGGAACTGATAAAAGCTGAAAGGTGAAGCAGAGACACAGATGAAAAGCTTTAGACAGGATTAGCTTAGCAGGCGCATGTGCTTAACAATGGCACCCGCCTCACCGGTCTCCATAGAGAAGAGGTTTGGTCAGGCACTGAGTGCAAGCTTCATGAAACCACTGCCCACAACTCCCACACTGCAACATCTTCAGATTCCACCTGGCAAAAGCAACATGCTTCAGTTTAGACACACACACACACACACTCCTCAAACTAAAATGAACTCACTCTGAACTTGCTTCAATTGTTAGTTGTGCAATTCCTTTTTAAAGAATTGACTTCATACATTTTCTGCAGTGCACCCAAAAATGTATACACTTAAGACACACTTAAAATGTCTGAATGCCACAAACCAAAATATCAAACCAATTAGCGTCTGCAAACAAATGACGCTAGACCATTTTCTCAGAACTAGCGTTACTTTCTGAACCAATCTTTGCTCAATGCCTTCTAATCAGCGAGTGTTTCTCTGAGTTTTACTGGATGCATGAGGTCAGATGTGCTTAGGTTCACAGCGCTGATCCAGCCGAATAACCACAGGTGTAGGAGTTCATTAAATATAAACATGTTATACTAACATTTCACAAAGACCAACGTACATGTAGTTCAACTTAGATTTCATATTTTAGTTGATTGATGATGAACACGAAGCAGGGCAACAACTCACTGCGTATAAACGGAGCCTAATGCAGTTAGAATGCCTCTAAAATTCAAGATATTAGGGCACAAATGCCCCTGTATGAGTTTTGTTTCATTTATAGGCTTAAATGATATGATAGAGTTAAGCAACATCACATGAGTAACGAGCGCAATATCACACAAGTGCTGTTTTTATCCCAAATAGCATGAGTGCAAATGTGATATTGATTTTATATAGCAGTTTAATAAATAAGAAGTCAATATTGTGATATGTTTTACACACAATATTGTCTGTTTTTGCTTAATTTTTCCAACAAAAATATTACCTATAAAGCCACAGCAGAATTGTTGCGAGTCTCCGAGCAACACACAGCATTGTTTCATTTCTGAATGAATCCGTGTTTCGGGTGAACCAATGATTTAATGCCATTAGGTGTGTTTGACTTGAAGCGGCGCTTGCCCGGAGCGATCGAGCGGTGTAACGCAAAAGCGATTAGATGGCAAACGGCTCTGTAAATGAGGAAGTGATTGAGTCATTCATTCATCGATCGGTCTGCACAAGTCAAACACACCTTTTTACTACATTCCTGAATGAATCAGCCGTTTGAACAAATCGAATGAATGAATGACTTAATCACTTCCTCATTTAGAAATTTAGAGCCACCTACTGGCAGTTTTTTTTTTTTTTAGACTATCATTTCATTGAAAAAATAATTTTATATTTTGAGGATAGTTTGCTTAAAAAATGTAAATTCTGTTTACTGACATTTACTCACCCTTGTGTCGTTTCAAACCTGTATGACTTTTTTTCTTTCGCGGAACATAAAAGAAGATATTTTGAAGAATGTTAGTAAGCAAAGCGTTTTGGTCTGTTAAAATAAATACCGATTCAGATGCAGCATCTAAAAAAAACATGGCCGTTGTAGCCTTATGTGCTAAAATGCTTTAAATGATCTTTTGGGGGGAAATTTCTCAGCCAAATTTGATGTGCGATTAATTAGTGATTAATTAGATCGGTATATAATGTAATGCATGACAAAATTACATATTGTCATGTAATTAGATTAAAAATTATAATCGCTTGGTAGCTCGATATTATATATAAAACATTTTAGAATGATATATTGCTTACTGTTTTTGAAAGTAGGTCGTACGCATTATGTATTCTGTACAGATATCCGAATGACCGACTTTATTTACGTCCAGTATAAAATGAATGCGAAAACATTTTTAACACAAAACTGAATTGAATAACTTTTTTTTTTCATTCCCTGCATACTGTCCACACAATACTTTTCAAAATAGTATATACTTAGTATATCTAGTATATACTCGCGCATAGAGTATATAGTTGTCTAATATTCCATTTGAAACATTGTCATAGTAGTCATGTGAGAATGTTAGAAGTTGGACTCACTCTCCTGGTCCAGCACAATAGCAGTAACACTGCTGCTGGTTGGTCAAGTGCTGCGGGTCCCAGTCTAAAGATGACAGCTGATAGGGCAGCCGCACTTTCATGATCTGCATGAGCCGCGCGAAGCGTCCTCTCTTCAACGCTCCCCTCTCTAGGACAGAACACAGCTCGTCATTACAATGTATCTCACCTCTCCGTGACATGCGCTCTCCTGTCATGTAAGCACATTTAACAGCGATTGAATTTGGAGAAGACACGCTGAAGGAAGTCATTAATATTTGCTGCTGGGGGAGGGGGGGGGGGGGGTGTAGGTGAATATGATTTTATCTTCAAATCAGCATGTGAGGCCTGTGAAACGAGCGCGCTGACAAACGGATTAAAGCACAGGCCCATTTAACGCAGCTCTACCACCGACATCACCTGCAGAGTGCTGCAATGTAACAAATACGCAGTCAAGTGCAGTAAGCCATGGATACCCTTTACATCTCAGAGCAAGATTAAAGCCTCGTGTTAGGATGCCATCTGAAATAGACCTTGAATGCCGACGTTGTCCGTGTTTTTAAATATTCACTTCGGGATTTAGGCAAAGTACAACCTTTGTTGCGACTGCAAAGACACATTGGCGACATATCCAGCTACTGGGGTCAACTTCAGGTTCAATGGGTGGTGTATGGCACTCTGGATGATAACCTGGGGAAACAATGGATCAAGGAAAAACTGCAACTTATGTAACATATTACTTTATACACAAGGCATAAAAATGAATATAAGACAAATAAAATGAAAACCAAAACCAAAGATTTAAATCTACACGTCTGTATTATCTACTCAAAGAGTTTCTATTAGTCGAATTACCGTGGCGACATTTGAGGCAGTTTACGAGAGGTTCTTTAAGAGGCGGAGCATCACAGATACAGCACACATCCTCTCCTCCTGAAGAGACTGAACACAAGAAACAAAAAACAGCGTCATTTACTGGACAGGCGGCAACTAGATGCTTCAAAATATCTAGCACACACCAACATTTCTTTATTTTGATCTTTTCTTTAGATTAACAACAAGGTCACACTTTAGATAAGGTGTCTTTAACTACTATGTAGTTACAACAACAAAAAAGTACAATGTGCTACTTATTGTGTTCATTTTTGCTACTATTGAGGTTGGATATGGGTATGATTAGAGACAGGTTTAGTAGGTTTAAAGGGATACTCCACTTTTTTTAGAAATAGGCTCATTTTACAACTCCCCCAGAGTTAAACAGTTTTACCGTTTTCGAATCCATTCAGCAGATTTGATGATATTTAGAAGAATATCAGTAACCAGACAGTTTCTGGTCTCATTGACTTCCATAGTAGGAAAAAAATATACTATGGAAGTCAATGAGACCAGAAACTGTCTGGTTACTGATATTCTTCTAAATATCAGAAAATCTGCTGAATGGATTCGAAAACGGTAAAACTCAACTGTTTAACTCTGGGGGAGTTGTAAAATGAGCCCATTTCCAAAAAAAAGTGGAGTATCCCTTTAAGGGTGTGGTAAAGTGATAGTTCACCCCCAAAATAGTTCACTCTCATGTCATTCCAAACCTCTAAGACTTTCGTTCATCTTCGGAACACAAATGAAGATATTTTTGATTAAATCTGAGAGCTTTCTGTCCCTTCATTGACAGCTACGCAACTACCACTTCGACATTTCAAAAAGTTCATAAAGAGATTGTAAAACTAATCCATATGAATTGAGCGGTTAAGTCGATCGCTTTATATGATGAACAGATTAAATGTAGGCTTATGCCATAATGACGGCAATTGACACCTCTCGCGGTTGAAGTTCAAGGGTTACTCTTTTGGTGTAAATGGAAGCCAGTTATTTTAGTCGATAAAGTTTTAAATACGGCCTTTATTAACCCCCGAAGACGCGTGGAGCACTTTTATCATGAATAGATGCACTTTGATGGACTTCCAAAGACCATTCACTCCCGTTATCAAGCTTGGAAGAGCCAGGACATTTTTTAATATAACTCCGATTGTATTCGTCTGAAAGAAGAATGTTATAAACACCTAGGATGGCTTCAGGGTGAGTAAATCATGTGCTAATTTTCATTTTTGGGTGAACTATTCCTTTAAGGTGTAAGTGAAGACTCAACAGTGTACTTATAGAAGTAATTACAGAAATTAATTACAGATGTATTTACATGCATGCATTTTTTAAATATAAGTACAGTGTAAAAACGTACAATATTCATTTAAGTGTTAGTACATAGTAGTTAAAGTAACACCAAGTAACTTTTCCTCTTCGGTCGCCCTACTGGTTGGAAACGAAATTGTCCATTGCCGCTGTCGTAAATAATTTAGCCTACCGTCGCACGCACGCTCGCTGTTTATCCAGCACCGGCTTTAGAACGAACGATGTCCACAGACAATGTAGAGTATGTTACATGATTTCATGAAAGGATGATGTATTGTGACATCAGAAACAAAGAAAAACAAAATAATGACTATTGTAGCGCTTGACGTAAAGCAGTCGAGTTTGTAGTTCTTTTTTGTGCACGGGTTCCTACCCGAAACCCGAAGTTACATAGTGCCAGTAAAAGCGATACAGACCCCGTCAGGCTATGGTAGACGAGTCATTTAACTTATTTTAAGTCGATGTACCATCACAAGGGTCTTGGAAATATATTATGAAGGTTGAAAAACTACATACTGTTACTTTAAAACACCTAATATAAAGTGGGACCAACAAAAAATACACAAATGAAAAATAGTCCTATATATTAATGCACTACAAATTTTCTTAAATTATATATAATGTAAAAGGTTATGTGAGCCATTTTTTTTAATGTTAAAAAAGCATCCCAATGAGCCCGAGAGACAACAACACTGGCTCAACCAATAGTGTGAGTTTGGGGCGGGACTATATGTTTGATCGACCAATGGCAGAGAAAAATAGTTTTAGGGAGACTTTTTTTAGTTTAATTTTCTTATCAATTCCATTTGGAAACATTGTGATGCAACAGAAAAAAAAATCTGAAAAAAAATGTTTGCAATAGTTTGTTTTATTAGAATTCTTATTAGTATTTTGTAAATCACTGCTAATTATTTCATAAGGTGTAATTTCTGATGCTATATCCAGGGGTTATCACAAAATCTGTCTAGAACATGTCTGGGTCATATTTCACTCCAGAACAAAAAGAGATATTTAAGAAATTATATTTTTCTTATAGAACAAAAAGTCTATTTTTCACCACGTTTTATTTTAATAGCACATTTTGCATTCAAAATCTTATTATTGTAATGCAAAAATAAATCTCATTCTCATTTCTATAATGAAAAATTAGTAGGCTAAATAATATATTACAGTATTTTTTTGGGAAATAAAGTAAAAAGTAATGATTAATGAAAAAAACTAAAGTGAAAGGCATGCATTATAACAATTGAATGAAAATGTCACAATGACAATGATAATTTAAAAAAAAACTTAACAGTCTTAAAAACAGCACACACTGTTTTTTTGTGTTTTTTTTACTTAGGTTTTTGGATGTTTTTACTTACTTTTTGAGTTTGAATTTAAAGTTTATCCACTTACATGAGTGGATGTCTTTCCTGAGGACCCAGAATTCAGAGTTATCTTCAAATCTGATCAAACAGCACTGCTTGACACTGTCCACCTGAAAAAATAAATACAATACGGTTAAATAAATAAATAAATAATAATACTACACTGATGGAAAAAAAAGAAAAAAAAAGCACAGCAAGTCACAGTTTAAAACTTGCTGTTTCCCTCTCTCTGCTAGTGTCTCTTTCTCTCTTCCAGTGTCAAACTTTGAGAAAAAGAAAGAACAAACTTACCCGTTTGACATTGCCAAGGTACAAAAGTCCATCGCTCCACCTGGCTAAAACATCCTCTCCTTCACTGACTCCCCCCATCCTGAAGAGCGCGGGAAAGAAAGATCAAAAAAGATCCAGAGAGGTTAAAATGTGTTTCCACACAAGCAAACAGCAGCAGCCTAAAGGGTTAAACTCTGTGCATAGCGACAGTATACAGTACAGTAGGATAAATGATGAAGAGTCAATGCACATTGCAGTGCCACACATGATCAAAAACACTGGCTGCCATATGCAACGAACCATAATATATGCAGATGCCACAACAATGCATGAAAGAGCGCACAATTGATTGCATGCAAAATGCATGCATCCCAGATGTGTATGATCAAAGCACACAACTCATCAGAGCGGCAGACACATATGATGGCACGCGCATGCACATATCAATTAACACGCATGGCAGATCATACGTGGACGGGGATGTACCTGTGTTAAGTGTTCTGCTCTGCTGGGGTCACAGAGACGGGGAAGAGATGTCAGACTCACATGAAATGCCTGATGCCCGGTGTTGTTCTCCGTCTCAATCACTGTCCCGAATAATCGGCGCGTTTTGGAGAGTCGCGGTGGATCAAACGCGCGTCACTCAAGCCGTCAGTGCGCAACCGTCTGTCCGTCCGTCTTTCTCTCTGTCTGTCGGGACATGTTCCCAGCCCTCCTCTGTCTCTCGGTTGATGCTATCAAGCGTGTTTATCAGGGAAGCGGCATGAGAATCAGCCCGAGAGAGACGCCATCATAATCTCTGCCTCTCTCTCTATCTCTCCTTCGACTTGTTGTGACGCAGACATAAAACACAAGGAGATGGAGAGGGAGGGAGATCCTGAAAACACCTTCACATCTGTACGACTGACCGACATCCCACCGGATTGAAAGCCGGCACGACCACCTGCGCCCGACCCCACCGCCGCTCGGCCAATGCGCACACACACACAGACACAGCGGATCATTAGGGAAAGTTTGGAGATGTAATTAGTCCAGCAGAGCCGCGCCGTGGACTTTTTGGACTGGAGAAAGTTTGAAAATGCCCTTGGGGGCCGGCAAAAAAATGTGACAACGCTGTTACGCGCAGGATTTCTTGAAAAAGAGATTTTCATTGAAAATGTTTGAACCTGCGTCATAAAAAACACTCAATTTTAACCGATATGAGTGGGAATACAATGATGATAAATTATAAATAAATCAGTGAGGGTAAATAATAATAATAATAGAAAATACAAGAAAGAAACGCTTATTTACACAATATTTATTTAAAGTAAAATGTTAGGCTATATGATCAAATGCTTTGCATTATGCATTTTTTAAACAAAATTGTGTATTTGTTGCAATAAATGAACATGAAACACAAAGATGTCAGTGCAATATATACTATATTATTAATGATCAATACATTATACATTTATATGCATACATTTAGCCTATACATACGTGTGTGTGTGTGTGTGTGTGTGTGTGTGTGTGTGTGTGTGTGTGTGTGTGTGTGTGTGTGTGTGTGTAGGCTATATATATATATATATATATATATATATATATATATATATATATATATATATATATATATATATATATATATATAGACATATATATATATATATATATATATATATATATATATATATATATATATATATATATATATATATATATATATTATATAGGCTATATTAGGTCTGTCAAATCGCATCTAACATAAAAGTAGTTGTAGAAGTAGATGTATATTAGATATAAATTTAATAATTTATTTACCAATTTGACCATGGTGGTCGATTAACACAGTTAAGTCAGGGTGTCAGATAAATATGCTTCAGCTACTTTTATTTATTTTTTATTTATTACTATATTTTTATAATTATTGTAGTTATATAATATTATTTTACATACAATATACAGGCGAAATAACTGAGATCACTTTTGTTGTACATTTTTATCCTCTTGGAGACGAAATTTGTTTCATGTTGCAAAACAGCCGACTGGTAACACAAGTAAATGAGGTAGATCAAAACAAAACAAAACAAAACAAAACAATGAAATATCAAACACAACTGTGTAACACATATTGTGTGATGATGGTATACAGTGCAGGAATGTTCAAAATGGCCTCTGGCGTGTCTTTCGTAAAGCGGTTTTCTGAGAGTCCAGCAGGGGGCGCAAACACAAAAGATGCAATGAGACTGGCTTCGTTCGTTCCTTTGTCAAATTACAGCTAACTCAAAACAGTCTGCATATAGTAATTATTAGATTCTTTCTAACTTAGTGATTCTTCATAAAAACATGAAAGAGTTTTTGGTAACAAGTTGCCATGCCATTTAGAGAGCAGGCCTAAAGAGCTTGATAGGAGTAATAAATTATTCATAAGCAAGCACCAAACCACTGTTTTAATTAGTCCACTCCAACGAATTGAATGCATAGCTCACATTACCAATGCTTTTATTCACCCTACCATCCTTTTAATAAACACAGAAATCTCCCTGAGATGCTGAGGTCTTGCATAACACACACAGCTTCTAACTCCATAACAGATGGATAGTGACAAACTGAGGGTCACAATATGGTTTCTTGTGCATGTACAGCCGCTTTGTTTTACAGTGGAATATTATGAGCTCATTCATAAACACATAATTTAAAACTGTTGTAATTTCCAGACATTTATTGATAGAATAAACAAAACATGTAAGAAGTGCTTAAACAAACACATAAGGTAATTCTATAGTTTTTCTGAATCCCTTGGGCTGCTAATTTATGCCATATGTGGAGCACTATAACTGGAAATAAATGATAATAGACTGTAATATGATGTTTATTTGGTGGCTAAAGCAATTGATTGTTTTCCACTGCACTGTTTACTTTGCATGCTATTTTTTGTCCTTGTTTTTGTTGTCTTCTCTTCAAGGCTTTGCCATAAAAATATTGCAAGGTCAGAGTGGAGTTCACAGCTGACACTCTGCTCAAGGATTAGCTTTAAATAATCACCCTGCTAGGAACTGCCCAGCCATTCAAAAGCATTAATCATTTACATCAAAACTTCAACACCACTGGCCACTTAAAATTCAGGCCGTGAAACAACACCACGCAATAAAATACAACCTTGACAACGTGTGAGGGTATACATACACACTCACACGTACATGTGCGCGCACACACACACACACACACACACACACACACACACACACACACACACACACACACACACACACACACACACACACACACACACACACACACACACACACACACACACACACACACACACAATATTTGCAAAATATTTAAAAATAAAATAAAATATTTTTTATATAAGTGGATAGACTAGTGCAACATAAAATGAAATAATAAAATAAAGGTAATTGCAAAAATAACATGTAAATTATATTTTAAAATTAAATGATTGATGGATATAAAGTGACTGGAGTAAAGCAGCAAAATAAAAAATATGTATATAATAAAATAAGTAATTGCAAAAAAATATTAAAAAAAATAACATAGATGATCATTTAAAAATAAAATTATTTTATGTCAGATGAATTAGGGAAATATAGTGGCTGGAATGGTAGAAAAATAAAATAAAATAAAAAATAATTGCAAAAATATACATAAATATATATTTAAAAATACAATATTTTTTATTCAAATGGTTGAGAGGGGAAAAAGTGTGTGTGTGTGTGTGTGTGTGTGTGTGTGTGTGTGTGTGTGTGTGTGTGTGTGTGTAGTAGAGTAAAATAAAATAAAAATAAAAAGATTTGGTTAATAAAAGAACATGAAATAGAGTAACTATGCAAAGCGTCAAAAATAAAGACTGCATGTAGCCTATGCGTTGCATTGGAAGCTTCCAGACAGTTTCGTTAAGAAAGCTGCTCTGTCACGACGCGTCCGGTGTGTAGATCAGCGACGCTGCAGAAGATAAGAAGCTCTGAATTTACCGGTCGACGCGTCTCATCAGTGCGTCCAGCCAATGACCACACGCGCTGGAGCAACAGCAGGAACTGCGCCCAACGCGCCGCTCGCGCGTCACCAGCGCACAGAACGCAGACCTCACCAACACGCTCAGCTCGCAGCCTTCATCGGGCCGATAAGCGTTGACGGGCGAAGCAGGAGAGGAGAGATATGGAGGCGCAGAAACTCTGACTTCCGAGGAATCTACACGCAGGGCGGATGGACGTGATATCGCTCTCCTAACAGGTATTTTTGCGCTTCGGTCTGGTGGGATCGCGCAGAGGTGTTTTGTGCCTACGAATGTAGAGAGAGGATGTGCTGTCCTGTATGAGGGCTGTTACAAACTGTAAGTTCACGAGAGAAAAGTCATTAATAAAAGCGTGCGAGACGTACTTTGACCATTGCTGACATAAATGGCATTATATGGAAATTTGTTCTTTGGTACTTCCCTGTTAGATTCAGTAAAGTGGAAATAACGCACTTAAGCTGAGTGCTTTACGCAGGGTTAGGGACAGATGAAAGAAAGCTTTATTTTCCTGTTAGGTTTGACCTAATTCAGTCTTGTTTTGAACACTAATACATTACCCCTGACTAGTGAATGGATGCATTCAAAAAAGCAGTTAAAAATGTGTCTCGTTTATGAACTTGCACTTGTTTGAAAGACCTTAACGATTGGTTATTGCAGTTCTGATGGTGAGCTGCGCTCTTCCATCCGTCTCTTCCTGAAAGAGATCTCTATCTGAAGCCTAATATAAATACCAGTGCATGAGGGAAAGGAGCCGAGGCAAGGGAGGGACCTGAATTCAAATTTGAAGTTGTCTCTTGGCAAAGGGAAATGTAAATGATGAAAACAAATGATCTACCAGGGCGAATGACTCCCTGTTGCTGCTTGATCCTCTCCAACTGACCTCAGTTTTTCTTTGTACGGGCCAGCGGCACCATCATGCTCCCCCGTAGTATGAGAACATCTGGAGTCGAGCTGCCTGGAGTGAGTTCGAGAGAAGTGCCTCTCATCGGGTATCGACCCCTACAGCCAGAGGTCGACGGACCTCCGGATCAGCTGTGGAAGGAGAATGAAAACAGGGATGCAGATCACACGCAGGTAAGATGGCAATGATTCACTCCTTATCATCATTAATATATTATATTAATATAATGAGGGATCAGGAGGAGATACCACACCTTTGGTAGGATCATCAATACAGGAATATGTAAAAATGGACAGTTAGTAGAGCTGCTGAAGTGCTAAAGTAAATCAATGCTTACTAAGAGGCCAATGTTCTTGTAAATGAAAAACAAAAGTGAAAAAAAGCTTGTGGTCAGTAAGCTTTTTTTTTGAAAAGAAATTACTATAATACTTTTTACAGTTAAAACATTTAAAATGTTAAAATAAATTTAACTTCAAATAAATGCTGTTCTTTTGAACATTCTATGCATCCTAAAATCCACAAAAATATTGAAGGTAATGTAGGCAATATATATGTATATTTTTAAACTATCGCTGCATCTGAACATGCCTTCTTCCATACTATAAAGTAGGTATTTACAAAAAACAGTATTTAAAAAACAGACATAGGTCACATGACAGTAACAACATGGCGGATGAAGTACGTCTGACATTCATTCTACACACATTTATACCGTATACAGTATATATACACTGCCCGGACAAAAAAAGTCGCTATTTGGATTTGGAGTCTATGATATGCCATAATAATCACTGCACAAATGATTTGCCTATTTAAATCCAAAAAGTGACTTTTTTTGGTAAAAAGTAAGTTTCAAACCAAACGTAGTACCCACTATACAGTATGTGATTTTGGATCATATATCATTATCGTTACCGTTACAGTTATCGTCCGTGGTGTGAACAGGACTTTAGAGTGCATTTGAAATAATCTGTATTTTTTACACCCATATTTACACAAAAGGGGCATTTTTCTCAGCTTCTACGACATTTTTGCATTTTAAAGTTCTGGTTAATTTTTAACCTTGGTTACAGTACATGAATACAACCAACAACAACATCATTTCTACCAAAGTGAGACAAATATTTCTTTGACCAGGTCTTCCTCATTGGGTTTCCTTGCTCACCCTTACAATGCGTTTCTATGCCTAAGAGAAGAGCACACATTTATCATACAGTACATATGTTTTGTCTTACTGAATGCATTGGTGTTTTGTGTCTAGATCAGCTTTCACTTGTGTATTAAACCTTGAAACAGGATATTCAGCTGAGATGTGACCCTTTCACTTAGTGTTTTCATCTGAACTGTTGAATGCTTCGTTCTCACATAAGGAAACTGAAGCTATGTTGGTTGCTTCTTAGAAAAGCTGCTTTAGGTTTGACTGAAGGAGACAGTAACAAGCTGCAAATGCTCGTTTAAAGGGGATCTATTACATAACTAACTGTGGTGATGTAAAGAGGCCAGGCTGAAAGTTAATAAAATTCAAATACACTCATCTGGTGCTGTCCGATTGACCCGCTTTGTGTTTGTTTTAGCCTGAACTGTTTTGTTTTAGAAGTACTACGGGGTGGTGAGTTTCTTATCAGTCTAAGGCACAGCTCTCGTGCACAGCTGATTGTGACCCCACCTGGTATTCTCTCCTGCTGTTTATACACCGTCAGCGGCTGCAGGAGCGTTTGAGATTACACGTCAAGTAGCTTACATACGTATCAAGTGTTTCCTTAAAATCAAAGGAGCTTTCACATCGACCACTTATTATATACTTTCATGAATTGAGAATTCAAATTTGCCTTGATCTTTTGGCATATAAGAGGTCATTACTATAAAAGTATCCTGCAAGTTTCAGAACTGAAAACGTCCTTGTTAGTTCAAACACAGCTTTTATTGCAGCCAAGCTCAGAAAACGACTCGTTTAGGATTTTGTAACATTATTACGTCAGTGCGTCGAAAGACCGTCTCTGCAGAGGAAGATCAACGCCTACTTCTACATTATTGGCACTTTAGCCCCGCCCACCAATTTGACCATATCATAGTAAATACGAGAAACACAGAAACAATCCAGCAACAAAACGATAGAGGATTACAAGACGTTTTAAAGTGCACAGTTGTGGAAAAACACAGTGGCTTCCTTGTGATCCTTACATTAAGAAATCGTGGATGAATTTTATTTTTTAACGAAGTTCCAGTCAGATCGCATCAGTAAGACACTGTTTTGTTTGTTCGCTTCATTTTACAGTTTGACGTAGGCTTTTCTGTGAGACTGAACATAAAAGATGATGAAGTACCAACTGGATCCGAAAGCAATGTCGCAACACACAAGTGTGTGTAACCGTGTTTTTACCATGTGTCACTGTTGCTTTGTCTGATACAGATCGTTTGATATGAATTGAGTACTGAGCATACTATAGCACCGCAGTTAAACTGTGAATAGTTGTGATTTGCTGTTCTTTCCTTTGTTCCGTCATTTATGTGGTTAAAGCGTTGAATAATCGGATGAGGAAGAAAGCACATACAGAACACTCCTTTTGTTATTGTTTTGATCGAAGCCAATCGCTGTAATTCTGAATAAAAGTTTTAGTGAGCGAGATCCGTCTTGTCATCAGTAAGACATTATTACACATTTCATTTTACTTAAAACATGATGATACTGCAAATGACAATGTTTACGTTTTTCGAAAAGGATGCTTTATCGAAAGGATGAACTATGATTAGCCTATAGTATAACAAAGACAGTGCGAAAAACAATAATTCCATTTACACAAAACACAGTAAGTCATCCTTTGTCAATTATAACTGTGGTGTTCAATTATAACTTCCTACATATTTTAATATGGAAAACTGTTTCCCAATCATAGAGGAGGCCATTTATTTCCAAGTCTCGGATGTGGCATGTCCATCAAAGAAAAGTGTTTGATAGACAGGGTCAATAAATAAAAAGAAGAAAAATTTGAGATTAAAGATAAAAAAAAGTAATAGTTATTATTATTATTCATAATGACAAACGACAACATAATTATATATGTAAAAAATAATGACACATAAACAAAATTATATATAATATATATATTATATATATATATATATATATATATATATATATTTATTAAGTAAGCAGTGCTTTTTATATCATATATAATTATATAACAATTATATATGTAAATTAAATAATTACATAATTATATATAATTATATAATAACAAATAAAATAAAACACAGAATATATAAATTGTATATAAATAAACAAATTAAGTAAACAGTGCTTTTTATTTTAATATTATAAAAAAAACACAAGTAGCCTTCAAGCGTTCTTTTCACAGCATTTCAATTATTAATATAAAAGCATATGTTTATTATTTATTTATTTAATAATAATAATTTATTTTATATATTTCAGATCAACGTAGAAAAAAACTGTGCTTTTTCTTTAATATAACTGAATGAACATATATATAATTGTAGTATTGACTTATATTGGGGAGAACCCAATTGAGAAAATTAAGAATATGTCATTGAAAAACCCATATTGATCAACAACCTCTAATCTGAATATTGAGCATGTGTCTGTGTCTATGGTGGTCAAGGCCCTGGACTTCTTTCTTGTCACAACATCCTGAGTATTGACTAGAAATTGCTACACCAAGGTAAAACTCATTCAACACTTTGTTTCCACGGTCTAAAAACAGAAGCCCCGCTGGCTCATACAGTTCACTGTAGTAACTTCCCTCCTGTAGAGGTCACATGACCAGCTCACAGCTCTTTGGTAAATAATGCAAAAGTCCACTACGAATCACACTGGCTCTTTTGTAGAGTCTTGCTCAGATGACACAAAAGCAAGGCCAGAGTAGTCTCAACAGGATGAAACTAGATCCGGCCCTTTCTTGATTCTTTAATGACAGTGGCAGGATGCATATGTGTAGGTCAAAATGTGTTTGCAGTCATCACCGTGCAACTTCCTTGTGTGTGTGTGTATCTGGGTGTAACATAAAAACAGAGAGAAAGAGGGAGGGAGGGAGGTAGATACGTTGAGGGTGGAGAGCTAGGAGGGCTAGATAATTGTTTAGCTAAAAACAAACCTCATCTGACCCAGTTTGTCTACAGAGCGCTCATTATGTCCCCAGAATGGTGCACCGTGGGCCACATGAAGCACCGTGTGTCACGCAGAAACGGCTGCGGGGAAATGCCAGCACTGCATCGACCAAACCTCTCAACAGCAGTGTGGAAATGATTGACTGATTTCCATTAAGCTGCATTGTGGTCGTCAGTGGCAAGTGCTCAGAGACAGTCACGGTGTGATTTCCATTTGCAGAGAAAGAGGAAAAGTTGGTCGATGCAGTAATAAATGAGAACACAAGAAGAGGAGAGATAAAAGAGAGAGCGAGACGAGGTATTCATAAAGGAGGCAGAAACAATAGGTCTCTGTAAATGGCTCCCTAGTGATGTATTTACGATGCGTTTCAGTGAGAATGCAGCCGGCAGAGACATATAAGATTTTTAACGTCTGGGAGGTATATTCGCATTAGCTGGGTCATTTTCATTCATAACTCACAGACTACGCTGAATATACCTGTCCTAAGAATGTTTTTAAAGCGAAAGTCTTTAAAGGGATAGTTCACCCCAAAATTTACCGTATTAAGGACTCAAATACAGTATTGATAACCGTATTCTGAACTTAGCATGTCATCATCACGCTGACCTGTTTGTTACTAAAAGAAAATGTGTTTGTTTACAATTGCCTTCTGTTACAATTGACCCAATCTCCCCTACTACGGAGCAGAGAGGATAGTAAACACAGAGCAGCTGATATTGTCTCTGGGAATTCTATAGAGGTTTTCTTGTTCACCCTCCCCTGAGGCTAACGCTTGTGAATGCAGAGACTAAAAGCGTTTGACGGAGAGAGTAAGAGTGTGTGGGGGGAGGAAGGGCAGCATGACATGACAGCATGTCCTGTTTCCTGTGTTTGTCCAGTTATTATGCACTTCCTGCTGCCCCAGAAAAGACATGGAAACTCACAGCTGGGTAAACCTAATAGCGAAACAAAAACTTTTCAAATGTACCCAAGAGCAAGTGTGGATTTCACAGCATTATATTAACAGCTACTGTAAAAGTGTGTGTGTTAATGAGCTGATGAGGTTAATGCCAAACCAGACTCAGAGAGGATTGGCAAATGGTATCGAAATGAAGAAGTTTTGCACCTTGTGTTGCATATATCAAAGAGGGACTCAGTGTAACAAACCTAATACACCAACCTAACTATCTACAAAATGCAAAGACGCAAACTTTTGTTGGATGCGATTAATCGATTTGACAGCAAAAAAAAAAAATATATATATATATATATATTGGGCAGTTGCTAGGGTGTTGCTATGCTACAAATTGCAAAGCAGCATCTTGGCAACCACCAATCCACATACAGTGGCAACATGCTAGAAACAACACAGAGCACTCTAGCAACTGCATAGCAACACACTACAACTACTTAAAAACCTCAGAAACTGCAAACAGTTATATATATAACTAAAAACTTGGAATGAGATGGATTTTTACCTTTTTAATCAAACACCCATACACAACAATTGCAAAAAAAAAAAAAAAAAAAAACGACAAAAAAAAGAAGAATACCTTGACTGAGGTGATCTCAGGGGATTTGTTTTAGGCAAGTTTCAGTTCGACTTAGACTAATATAACTTTATGTCTGTGGTTCACCTGTGGCAGTGGCTCACACCGTCAGCTGAAACATGGAACTCATCTGTTTCATTACATATAAACAACACTATAATATAGAGAAAATGGGTTGTAATCAACGTGGTCTATGCACATCGCCCTCGGGACTGCATAAAGTGTAACCAAAGCCCTTACACCTGCACAGCATGTCACCCTCTTTATGTCAATATGTGCTTTTGGCCGAGTATCCCTTTTAGATAAACAGGTGTTGCCCTGTGTTTTATTAGCAGGCATTTGTCATGTCACGCATTGCTTTTTAAAGAAGCTCTCTTTTAAGATCAGGCGTAGAACGATGACTGTTTTACACACAGCAGTAGACGCAAAGGTTGCCATTCTTGAAATCTGAAGCAATACAGTCATGTGTATTTATTTACTCCGGCTTTATTCATTGCTTTAAACTTCGCCAAACAGGTTTATCAAGCATTTGTCTACATGTTTAACGAACAGCATGAGAACTATGTCATATTTCCCCCAAAATCAAAATAAGTATTTATATTTGCATAAAGAAAAGAAAACCTATTTTTAGGATAACTTAGTTTTTTTTTTTTTACATTATTTGCATGAAAAAAGGACATTCAATGTATTTTTTCATATCATATTATATTTTTTATTTATATTATTTTTAAATAATTATAATTATTTTCCCCAGAATCAAAAAAAGAAAGACACTTTGACATTGACATTATTTTAATGATTGTGTGTGTGTGTGTATATATATATATATATATACACAGTATAGTGCATGATTTACATGGACTATTTTTATGCTTTTATGGTCCCTTTTGGCCTTGACCACCGCTGTTCTCCATCCACTTTCACTGTATGGAAGAAAACAATATCTGCATATATTTGCATTCCATAAAATAAATTATATTATATAATGTCAACAACAAAAAAAAGATTGCAGAAAATCTTATTAGTCCTAAAATAGACTTAAGTTAAGGTAAACACACATTTTGATTTTGGGGTGAAATATGACCCAGAGGTTTTGTGATTCACACTTGAATGAATGAAGGAGGAAGAGAGATATTGTTGTGCGAGTCTGTAACAGGAGTGCCCTTGTGACGTGTGTGTGCGTGTGTGTGTGTGTGTAGAGGAGGTTGGCTTAGCGATAAGCTCAGGTGTGTTTGAAAGGCTCCATAACAGAGAGAATGAGATTGGAGCGGGGAAGACAGATTGACTAAGAATCTCACCGAATGAAATCAACACTTATCTAAGATCAGCAGCTAGAAAAACAGATCAAATCGAACAGATGAAAAGGCCTGAAGGAAATGCAGTTTTCCAGCAAACTCTAAGGATTTCAAGGAAGTTGGCACATTTCTGCCTGTCTGGACTCGCTGAGTGGAAGGTAGCATTTTTCCTTGTGTTGTTTTTCAATTTGTGGCACACACAACACTGAATGATTTTGAGCAAGAGAACTGGAACTGTGGTAATGTTTGAATGTTTGGTTTGCTTAGAGTTATGGCTTTTCTTTAAGTATCTTGTGTGCTTTGAAACAATTTAGCATTTAATGCAAAGGTAAAATAGCTGCTTTTTTGAGTAAAGATCTTAAATTTGTATTCAAATTGAACATTGATCTTAGAAAGTTATCAATGTGTGTCAGTCTTCCGCAAAGCATGTGGCCGTCTCAGACACTTACTCATAACTTTGTCACTGGGTTTGTTTTTGGCCGTTGCCTCATGCATTTTTCATGTCGGAAAATCTCGGTCAGATGAGTTGATTAAATCAAAAGCATTCGAAAACACACGTCAGTTTTAGAGCTGCAAGTTTGCATGAAGAGATTTCACTCCTACATTAAGTTTTTATTGGAGATAACATGTAAATGGGGTGCCTTACAGCATTTAGGGTTTAAATGTCAAACCAGACACATTGGCCAATCATGCTCACCTCGCTTTAAATGCAGCCGTTTTAAGAATAGAAAGTGGAGCTTTGGCTATAGCTAATAGCACAGATGAATACCTGGGCTGATATTTAGCTATTTCGAGATGAGGTTGAGTGCATCCTGACCAGCTCAACCAATGGTGTGAGTCTGGGGTGGTACAATCTGTTTGTCCTACCAATGGGAGATGTGGGGAGTGTTCTGGAAACCTGTTGGAAAACAATCAGTTTTCACACTTGTAATTTATGTGATTGTTTAATCTCAATAATTAATTTTGCTAAATTTTTGCATTTATAGTGTTTGCATTCAAAATCTATGATGCACTTACATTTTCTGTCTGTGTTTTATTAGGGGGATCCATCCCCAATGAAGACCACATGGTACTGTCCACTGGACCTGGTAAGACTATATATTTTGTCTATTGAAGAATCATGGTTTCCACAAAATTATGAAGCAACACAACTGTTTTCAACATTGACAATGATAAGAAATGTTTCTTGAGCAGCAAATCAGCATATTATAATGATTTCTGAAGGATCATGCGACACTGAAGACTAAAGTAATTGCCGGTATGCTGAAAATTCAGCTTTGCATCACAGGAATAAATTACATTTCAAAATATGTTCAAATAGAAAACGGCTAATTTAACCTTTAATAATATTTTACAATACAAGTATAAGAAACTTCTTTCAAAAACATAAAAACAATTGACCAAGCCCAAACTTCTGACAGCTAGTGATATGTCTGTGCAATAATGATTATATATTACTTTTGGATTACAGTTGTGTACTCATTTAAATAGTTTTTTTTCCACTCCAGAATATTAACATTTGGTATTACAGTTACTTTTTGCAGATTAAAAATTGTGATTAAGATAAAGTTGTGATTTATCACTTTTCATGTCAGTGAGGTGAACAAGTCTTGACCAAAATAAACAGCCAACTAGAGCAGACTTTAATCAAAAGTTTGGCTATTACAAGTCAAGTAATTCTTGCAAGGAGCAAACAATACGTTTTTATTAATATGACCCAGAGTAAGGCTCTTAACCCCAAGATCTTGTAATAAGTGTACTGAAAGTCACTTACTTACTCTGATCTCCCTCTGGTTCAGTCCACTGTGTCTGAAATGAAGGAAGACGGTATCATCTACACTGTGGTGGTGAAACAAGGGCGCGATTCCCCCTCCGTCCCACGGGTAAGTCCCATCTTCCTGAGTGAGGCTCAATGCTGTGTCATCATCCAGAAGTTCTGTCCTGACGTCTTCACCCCTCTCTTCCCAGTCCACAGCGTCCCGTTCTCAGCACGTCAAAGCAGGGACAGAGGAAAAGCTGGTCCTCCATCTCCTTCATTCCTTCTCCATGGGCGACTCCTCCTTCATCTCCATCTTCTTCTCCACCTATCGCACCTTCACCTCCACCCAGAGAGTGCTGGACATCCTGATTGACAGGTAAAGCACCTGTAGTTAGAGAAATAGTTATAAAATCATTGTCTTTCATATATCAAATACTGATGATACATTTGCAATGACAATTGTTGATAATAAATTCAGAAACATTTACAGTAAACATAAAACTAAAATCAGTTGTGTGATCCTTTCTTGTTTTGTAATGTCTTGCAGCATCAGTCATGTCTTGTCAAGTGTTTTATTGTCATTACTCTTCTGCAAATGGTGATGAAACGAGACAGTGTCTCCGAACAGCATAGTGCAAACATAAACATATACCCTAAATATATAGAGTAAAATGCATGTTTGAGAAGTTTTAACTCAAAGCACCTTGCACTGGCATTTCTTAAAATATATCAGTGCTATTGTTTTGTCTCAAGATGCACACCAGTAATTTTTTTAAAGGCATGTTTATAAAAGCTATTTAAATGCCCTAATTGAACTAAGGCCTAATCTTGGCCTAATCTAAGCCCTGTCTGGGAAACCGGGCCTTACTCTAACCCTAACCCTGTCTTACAAGACATAATCTTATTGCATTGAATTTTGAATAAATAAACTGATTCATTTGAATGATTGATCACTCAAAAATGTTCACTGACTAAAGTTCCCTTACAGCATTTTTATGTATCACAATGTTCAAAGTTTGTTTTTTTTTCTTTCTAAAAGTATAATGCTGAATATTGTTATACTGGTAAAAAATGGATAAAAGAAACCCATCAAATATAATCCTTGGTGTTCATTTAGTGAAAAACAATGTGGAAAACATGCCTTCTTAATGTTTACTTATTGCATTAAACATTTTGAATCTCAACAACAATTAATATCACACACGCACGCACGCACGCACGCACACACGCACGCACACACGCACACACACACACTCACGCACACACACACACACACACTCACGCACACGCAAGCACACATCAAGTATCATCAACATACTCAAAAATATTAAGATTGTTGAGCAATATCACCCAACCTTATGTACAACCCCATTTCTAGAAAGTTGGGACAATTTTTTTAAAATGCAATAAAATCAGTTATCTGTGATTTGTCCATTCTCTTGAACCTATAAATAAAATTTGCTTGCTTGCTTTATTTGCTGACGAAAGTACAAAGAAAAGATGTCCAATGTTTTCAATGACCAACTTGAATGTATTTTGTAAATATAAACAAATCTTGATTTTAACGGCTGCAACACACTCCAAAAATATTTAGGACAGAGAAGATTACAGAATATCCAAGCTAAACAGTTTTGACACACAGGTGAAGGTGAAGCAGGTGAATTGGTAGAAGGTGAGGGTAGTGTTATTGGGTGTAAAAAGAGCATCTTCAAGCAAAGATGGGTCATGGATCCACTTAGTGGCAAATTTCATGAGAGAATTGTTAATAGTCTTTGTATTTTTGTTAGTTAAATAAAGGTTCAAGAGAATAAAAAAATAAAAATTGCAGATTCTTGATTCGGTTGTACAATATCACACAATTTGCAATAATATTAATATACCAATTATTTTCAGTGATAACTGACTGTACATTAACCCTTAATTTTCATATGAACTATTTTCTAGGTTGGGAAATCCTCCTGGTGAGAACAACAGTAACACTCGTCAAACGTTCAACAAGTATGTACCACTGAACACATCAAGCTATAAACAGAAATGAATAATAGCCGGTTATGTCTGTATTGTGATAGTAAAGTTACTGTATAAATGGGCATTTGCTGTGTTCAGGGCGGTGTGTACGGTGTTCAGCACATGGCTGAGTGACTATCCTGAGGACTTCCGCTGTCTGAGCGACCCCTCCTGCCTGCAGCGGATCGGCCCCCTGCTTCCAGAAGACTCCTCGGGGGCCGAAATCAGGGGCCGAATGCTGAGGATCACAGAGGAGCTGAGGGAGAAAACACTGCTGTCTGGCTCACTCTCAGGTCAGGATAGTTGGCTCTTTGACAAAGGCAGTCCTTCACCGTTATTTTTGTGTGCGTTTGTGACAGACAGTGCTGGTTATCGTGTCACTTGCAGCATCACAAGCTTGTCAGTCTCACTGTAAAACCACCTGTTGCAACCTGTCACAAGAACATGGCTTTCATACCTCATATTTTCATTTTGGTGGCAGGAATGTACAGTATTACTACATGAAGTTCTTGAGTTTTGAAATGAGGGGGAAAATTATGTCAACAATGAGCTTTTCCGTAGTATGCAATTCTTAGATTTGATTGGCTTAATTTGAATAATAATTTGAATGTCAAACTATCATTTTTATATGAAGGGTTCAAATGCTCATGGAAAACCTGGAAATCTTGGAATTTTTAAATTGTTAGTAAAAAGTCATGGAAATGTATACAATCCTAAAAAGTCGGGGACATTTCTATAGTCAAACTCATTATAATATTCGTCGCTGGCTAGAAATTGTTCAATAATTTTTTTAAAAACATTGCAGTTTTAAACAATGCATTTGGTAAGCGTATAAAACAGTTGGCAAAGGTTTGGGTTGGTAAGATTAATGTGTTCTCTTCTCTTATGCCAACCAAGGCTGCATTTATTTGATGAATAATACAGTAAAAACAGTAATATTTAGAATTTTTTTAATATATTATTCTAGTAAATTTAATGTCTGTGATGCATCATTCAACATCATTACTCCAGTCTTTAGTGTCACATGACATGACGATGTCACTAATAATCTAATTTGCTGCTTAAGAAACATTTCTTATTATTATCAATGTT
Source organism: Chrosomus eos (assembly GCA_036326025.1). Lineage (NCBI taxonomy): Eukaryota > Metazoa > Chordata > Actinopteri > Cypriniformes > Leuciscidae > Chrosomus > Chrosomus eos. The sequence goes on from CM070831.1 coordinate 7,201,355, forward strand.
GAAAACAGGTGTGCTTTTTAATATTTTTGTGGAAACCTTGATTTTTTGCAGGAATCTTAAATCGAAAGTTCAAAGGAATAGCATTTATTTGAAATAGACATCTTTTGTGGCATAAAAGTCTTTACTGTCCCTTTTCAACAATTGAATGCAATTTACTTTTTTCATTTAGAAGCACATTTGCATCTTAGCAAGCATTTATGTTGAACTCTGACTGGTTAGACAGACACAGCAGTTCTTATTGTCCACTTTGTCATATTCATTTTATACTGTATTGATCTTCTACAGATCCTACCAAAGGCGTGCCATCTCCTCCTGATCCCTCTGGGTTTGATGCCACCAGCATCCTGGGGTTTCCATCCAGTGTGATCGCAGAGCAGCTGACCAGGATTGAGACAGTGAGTCTGATCATACCACTCACAAACTTTGTCTTTACATCTGTGGAAAAGACCAGTGATTAGTCTGATACTAGAAATAATTAAAGTAAAATGTTCCACAGCTTCCCACACGTTTTGAGGGCTTTGAACATCTTAGACCTGTCTGTAATATCCTTAAATTAAATCCTTTTGTTTTTCCTTAAGGATCTATTTCTAAAGCTGGTGCCCTATCACTGTCTGGGGTCTCTATGGTCTCAGAGAGATAAGAAGGGCCAGGAAGGAGCGTGCTGGTCGGTCAGAGCCACTATCAAGCAGTTTAATCGCTTAACTAATGCCGTCACAGCCTCGTCCTTGTGGAACACGGGTCTGAAGAGCCAACAGAGAGCAAGACTGCTGGAGAAATGGATCAGTGTTGCAGAAGTAAGAGCAGTTTAACTGTAAACTCAGACACTGGTGATGTCATCAGCCAGGATAAGTGACTCACATGCGTGTGGTTTGTTTCCTAAACAGGCTTGCAGAACCAGGAAAAACTTCTCCTCACTGTACGCCATTCTATCAGCACTGCAGAGTAACCCAATCCACAGACTGAGAAAGACCTGGCATGAGACAGACAGGTATGCGTTTAATTGTTGATGCATTAAAGGGATATTATTTAATTAATCATTTTATTTGTGTGAATAACAGCTCGGCCCATAGATTTTCCACCCAATATGTTCTGATATGTTTGAAATACGTTTTGAAATATACAAAAATGGTCAAAAAAATTATACATATATATATACATACATATACACATATATATATATATGACCCTGGATGACAAAACCAGTCTTATGGGTCATTTTTTTGAAATTGAGATTTATACATCACATGAAAGCTGAACAACTAAGCTTTCCATTGATGTCTGGTTTGTTAGGATAGGACAATATTTGGCTGAGATTGAAAATCTGGAATCTGAGGGTACAAAAAAATCGAAACATTGAGAAAATCTCCTTTAAAGTTGTGCATTTGTGTTCGTGATTATGCTGCATTCACTCACAAAAATAAATGTTCTATACATTTATGGTAGGAAATTTACTAAATATCTTCATGGAACATGATCTTTAATTAATATCCTAATGATTTTTGGCATAAAAGAAAAATTGATAATTTTGACCCATACAATGTATTGTTGGCTATTCCCACAAATATACCAGTGCGACTTAAGACTGGTTTTGTGATCCAGGGTCACATATACATATATATATATATATATATATATATATATATATATATACAAACAAATACATTTTGCATTTACCGAAAATTTATTTTAAGATTGGAAATGACTCTCTTGCCCCTTTTTTACATTTAAAATAGATTTTGGCATTTGAAGATTTAAGAAAAATAGATTTTTAAATTGAAAATATGTATGTAAAATATAATTTGGTAAAAAAAAAAAAAAAAAAAAAAAACTTTTGCTGCTGTATAGGCTTGTAAGTGCATTACAATAAACACATTTTTAGCTTGTTTTTACAAATTATTTTCGATGTATTTATTTTAATTGTATTTAATCTGGAATATTCCTTTAATCCGTAAAGTCATGGTTATAGTTATAATTCCCATTCGCATTGAAACGCAAGACATGATGATGCATGGTATATGAGAATGTTGCATACTTTTTAATAATAGAAGCACAGAATAACCTGAAGTCTGTTTCTCTATGCTGACAGAGAAGCTGTGAAGAGATACGAGGAACTTTCTGATATCTTCTCAGAGAAAGACAACTACTCCCAGAGCCGCGAGCTACTCAAAGAGGTTAGCCACAGCACGACACAAAGCAGGCAATTCAAACAGCGTTTTCGCTAATGTTATTAGAGAACATGGCGATGCATTGATGGGAAAATATCAGGCCAATCGATGTTCTGTGCTTCATCGCCGTAGAGAACGGCATCAATTTAGCATAGCCTGAAGGGAGGAACTGATGACATGAAAAGAACGAGTAATCACAGATTCAGTGAGAGGTTGTTTTTTTATGCACTGTGCTTGTTGTGTAATTCAACAACATGCCTGATTTAAATGCATCATACAGAGACATTTTTCAAACACAGGAACCGAACCGAGCTTAATTGAATTATTTATGCCTCTGTAACAACATGCACTAACATTCATTTTCATTCTACAGGAGGGGACTTCCAAATTTGCAAACCATGACACTAAAATGAACAACAGGAGATTTACAGGGGTAAGCATCCTTAAATAAAGCGCGCACACACACACACACACTTCCACTTTAGCATAATGAAATATACTTAAAGCTGCAGTCTGTAACTTTTTTGGTTTAAAAATGATCCAAAGTAAATGTTTGAGCATGTACATAAGCAGCCAGTGTTCAAATCTCTCTGCTTGCCTTAGCTCGATTCAAAACGGTAAGCTTGTAATAATGTTTTTGATTCCAGTGGTACTGGTGGATTTCTGCGGGAATTCAAGCGTCATTACGTCACATCTGTACACATATAGAAGGAGTCTCGGCTAGTAGGCTATATTGCATGTGAGGATGTTGGAGGTGGAGATTTATAGCCTTTTCTCACAGCACTTGATATAATTAAACGTATTAATTTGATGGCGGATCCAGAAAGGTTGAAACAACAATCAGCAGTGACAACTGGAGATTCACCCGTTGTAAAATGCAAAAGACTTCGTTCGGACTTGGCTACAGAAAAAAAGAGAAAAGGCAACCGGGCCCAAGTGAAAACAAGGATAAATATCAGAAGGGCATTACATTTAGTCAGGCAATTCTTATGTTGTTAACATTAACAATTTCAGAACAAAGTATAATTTGCACGGTTTGACGTGATATGATAAACGATTGTTAGATTTAATCAGTGTGATTTACTGCAATGCGTTTTTCCTTAGTTGGTCAGAACAAAAGTGGATGTTACTTGTTCAGATGACATTTTCCGGTGAAAATTCTTATGTTGGTCATACTTCCAAAAAGTAGAATCTGTGATTTCGAAAGCCAGTATCCACACCGACGTGGCGACTGACCACCGCACATTTTCCTCAAAACACTGGATTCATCAGCGCTGTGCCGTGCCGAGGCACAACCCACGTAAAGTTGATAATTCCGCGAATAACTGCAATTGTAGATTTTGAACAGAGATGACTATAAAGAGGAAAAACTACGGACTGCAGCTTTAGGTATATCTTAAGTTGGACCTCTGCACTATTTCTGGATAACTAAAGTACAATAAGTGCAAAATCAGTTGTTCCAATTTAGCAGACTTTAAGTATATCACTATAGTATACTAAAAGTACAATTGCAGGGATTTGTATTAAGTACATACATATGTAAATGTATTTGTAATATACTTAGCATACAATAAATGTGTTCCAATACATTTTAGTATATTTATTTTTCACTAGGTTAATTTAATATTATCACAGTGTTATGTGCCGTTTATAATCTTTGATGTATACTGAAACAAATCCGCTCCTGAATGCTGTATTTCTTTTGTAGTCGTGTGCTCAGGGAACTGTGCCATACCTGGGCATCTTCCTCAGAGATCTCACCATGCTGGACACTGCAGTCAAAGACAGATTGGAGGTGATGTATAGTTCTCAGCTCTCCATGAAACACAATTAACTGAAAAATACAAAATAGACAGTATCAGAAGCACATCCAGCTGTGAGGTATATAAATAGCAGTGGTTTCACAATGTTTGTCAGAAATCATCTGATAGAATCGAGATGTGTCAAAACAAAACTAAGAGTCAACTTTGCATAAGCCAAAGCCGGTCATAATGTGTGAACCAAAAATTGACTCTCTTCCAGAATGGCTTCGTTAACTTTGATAAAAGACGAAGGGTGAGTTTATGGACATTACATACTTGATTATCATTTATTTGTGGTTTTAAAATGGTTATAAAAGGTATTAACATCACATTCTCTTGATTTTAGGAGTTTGAAGTCATTGCTCAAATTCGCCTCCTTCAGTCTTCATGTAAAAACAGCATTTTCAGGACGGATGAGACGTTTGTTCAGTGGTATCACAGCGTACCCCCTCTACGTGAAGAGGAAAGGTCAGTGATACTTCTGTAACTCTATGCTTAACGTCTCAGATACACACTGTTTGGCTATATGATGTGTTGACCATGTGTTTTTTTTAAACAGCTACAAGCTGTCCAATCAGATTGAAGTACCGGGCGAGCCGAGTCCTGGGCGTGGCTCGAACCCTACAGTGATCATCACACAGCACCCGAGTAAGAACATCATGTTCAGTTAACAAATGTCCTACATTAAAAACCACACAGCATTTGTTACTGTAGAGTCCAAAATTAGTGTTTTCCATTTAAAATCAAATACAAATTTACCAAAGTGCTGTAAAATTACAAGATAATCTATTGTATAAAATATTCAATTTATTATAAAATATTTTGTCTGTATATAATAAATATTAACATTAACATAATATTAACATATTACTGTATGTATGTTCATATATATATATATATAATATATATATATATATATATTATATATATATATATATATATTTTTTTTTTTTCTTTTAAGATGACAAATGCATTTGCACCACAATACAGTATAGTTTGTTTGGACACATACATTGCCAAAGAAATGGGAAATATTAAATTTTCTATACAAAATGTATGGTAGTTGTATATTATTTGCATTCAGCGTTGTTTTTTTTTATCTGCTGAAAATATATGCAACAAATTTGTAGGTCATTTTTAGAAAACAATACTATATTCTGTAGTTTGATATGCATTTTTCTTACTTTGCTAAATAAATCCTGGGCTTTTTATTTTATTTTTATAACTATGCATGACAATCTTCCTGTAGGCTACTCTGAGGATTAAGCTCAGTCCGTGACATGCACACACAGACGTTTCTTTCACGAGCTCTTAAGCACCGTGATGCTGCTCGAGTCGAACGAAATGAAGTTTTAAAGCAGGACAAAGACACACTTATCGTCTGCAGTTAGCATGTGACTTCAAAGCTACTGCTGATTTTGAGTTTTGTATTTATACTCCAGGTTACAGTCAATTCAGAAAGAATCAATGTCATAAGTAGCAAATGGCAAAGAGCCTCCGTCCCGACAGAATACAGTTTGTGACAAGATCGTTCTTTTCTCCTGTTACAGTGCTCTCTCAGCCGTGGCAAATACAACAATGGATGCTGATGGCATATTTGACTTCCCGTCTCCTGTCAATCACCTGCTTTCTAAGCTTTGCAAGGTAAGGGCGAATAAAGATATTTATTTTGATTACTTTGCAGTAATGGGCCTTTAAAAGCCCGGCTTCTGAAGTGTTATCGGCAACTTTGAGTTATTTATTATTTGAGAGCCCACAGAGGCTCTTTATAGCATTTTAAAATTGCTTTTATGAATTGATCCATGACAACCTTTTATTCTGTGCACTTTACATGAATGTCGTGAAAATTCACACAATTAGACAAAATGTTGGAGATGATCCAAATACATTTTAATTTAAATGCTTAGCTTTTTTTTCCTTACTTTTTTTCTGAAAATGTTTATTTTAAAATTGATGAGCTAACAAGCTTTCATTAGACTTTTATTCTATTATTCAAAATGAGGAAAATATTATTGATAAACAATCTTAAGGTGTGTCTGACTTTTTGACTGGTAGTGTAGAACTAATTAGTTTTTTAATATGGCTCTTTATTATATCTCAAACTCACCTTTTAAGACCAATATTCCAGCTTTTGACAATAAAAATCTGTCATCATCATGAGCGCAGCTCCAAACCTGTAAATCTTTCTTCTGTAGAACAAAAAACACAGACGTTTAGCAAAATGTGTGAGCTTTAAGTGTGTTTGAGCACATATGAGAATCAACAACAAAACAGATGAAATAACCCATAGACATCAGACCCTTTCGCACTACTGTCTTTAAAGCTAAATTAAAAAATGTTTTTAAGTAAAACAAAAATCAAATTGAACAGATAGTGAAACTAAAGTGCTTCTCCTCATGTGCGAAAATGAAAACAATGGTGCAATGTTTAAAGATTATTTATGATGGCTGACCGGTATTTTGGAGCTGATGTGTGAATGGTCTCTTAACGGCAAAAAGCCAGAACGCCTTTGCTTGTGTGAACAGCATATTTGTTTGCGGTAAAGTCATTGTGGTAATTTACGAAAATCACAGATATTTGTGGGCTATTTTGATTTACATGGTTCCTAATTTTGTTTTGGAGGTCTCCTACAATAGGTTTACATGCATCCGAGGTTAAAAAAACAACAAAAAGAAAAAAAACTTTCATTTTCTCATAATATACATTGCAGCATCACTTCTATTCTTACAGTGCCTGAAACGGTTCAATGAAGGATTCGGTCTCTCTAAACCCCTCCTTTCCAAAAGCCTACTCTGCTCTGATTGGTCAGATGGCCCAGTCTGTTGTGATTGGTCGACTGCTTACAGCGTGTGTCGGAAACGAAACTTTTATTAGCATATCTGAATTTCAGCTCTGAAGTCTTCCTCAGCTCTTGTTACACAGTAATACGAACAGTAACAATAGCGTCGGTTTTACCATATCAATTGGAGCCCGAGTCTTCATACTTTACATTGTGGATTTGCTTTCGCTGTGCAGAAAACAGCGTTTTCTCGACATGTCGACAACATGAACCAAACCCTTCCAGGACCTCAGGTACAGCTACAGTGTTTGAGGACGGGTCAAAGTAGACGTTGTTTGCAGGCAGCCAATGAAGACCATAGGGTGGGATTATGCAAATTTGCTACAGACCTACGTAGGTCCGAGTAGGAAGTAAGACTCGTTTCGCAGTTCAGAATCATTTTTTTCTTTTGGGAGAATATTATATTTGGAATGACATGAGGGTGAGCAAATTATGATATAATTTTAATTTTTAGGTGAACTATTCCGAAGAATATTGTCTTAATTTGTATTAACTCTATTTCAGCATGTGAAATCCCCATCTGTTTCCTGTTTGGATGTTGATTCGTCACCACCGCCCAATGATGCCACGCCCTCTGTCCTGACCACACCCACTACAGCTGTCAAATCACATCGGCGGTCTGTCTCCTGTGGCAACAACCCCACCAATAACAAAACAGAGGCGGGGCCTGAGATCAGAATCGTCAGAATACGGATGGATTTACATGACGGCAACTTGTATAGAAGCATTCTGGTAGTCTAACAAACAAAAGTCAAAAAAATTAAAGTAAAATAACTGTGTTCCCACACTTTTGGGCTTTGAAACGGCTGTATTTCACAGCAGCAGTCCAGTGTTACATCAGACGAACTTTTGCATTTCATGTCAGCTCCTGTTTAATATGGATGCTGTCGCTCTTTGTTCTAATGTATACTTTCTCTTCTGTGCTGCCTCAGGTCACTAGTAATGATAAAACACCCACTATAATCAGTTCTGCATTAGAGAAGCACAACCAGAATTCCCAAGAAGCCTCTAAATACGAGCTGATCCAACTGCTGCCGGAAGGGAAAGGTGATGTCACATTTTTTTGAAATGTCATACGGTGGTGTTTATTTTTTCGAATCACATCCTAAATTGAGAAAATATTATTCTGGGCATAATGATTTGACATAGTGAGTTATGATTAAAAAAACAGCTGTCAATCAAATAAAATATAAATGAATATACACTATTGCTCAAAGTTTGGGGATAGTAAAATTTTTCGGTTTCAACAAGAATATTAAAGGTACAATATGCAGGATTTTTCGCCAGCATGGGTCGCTACCTCTTACAATAACAAAGGCGTATATTGATGACGTATATTCCGCATTAAGCGCAAGTATGGATCTTGTCGTCAATCTGATGGATCTTTTATGGATGAGTGAATACATTGATGTTTTTAACATGACTGTAGTGTGAAGCACGGCGCGATTGCTAGACGTATAACTTGCGTTACCACATGCAACGCGAGTCCCGCGGATTTAAAAGAATAAGGACATTTCATTCTCCCGAACTACACACAGGTCAGTTTATTAGACGAATTAAACTTGAGGTAACGCAGCGCTGTTTCAGCACAGTTACACTATCACACTAAATGACATTTGAGTGTGTTGAATGTTGTTAGTTGGGTTGTTTGTTGGCTGTATGAGACTAAGTAAGCTAGATCAACATTAGAATAACATACAGATCATACTCTAACATTTCATCATGTTGAACTAAATAACATTGATTAGTTTTATGTACATTTGCTCACCTGTCTAATAAAGTACATGCAACACTTTGCTCTCTGTCAAGTCGAAGTTAGTCGGGACGTGGAGCTCTCGGCATCTCGAAAGATGTTGATCTTCGTTTTAGTCTTTTTGTCTCAAAGTCTGCTTGCCATGGTCCATAATGATTTAAACAAAAAAACAACAGCGTAAGCGCCCTGCTAGGTAAAACGGGCATAACCCAGTTGTCAATGTCTGTCGCCATGGTTACTATGGCAGTGCGTGGTCAAACCTGGCGCAAACCGGGGCTAACGCGGATATGACGCCATTGACTGGCGACTCCTCACCCCTGCTCACACGACCCGTTTCCTTGGTTAAAATCGCAATTTTCTCACGATTTACAAAGTTGGAAACATTTGGGATATTGTAAGTAATCAACTAAACAAAATATATAACATTGGCCTAGTGGTTTTTGGATATTTCACTGCAAAATTCCTACATATTGTAACTTTAAGCAGCACAACTCTTTTCAACTGTGATAATAATGAGAACTATTTTTGAACAGAAAATCAGCATATTAGAATGATTTCTGAAGGATCATGTAGCACTGTTAAGGGTCATGTGAAAACAGTTTTTTTAAATGGTAATAGAATTTCACAATATGTTGTTTTTATGGTACTTTTTGATCAAATAAATACAGCCTCTGTGAGCATAAGCATTTAAAAAAAAAAAAGTATCTTACTGACCCCAAACTTTTGAATGGTAGTGTATATATATTTATTTAAATTAATATATTTAATCCAAATTATTTAAACAAAATATATTAAAAAAAATATTTAAACTGATTAAGCGAATACATCATTTACATCATTACATCACATACTTTTTTATGGTTGTATGAGTATTTCTTTGTCTTCCTTTTCTTCCTCCACAGAGCTAATAATACCTCCCACAGGAAACGTCTTCTATGCCATGTCTTCAGCTAGCGTAGACTTCCTGTTAAGGAGAAGAGGAGGAAATACACCAACAGGGTCTCCGTCTCTTGGCAACGAAACCAGCGCAACCTTCCCACGAATCAAAGCCAAGGGCAGAAGACTAGTCCGGACACTATTTTAACAGAAAAACAGGATATTCACGTCCGAGTACTTTCAAAAGAAAAGACACAAAATATTTCATTCAGCGCTCCGTGACGTAACTGTGTAATATTGACTCAAAAATAATTTTCTTAAGTCCTAACATTAGTAATTTGAGTGAAAGCTTGGTTGAAATGGCTCTAAAATATGAGTTACTGCTAAACATTGCACTATTCTTGCATTTCATAAATCCATAATGAATTTCAAGACAGAATCATGTACCTTTTGCTGATGCCAGCATCCCCCGTCTACCTCGAAAGCTCATTGGTTACAGTATATTCATCAAGAAAATCCATTATTAATGAACTGAGAGAGCAGATAAAAGATCCCAACATAATAAAATAAACACTTACAGGTGTCTTTTACAGAAGGTATACAGTAAATAATATAATATATTATTTATACAGAAGGTATACACCTGTCTAAACATTTCAAACCCTTCTGTGTGGGCAAAAAGCTACTGAAAAACACCCACGTACCTGAAGATGAGTCGCAAAAAACACTGCCACTCGAATGGCCTCACCAAGTATGCTAACTGATCGTTGCTTACTGTGTGCTTTCTCTTTAAATATTTAAACAGAATTCATTATGGTCATGTTAATATCGAGGCTCTGTTCTAAAACCTAACGAAACCAGTAAAAGAATACATTCTTAGGTGCCGTTTACACAACACCAGTTTCAACTGAAAAAGTTTTCACGCCACGTTTTTAAAGTGCAAATTAAAAAAAAAACTACAAAAACGTGAATTTGTGAAAACTGTGACATCATGCGCATGCGTATTACATATTCATCTATAGATGCGTAGTGTTTCTTTACAAAGTGACATCGCCAACTACTGGCCTGGCAACAGAATACAGCATTTTTAGTCCTTTTCGCGGATCCATTTGAACGGCGAACGTTTTGACAACGTTGCCGTCTGCAAAAACTGCAATTTTAAAATTTAAATTTAAAATGCCTACATTTTGAAACTGGCTTTGCATGGGGAGCACCTATAATGCCTTGAAGTGCTGCCTATGTATAGCCTGGCTGCCAGCCCGAACCCCGCCCACAACAATTTTTGGTCGGGAAGTTCAGTCTGGACTCGATCCGTTGAGGAGCTATTATGCCCGATCAAAAATTGTTCGGACCAATCAAATTGTCAGGGGGGCTTTATACGATAGATGGACAGATGAGCAACCATAGACATATGAGCAACGGTAACGTAACCATCCACGTCATCAGAGCGCTTGGGTTGAATTCATGACTGCCGCTGGAGAATTGAGTTGTGTATATTCCACTATCGCGTGTGTTATAGAATGATATATACAGCGCATTAATTTTTAGAATAGGAAGAGAGAACTACGATCGAGGCATTTGTCGATGAAAAAGAGGTTTATGCCGTCCTTCCTACGGGATTCGGAAAAAATTTAATCTATCAACTTTAATCTATCTCTCGACATACATCACTTACTCCGTTGCTCTGATTGGTTGCAGGTCTATCCAATTGAGTGCAGAGTTTTTTTTTCCTGGTTCGGTTGACACAGGCCCCATAAATCACAGCCAATGGAGCAGTATCAGACTCACATTCTGAATAGAATATGAGTATGAAGAAGTCAGGCTAGCCTTTGTAGGCAACTCGCTAGGTTTTGGGACAGAGCCAATAGGTGTTGAACTGCAGGTCTCCAGTTCTGGCTGTTCTACGAAACCAAATCGATTCTTTAAAAAAAAAAATGCAAAAAAACTGTGCCTGTGACATTACTTTTGTACCGATAAATGCATAACGCTACGATCCTCAAGAATAGAAAAAAGAACACTGTTGTTTGTACCCTGATGAACCTTGCGCTCTCTGACTCGTATGCTGTTGACGTCTCTGTGGGAACGGAGGTATGCGAGAACACGCAGTAAGGAAGAGGGGTCTCCTTTCATTTTCAGCCTTTGGTTATGTTCGGAATAGCATACTACCATACTTACTATTGCTGCATATAGTACATTTCTGTATACCTACTACATTTGCCAGAATGTGCAGTATATGAAAGAGTTTTTATTTTACGAGATGATAAGTGGATGCTGAATTAAACATTGTACAATGTGATGATGACAGCAATGTAGCATACTCCTGTTTGAGAGCTTATCCTGGAAAAATGGCAACGGTTTCAAATACTCTTTCAACCAAATAGTGAGAAATATACAGCGAGTAAGTCGTAAGCTAGTATTCCTTTCCAATCATAGCCTTTGTTTTTGGTCACTTGTTTGTTCCTTATTATCATAAGTAAGTGCCTTATTATCAGGTGCTTTTGTGTGAATGTTGTTCTGGTGTGTTGCGCAGTGAAAAGCATGTTGCAGCTTCAGTCCTGTACCGTCAGATCTGTATTCTGACACGTTTATGCACTACATACCTCCTATTCTTGTAATAAACTTTAATTTTGATACAACTGACAGCTTTCAGACCTGATTCATGCATTCAAAATGTCATTACATTTACATGTGAAAACCAATTATAAACTAGATGTTGCATGTTTCAACACATTCATGATTACTCGATAAGGACTCGATAAAATTATTATTTTACAGACTGCTCACAACAAGCACAAATGAAATTGTTATACTGACTATTAAAAAAACTTACAGTAGGCTAATACCATTTTCTTTACATCAACCATGGCCTGCTAGTGTCCTGCTTCATTTTCTGATCATCTGCAGTTATAAAATATATTGATAATAATAGAAAAATAATATATATATAATAAATATAACTGGACACAGCGATTAACAGGGTTCAAGTGCTTTAACGCATAAAATGTATCGTTTTTTATTTAGCAAGCCTGTAACCATTTAGATCAGAGAAAATACCATTTACAGCCATACAGTTCATTTTTAAAGCTGCAGTCCGCAGTTTTTCCTCTTTGTCGCCATCTCTGTTCGAAATCTGTAATTGCAGTTATTCGCGGAATTATTAACTTTGCGTGAGTTGTAACATCGGCATGAAACAGCGTGGATGAATACAATATTTTGAGGAGACTGCACGTCTGTCAGTCACCGCGCCGGTGTGGATACTGGCATTCAGAATCACAGATCCTACTTGTTTGAAGTACAGTATGACCATGACAACATAAGAATTTACATCGGGAAATGTAATCTGAACAAGTAGGCCTAACATCCACTTTTGTTCTGATCAACTAAGGGGAAAAAGCATTGCAGTAGGCTAAATCGCGCTGATTAAATATAACGATCGCTTCATATGTCAAACCTTTCAAATTATACTACTTTGTTCTCAAATTGTTAATGTTAACAACATCAGCATTGCGTGACTAAATTACATTTAATGTGTATTATGGCTACCTGTAGAACAGTTTCCATTTCTGTGCAGTCTAATTTCTAATTGTCATACCATTAAATTAATGTTTCTTTTAAATAAATAAAAACGGTATCTTAATCCGATGCATATTTAAAACTGGAATATTTATAATTTCGGAGAAGGCTGGTTTGGTTTTCTTGGAGTAGAGGTGAATTGCTCCCTCTCATAGCTAGCACAAAATAATTCAATTTACCATAATAGCAAAAACGAAAAAAGCCACAACAAAGGAATCTCCGTAACTGTGTGAATTAAACGAACAAGTGTGCTAATGTGTTACAGGATTGGAGGACTATTAAAATGTATCCTTACAGTTTCAAATTCTTATAAAAAAAAAGAACGTCGCATAGTAACCCCTTCAAATCAGAAAATTGCAGATGATTACTTTTGTTTTCAGGGAGACTGTGCATCTTTTTTTTTAAGAATAATTATGCACAATTGAAGACCCGAATTATTTATGGGCCTTACAAACTGGTGGTTACAGTATGTTCACGGTATTGTGTGTATTTTAACCTTACAAGGATCAGCAAATTATAAAATTAAATGTGCTGTACAGAAATAGGTATAAATCTTTCAGTCCAGCATCCTCTAAACGAAATGTTACCAGCGGAAGCATCCTTTTTATCTGTACAGATTGTTGCACCCTAATGAATGCATCGGAATTTCCCGTAGAAATCCAGCATGTACCATGGCATTAACATCATTATTACAGCTGACAGTGTCGAATGAGCGGGTCAAGTATTAAACAACTCGACGACGAGTTTTTTCAACTAATGAATCGACGAAAAATTTTATATTTAGCTACCAAAAAAACAGCTTCGGACCAGCATTTTGCCCTTAAGCGCAAATATTGTTTTGCGAAATCTTTTACAATATTAGCTAGGCACTAAGCCTTGATTTAGCCAAAAATGTTATTGTTCTTTTTTAGATCAAATTCGCATTAATTTCATCGAAGTGTCTACTCTAATCAGACTCCGAACAAAGAAATTTTCACCATCTCAGTATTGACATAAAATGTACTTTTAACAGCTTATGCATTACTATGGCCTATCTAAAAATGTACATGCATTTCTCAGATCATATTTCGAAAGTAGGGTTTGCCAACATTCATAAAAAAAATAACGTTGACATCATGGTTTCTACAGGATTCAAATATGGGACTTCCAAATATTTCACTTTATCCCTTTAGCGTATTTGCAGATTTCGTAGCGTATCTTAAAGTTTCAGACATAAAAATTTTTTTAATTACAACATTTATTAGCTACTTTAATTTCAAAACAACTTTTAAGGTACTCAAAAAAAAGCTCTTTTACACACAGGACATTTGTTTAAGAATTTAACAGTGGACTCTGAGTATAACAAAAGCTTTTGTAACATTATACATTATTATTTGAAAGAAATTAAAGAAAGTAATCCCCTACTTTTTTCAACAAGACCATTCAAATACATTCAATGACGTAAACATGTAATAATCTAAAGTTTTTTATTATACATAACGCCGTTACATGTATTCCGTTACTCCCCAACCCTGGTTACAGGATTGAACTATTGAAATGTCCTACCTGTCCAACAGAAAAAAAAGCCGCCCCGCATCCGTTTGAACCCCTTCAAATCACGGAAAAAACCCTGCCGATGTTTATCCTTGCTTTCGCGTGGGCCTGGTCGCAGTCTCTTTTTTTTCCTCTACCCACTCGGAAGCCCGAATTCTTTTGGGCCTTACAACTGGTGAGTCTCCAGTTGTCACTGGTGATTGTCTTTTGAACCTTTCTGGATCCGCCATAAGTTTAATTATTTAAAGTGCTGTGAGAAAAGGCTACAAATCTCCACCTCCAGCATCCTCACACGCAATATAGTCTACCAGCCGAGACTCCTTCTTTATGTGTACAGATGTGAGGTAATGACACAAAGACATGCTCGAATTTCCCGTGGAAATCCACCAGTACCACTGGAATTAAAATCATTATTACAAGCTTACCGTTTTGAAGCGAGCAAAGGTAAGCAGATATTTTTGAACACATGGCTGGTTGCTTTTTTTTTATTATTATGATTTTGGATAATTTTTAACCCCCAAAAAATTTATTAAACTTTAGCAGCTTTAAGGAAATATATGTTTTTGCCAAATCTTTTTACCTGTTAAAGCCGCACCTATTGCCTGATTTCCATAAATGTTATGTATGCTTTTTTAGAATCATAATTCGCACTAATTTCATGAAGTTCTACATTAATCAGACATGAAAAAGAAAATTTTCAGCCATATCATGTGATTTGGCATAGAAATGTATCTTTTTAACAGTTGCAGCATCACCTATGGCCTGATCTCCATAAAAGTTTGCATGCTTATTTAGAATCATATTTCACAAGTAGGGTTGCCAACTTCAGAAAAAAAAAAATACGGGACAATCATGGTTTTTTACAGGAAAATAAGGGACACTCCAAATATTTGTACTGTATCACACATTATATGTAATTTCAGGTTTGTAAGTGTTTAAAAGGTTCTCAGACATAAACACATTTGTTTTGCTTAACCTATTTATGTAGCCTACAATTTAATTCTAAAACGAATTTTAAGGTCACACAAAAAAAAGTCCCATTACACACAGACCATAGTTCAAAATAATAACATTTATCTCTGAAAAAAAGCTTTTGTAACATTATACATTACATTTGAAAGAAATTAAAGAAAGTAATCGCCTACTTTTATTCAACAAGGACGCATTCAAATAATCAAGTGACAGTAAAGACATTTATAATCTAAAAGCTTTTTTATTTCACATAAATCCTCTTTGAACCTTCTATTGATCAAAGAATCCTGACTTTTTTTTTAACATTAATAATAATCAGAAATGTTTCTTGAGCAGCAAATCACATCAGCATATTATTCCCTCAGGAAGATTTCATGTTTTCTTGCGTGGCTGGATGTTGTAGGGTAGACTGTGTACAGTTGAGACACTTTTTGCGTTTTGATTTTTCACACAAAAATAGATACTGAAAAGAAGTGAATTTCCACATGACATTTCATTAGCTTGTAGACTAAAATATTATCAATCAATAATACCGATAAGTAGTTTATATTTTCCACAATTAGCTCATAAAAATAAGGTGCTTTTTGTCTCAACTGTACCCATGTGGTACAGTTGAGACAGTACCATGGTACAGTTGAGACACCTATTTTTAATGATGTAAAGGTAACTAACCGCTCATTGCAAATATAATAAACAAAGATAAATAAAGAAAATAAAAATTGGGCAACATGTTTGTTTATTCATCCATTTAAATTCATTCCTTTTATTTAAATTAGCACTGGTTAAAATTATAAAACAGGAACATTTAACGAACAGATATTGCAACAGAACATTAAATATCAAATTTTATTTTCATTTGCGTCCTATGCTGGCTAATTACGACCTTTAACCGGTTAAAAATTAGTCCCAAATATAGGACGTCCCGGCTAATAATCACTTGATCACTTTTTTATAGCAGAATGTTGATTTTTGAAAAACCTAACAATTACAATCGGTTTCAGCGCTAATAAGACTACAAACACAGTACCGCTCAAAAGTTTATTTTTTATTCTTTTAATTCAAAAAGCATTCATTAAATTGATTGAACAAATACATTAAATCGATTTTTAATGTCTCAATTATAAGATTCCATTTCAAAATATATCTTTTGAACTTTACAAGCTGAATAAAAATCTCACATTTTAATGAAAAATATTAAGCAGAACAACTTAACATCGAAATAGTAATAAGAAATGTTTCTTGAGCAGCAAATCAACATATTAGAATGATGCTTTGCATCACAGGAATTGGTTTTCTTTATTAGTTCAGGCCTCTTTCTGAACTCACTACTGGGTACTCTCGCCACCCTTCGTTATACAGAATATTTCCCCCTTATTAGTTATACAGAATATTTTATTATAATTTGTGAAAAGCTAAAGCAGTGACAATGTAGTTAAAGTCTCATACGGTGCTTTTATTTTCCTCAATTTAATACAGCAACAATATTTGAGTGGTTAAAAACATCTCTAGAGTCTAGATACATTTCAATGCTATTCTCATAATGCACTTCTGGCTTCTCAAGGTCCGAGGTGATGCGTGTAATTCTGTGCCACTAGAAGCACCAAACAGAAAAATTGTAACATCATCTCAACCAATGGTGAGAGTTAGGGATTTGGCTAACCATTTTTTGTAACAGAAGTTTGCTAGAAAACAGATATTATTTTTGCATTAGTTAATGCTGAATGCTTTTAATGCTTTTAATTAAACACTTCACTATCTAATACCCAATGTTTCTTCTTATGCATTTAAAAAATAAATTTGATCATAGCAAATATTTATATATAGGCTACACACAGTTTTAAAAAACTGTACCGCATTTAAATTACATTTATAGCCTGTTTAGCTGAAGTTATGAGACATATAAATGTGAGGATTTAATCATAAATTTCCAGTCCTTTTGCATTTAAATGATTTGCCCTGCATATTGCTACGTGCAACAGAAAAAGCATTTGACCTGAGAATCATACCTGTTTGACACCTACACGTGCAGACGTTCTGCAATGCCCTGATTTCTGCTGTGCTCAACTGCATCAGAGATACTGTGCGGCTTTTTCGCACGTCTGCACTTCTCCACCGCAGGTCTCGCACTGCAAGGCGGCCGAGCGATAGGCCTTCCACACCGCAGCATCTTGGCGGCACACCGTCCCCCCACCTCTCTTTTCCTCCGCCTCGTCACGGTTGATGTCTCCTACGCAGACCCAGCCGCCCGATGTCCCACTTCCAGTGCGGCTGCTGCCGGCACTGACCGCCCACTTCGAGTGGTCCTCTGTGGCCTTGAACGTGACGCTCTGGCCGGGGGAAATGAGATCTATGTTGAGGACTTTCCAGCTGCCAGAGCAGTTAGAGGGCAGGAGGCCTGTGGAGCGACGCCAGAACTGAACCAGCAGGTCGGACTGTAGCGCAGGGGCCACCCAAGAGTGATACAGGTCTGGGTATCAAGTGAAAAAGCAATAATTATTTTTTATAAAATGCATACACTATAAAATAGATTACTGGAGTATGTTTTACACTTTCAGTCTTTCTACTTCTGTTACTTGCCATTTCTTGTTAAATTTAACTTGATAACTTTTCAAAGTAAATCCTACACCACATTTTTTTCAGTGTAGCGGACTCAAAGCCACTGAACTTCTATTAACTTACATACGTTTCATTGGAACAAAATTCTGAAAAACAGCAATATGCATCACAACAGTCTAAGGTCCAGATTTAATAAACAGGGCAAATTAGCGTGAGAGCGCAAAACCAAAAAAGCGCCAATAGGAGTGTGAAATTCTGAGCGACGAGAAAATTAAAGAAAGACACAGCAGATAATTTCCATAATGACCAATGCGATCTACCAAAAAAAAATGAACATCTATTTTGAGATAAGCTTCTTTTGACTGTCAAATAATGGCACAAATACCATTAAATTGACTTAGTAAATCACCTAGCATGACTTATTTAAACACTCTCCTCCCATAAATGTTGCATCTGAAAAGGAATAATGCATGCATATGTGATGTTCAGCCACAAAAACAACCCTGTCCACCCCTTTTCAGTGCAAATTTCCTACTGTGTGTCTTTAATAAATCCTGAATGTGTTTTTTTAACGCCAAAAAAGGGTTTGCGCTGCTGTTAGTAAATCTGGCCCAAAGATGTCAATCTAGTACATTTGCATAGAATAACTATTTTTTTAAAACTGCAAACAAATGCAAGAAACATCCTCAACATAACCAGAACACATTTGTTTAACAAATAGAGCTAAATGTTTATCTTGATTGTTACACATTTGACTGGATGCCATTAAAGTTTCACTTATACAAATACATAAGTATTAAAAATGAGTCTTACCATTGGCAAATGATGCACCTTTTGCAAAGCTAATGAACTCCGTTCCAGCCAACGAGAGGAGTGATATACTGCGATTAGATGGGGATGGGGAGGAAGTATTGTCCCATCGGCCCAGTGTGTGTTTACAGAGCTGAGCCATAGCAGGAACAGCAGCGGCCAGGGAAGCAGGGATGCTGCAGTCATGTATGTGAGGCTGATTGATCTTTAACTGCTCACCTGTAAAATATATATTATAGGGAAATAGAAAACATTATAAGAAAATATTACATTACTGTCACAAAGACAATCCACATAGAATAATATGTAATGTAAATACGTAATGTAATATGTAATAAGTAAATACCAACAATTGTGTGTGTGTGTGTAATATATCACAGGGAAATAAAGAACATTACATGAAAATATATTACATTACCATAAGAAAAAAAACACAGATTTTTTTAATTATATATTATAATAATTGTTATATATTAACAACAATAATATTAGTTTATATTAACAACAATAATATTGGTTTATATTATATATATATATATATATATATATATATATATATATATATATATATATATATATATAATATATATATATATATATATACACACACACATACATATAAATGTATATCAAATCATTAATATTATTGTCAATATAGTTCATTAGTCCAAACTGTGGGCTGGTTATGGCCACAGCCAAGCTTTAATAATAATAATAATAATATTATATATATATATATATTATAATATTTTTGGTGTCTATTACAATATTGTTTCCCTGTTTTATAGAAGAAATAAGCCGCTTAAGGCCACGTATGTCTGAATTTAACAGCCTTGACTGGCTTATTTCTGAGTTTCTCAACCTTTCTTCCTTATCTGACCCATCCATTTCAGGCCTCGGAGTGTTCAATAACAAGCTAATGTTTGATTAGGAATAGTTTGAAATGTGTTCTGTTGGTGTCCCTCCAGGAACAGGGTTGGGAAACACTGGCTTATTGCTTTATTACTATTATCGGAAAGTGATAATACTGTGATTTACAAACACAAGACTGAATGGACACAAAGAGCAGCACAGTAGTAGGTGTTGTCACTATGGTTACTGTGTCAGAAGGATTACTCTTTAACAGTCACTATGGCAACTGCATCCCATAAATGTT
Organism: Chrosomus eos; assembly: GCA_036326025.1. Lineage (NCBI taxonomy): Eukaryota > Metazoa > Chordata > Actinopteri > Cypriniformes > Leuciscidae > Chrosomus > Chrosomus eos. Next base: position 7,221,390 of record CM070831.1, read on the forward strand.
TTGTCTTCAGAAATTGCATATGCAAAGGTTATTTGAGAAGAATTTCACGCAGCGTTTTTAACATCAGACACTCTTTAAAACAAGCATTTGAACATTTAAAACATGCATTAAAATCATAAGATATACCGTGGCATTAAAGTACACCCAAAAATAAATAAAAAATATTGGTAACCAGTTTCAGTTCCCAATGACGTCCATTTAATGGACAAATAAACAAATACAATGGAAATCAATGGGAACCGAAACTGTTTACCAACTGAAGAAATAAAGTCATACAGGTTGGGAACAACATGAGGGTGAGTTTATTTTGGGGTGGACTGTCCTTTTAAAGTGTGTTTAGACTAAAACACTTAATGCAAAATATGTTCAAAATATGTGTAAAAACTGCATACATATTTATTGCTTTAGGACAATAAATAAAAGAGCTTATTTTAAACCATCACAATTTTTTATAAAAAAGGCCATATTATGCCCTTTTGTATTTTTGGGGTATACTAGAATTGGTTTTCTTGCTTGAATGTTCAAAAATACACATATATTTTTCACATATTTGACATTGTTGCAGCACCTCTCTTTTACCAGTGACACGTTCGTTCCCGGAAGAAAAACTCAAGACTACAATCGAGGTCAAAAACTGTGCGCACTGATATAAAGAATAACTCCCTTTGGAGGGACTTTAAATGCAATTGGAGGCGTACATACCTATGGTCTGAAAGCGCTCCCAAAAAGGATATGTGACACAGATGAAGTTCTGTCCATTATTTATGCCGGAACTGGGGTATGAAAACTGGCCAGCTGATTTAGGAGGGGGGAAATGAGGTGTGCTGTGGACCAACCAGAAGCCCTGCTGCTTATCAAAGACAACAACTCCTGGAACAAAAGAAATAGTGTATATTAACATGATCCACAAAATAAAGGTGTGTTTATGTGCCTTAAATAGCAGTTAACTGCACCTTTGGTGTGGCCACAAATCCTGCTTGCATCTTCAAAAGGCTTCTGTTTTGGTGGCTGGTCATTATACAAGATGTATCCAACATCATCACCGCCCTGGAAAAAGTTAAAGCTCAAAGCTTCTTCATAATAAACATGCCCTTGTGAAGAGCATGTGATATCAAGCATAAGTTCCTCTTTTATTATGAAACAGTTATGTGCACATAAAGCTCATTTCAGCTTCTTTTGTGCATGTATGTTAGCATGTGTGTACACAGCAAAAACACTTATGGGAATAAATTAACTAGGTATCTGATTTGTGCCACTTTTAAATGTGGTAGTATAACTAAATAGATTTTTAATACATTTATAATTAAACCCTGGAATGTAAATGCCAACGCAGGGTTTTAATACTTCTGCAAAATGGGGAAAATGTGCAGACTACAGAAAAGGATAAGCTGAGTAAGCTTCTCTACAATCAGCCAGAAAATTACTGATAATGAAAAAATTTGAAAAACAAAAACAAAAGTTGGTTTAAGCTAAACTGGGCATTTCTCTCTTTTTAATTTAGCAAACAACTGTGCTATCATAATTGCATAATTGGAGGGTGAGCTGTACCTCATATAAAGGCCCTACTGTTCTACCAACAGCACTTTGACTGTCATTAACTAAAGTCTTCCCATCCATCCATCCCTCACTCTCTCCATCCATGAAAAGATACTTCAGCCCCTCCTCCACAGGGGAATGACGCAGGTGTGGGAGTTTATACAAGTAAAACCTGCAAGGAGAGACAGAAAAGAGGAAAATATGACCTTATCAGTATCACATGGATGAGTACATTTTACAGCTAGATCTATGTATTAACTTATAAGTAAATTTTTTTTTTTTTTAAAAATCGAATTTAAATGTTTAGATGCGAATAAAAGACTAAATTCAATCTGTTCATCATATAAAGTGATCAGGGCTCTTCAGAAATGTGACCTAAACCGCTCAATTCATATGGATTAGTTTTACGATCTCTTTATGAACTTTTTTAAGTGTCAAATGGGTAGTTACGTAGCTGTCAATGGAGGGACAGAAAGCTCTTAGATTTCATTAAAATTTGGAACGAAATGAAGGTGGGTAATTAACGACAGAATTTTTTGTTTTTGGTTAACTATCCCTTTAAATAGTTCTGTTGTGAATAAGTTGTTTAATTATTATGAGGTCAATGAAACTATCATTGAAATAAATTAAAACAATGGCATATAAAGTAGTTTATTTGAAGTACACAACCATTCAAAAGTTTTGGAGCACTTAGATTTTTTAAATCCTCACCAAGGCTGCAATTTTGATCAAAATAACCATAACTTGGACACTGCTTGACATGTCAACTACCCATCATCTTTGATGTCACCGGATGTCCTCTTTGAGATATACAGTGCTAGGACTTAAAACTGTGGCATGCACAGGTAGGCTATATTAAAAATACTGAATAAAACATATATCCAAAATGGACAAAAATGAACTGTGCCCCAGTAGACTGACTGTGATTCAAGATGTTGCATGTAATGTGTTTCTATGCCATTTAAAAATATACAAACCAGTCAACAGGTTTCCCCTCATCATCATAACATGAGATGGATGAAGAAGCTCCTGAGCATGAAGGAGGAGCAGAACATGAAGCAACATGATGGAACTTAAAGAACCTGAAAAGTACAATAGTTTCATTTGTCTGTCGGTGTAAAAGTGTACAAATACAGTAACAAACCTTCTCAAGAACACCACTTACACTCTTACAAACAGTCGGAATATTAACGGGTAATGGATTATTACTCCTGTCAGCTTTTAGTTTTAATGTAGGCGTTATTTGCTTATGGTCTAACAACCGGTGACTGAACTCCAAATAGCTGCAATAATGATCATCGATATTTAAGAAGGCTTATTGACAGAAATCTAATATTTAGCCTACCTTAACAAAGGCAGACGTTCTGCTGAGACAGAAGTAACTGAATCATATCAGTCCTTCCGCAAGCGAAACTTTTTAAAATTCCTCATGTTGTCACATGTAGCAGGTTCACTTTATTGTAGACGTAGAATTAAAAGCGAGTAGAATCGCATTTAGCTTAAACCCAAAATGGGCGGGGATTGGTGGCCATTATGTTTTCATAAGTGTTCGGATAGTAAGTATTTTCTTATCTGAACCATTGTGCATTTTCAATTCAGTGTCTATTACAGTTTCTCAGTGTCATTATTCATGCGTTTATTATTATTCACAGCGCTGCTAAAACAAGGAGAGTTGTCACGCTGTAACTGTAACTTTTCTCAGCGCCGCCAGGAAGAACCAATCTCAGTCGTTTGTGATGACTGGATTAGTTGATGTTGTTTTAAATAATTTGACGGTTTTCATTTGTATGCCAGATGCCAATTGTAATTAAAATGTTCACTTTTTTTTTTTTTTTTTTTTTTTTTACTGTAGCTATGGTCTCTAACGAGGTAAAAAAAAACATCCTGAGACTGGAATGGTGCTCAATAGAGTATAGCGCCTCCTGAAGGAACCACTTTTTTTGTTATTTACAACCCAAACACGTTGTGCAAGTCAAAAATATTAATGAAGCTGAATTAATGGTGCATGCACAAAAATGAAACATGTCAGTTTGTAGCAAATGTTAGAAGAACAATAAATAATTGTGTTTATTTTTAATGATCCTAATGAAACAATGTTGAAACGTTATAAAATGTTTGAAATACAAAGAGTCCCTCGTAAAAATCGTTTACGTGCATCTGTATCATATGAGGTTACGACATGTCCAACCTCATGAATGTCATGACGCATTAGCCTGATGGCAGCGGAAACCTGTATTATGCAGTTAATTCAACGAAGTAAGTATTTCTTGAATTTCTTTCTTCTTAACTTCCCTGTTCTGTTTTCGTTCACTTGAGACAAAGACTGAAAAATAAGGAACAAATTTAAGAGAAGACTCATCATCTACTACATCTATGGGAAGAAAAAAAAAACATTTCACCCTTAAGTTTATTGTAATTTTAAGCAATGGATCACATTGCTTTTCACCTCTATCACATGTTTCTGCTGTTGTTAAGACGAAGAAAGTTATTAGTACATATTTGTGCATATTCATAGGTAGACATGAGTGATCATATGCCAGTGTCCCAGACAGATTTACTGTCACATTCATTTGTGAAGCTGTCAGGCCTACTTGTAAAATACAATCAGATGATGATGTACACTTCAGGTTCAATAGATGTCATTGCTTTACTATGAATAACTGATATTGAGCTGATGTAAAACAGAGAGAGTTTGGTAAATTCTGGATTTACTAAATGAATGTTAGGAATTGTATTTGATTTCATTTTCTACTGCATCTCCTTCTTCATGCCATAAGAGGTCGCTAAGGTCTACTTTTAAACACATCTGTCCTCATGCAGCCTGAGGCTATGGAGGATTTTCTGAGAAGGGGTTTACTATGATTTTACCTCAACTTCCACCGTTAAACTATTGTTCCAGTAGTAAAACCACAGTTAATTTCCATAAAAGATGGTTTTACTTGTTACTACGATTTTACAACAAATACTCTTGTTCCTGTAGTTAAAAAACAGTTCATATTAGTAAAGTTCACTTTAAGGAACACAGTAGGTCTCATTTGTTACCATTAATGCATAAACCAACGAGCAATATATTTTTACAGAAATTATAAAACTTGGTTAATGTTAGTTAATAAAATGTTCATGTTAGTTCACAGTGCATTAACTAATGTAAACAGATACAACTTTTAATCTTAAAAAAAACGTATTATTATGTTGATATTACAGTAACATTAGCCAAAATGAATAAATGCAGTAGAAGTATTGTTCATTCTTAGTCCTTGTTCACTAAAGTAACTACAAATAAAACATTATTGTAAAGTGTTACCAAAATAGCTTTGTGGTTTTACTACAAATACAAGAAATTCAATACTTTACTTCAAATTGTACATTTTAATGACATCTCCAAAACAGATTCTTTGACTTTGAATGAAATGACTTAAAATGACAGTACATATATTCCATGTGTCATAGTCATGTGTAATAAAACTGAAAGCAACTTTCTGAAAATTATAAGGCTAAAAAACTATTCCTTGCCTTTACAGTTTTTCTCGATTGCTAAAACACATTTCTTGAAAGCTGCTCTCCTTTTCTCTAAACTGTGAACACAAAACCCAATTTTCAAGCTACATTCACAAAACCTTAGACTCTTCTTGCAAAACCAAACTTTCACCTCAAAACAGTTCAATCTGTGCTCAAAACTGAACTATGTTGTCAAATCGTGCCCCGAGTCAATCAGAATTAAAAACACTACTGAACAGTCACTAAACACTATGTAGAAAAATAGAAAACACAATGCTCAGGACATGAAGCTGGAGAAATAAAATGTTTATTGTTCACTGTAGGCTAAATGCATGTTGCAAAAAAAAAAAAAAAAAAAAAACTGTGCATTTAGCACTCGTAAAAACAAACAGAAATCGTATGCGTTTGCCACTTGTGTACAGTAAGCCCATGTAAAAATAAAGTACAAAAATATACATGGAATACTATGCCTACAAACAGTTAGACCAACCCTCCATTACAATACTACAGTACATTGGTACAGTGATGTACTGAAACATATTTACTTACAGTATACTGTGGTACAGTATATAGTGTGTCATACAGTAATTGCTGTCAACATTTACATACTGTACTATAATGTCAAAAAAAGGTAATTACCTGTTCTCTTCTCTAAATCTTCGGATTATGGTGGACACAGTGAATCAACTGATGTTTGGTTGTACCCTTTGTCCAGCCTGACTGCCATCCCTGACGCGCCGCCCAAGCGTCTCGCCCTGACGGCGCCACCCAAGCGTCTCGCCCTGACGGCGCCACCCAAGCGTCTCGCCCTGACGGCGCCACCCAAGCGTCTCGCCCTGACGGCGCCACCGAAGCGTCTCGCCCTGACGGCGCCACCCAAGCGTCTCACCCTGACGGCGCCACCCAAGCTCTCGCCCTGACGGCACCACCCAAGCTCTCGCCCTGACGGCGCCACCCAAGCCTCTGGCCCTGACGGCGCCACCCAAGCGTCTCGCCCTGACGGCGCCACCCAAGCGTCTCGCCCTGACGGCGCCACCCAAGCGTCTCGCCCTGACGGCGCCACCCAAGCGTCTCGCCCTGACGGCGCCACCCAAGCCTCTCGCCCTGACGGCGCCACCCAAGCGTCTCGCCCTGACGGCGCCACCCAAGCGTCTCGCCCTGACGGCGCCACCCAAGCGTCTCGCCCTGACGGACCACCCAAGCGTCTCGCCCTGACGGCGTCACCCAAGCTCTCGCCCTTGTAGCCCCCGAGCGTCTCGCCCACGGCGCCACCCAGACCCTCACCGCCCTGAGCCGCCCGAGCGTCTCGCCCTGGCCCCCAGAGCTGCCCTGGCCGCCCGAGGGGTCTTCACCGCCCTGGCCGCCCGAGGGTCTTCAACCCGCCCTGGCCGCCCGAGGGGTCTTCACCGTCCTGGCCGCCCGAGGGGTCTTCACCGCCCTGGCCGCCCGAGGGGTCTTCACCGCCGCCCTGGCCGCCCGAGGGGTCTTCACCGCCTTGGCCACCCGAGGGGTCTTCACCGCCCTGGCCGCCCGAGGGGTCTTCACCGCCCTGGCCGCCCGAGGGTCTTCTGCTTCGCGCTGGCCGCCCGAGGGGTCTTCTGCTTCGCGCTGGCCGCCCGATGGGTCTTCTGCTTCGCCCTGGCCACCTGATGAACTTTCTGTTTTGCCCTGGCCGCCGGCTAAACCGTCACCCCCTGTTTCTGTTCCCTTCCATGGACCTGGCCCCCCATCGCTCCCCCTGATCCTCCACCGTTCCACCTCCCTCCTGGACTCTTGTTTTGTTTGTTTTTTGTGGGTCTTGGAGCGTCTGGTAGCCGCTCCGTAGAGGGGGGGTTATGTCACAGTGTCTGGTTTGTGTTTCCCCGGGTGTCCACTAGAGGTCTCTTTGTTTTATACCCTGTTGTGTCAGTGTTTGTCATGGAGTCCTTGTTTGATGTCCACGCACTTCCATGTTTCCATGCCGGTATTGTTTCGTGTTTTCTGGACTGCCTTTGTTGGATTTTGACCTTTTGCCTGACTTGGATTATGATTACGGACTACCCCAATAAATTGCTATTGGATCTTACCCTACCTGTTTGTGTGCGTTCCGTGACATATGGTTTTGCTAAAAGAGTGATTGATTCCATCAGAGGGTTCAGGCAACTGAGCATTTGGTTCAGACAATAGGGTTTAGTGTTTTAGCAATTGAGAAAAACTGTAAAACAGCTTGCGCTGACCAAAGTGCTGTACATAATTGTACTGGCCACAGGTTAATAAAACACATGTAATATAAATACATTTACACATAAATTCAGTTTAGGCTAAAACAACATTACAGAGACACAGCAGGTTTAAACACACTAAGCATAAGAAACATTTAAGATGCCTAAAAGGCCAATATAAAAAGGTGGGTTTTAAGTCTAGCTTTAAAAATATCAATATGAGGTGCATTTCTGATTTCGGGTGGCAGTCGGTTCCACAGCTGAGGGCCAGCAACAGAGAAGGCTCTGTCACCCTTCCGCTTAAGCCGGGACCGTGGGACATGCAGCAGGCCCTGACTGGAAGATCTGAGGGCTCTGGGAGTTGCTTGGAGCTGAATAGTATCTGCTAAGTAGCTTGGGGCCAGTGCACGGAGGGATTTAAAAACCATTAGCAGTATTTTAAATTCTATCCTAGACTGGACAGGAAGCCAGTGCAAAGAGGCATCAAGTGGTGATACATGTGCTTTAATTGTGTTTGACTTTTGTCACCTGTGCTCACCATTATGCAGCACGGGTGCATCACAATGAAAATGTGTTGGCAAGTTGTGTCTAAACAGGTGAAAAGTGCTTATGTTTTTGCCAAAAGAGTGATTGGGGCAACTGGGCATTTGGTTCAGACAATAGGGTTTAGTGTTTTAGCAATTGAGAAAAACTGTAACATAAGAAGAGATTTTCTTTGCATAAACAGTATGGCCTCTTTAGTAAGTTAGTAGAAATGGAGCAAAGTAAATGCGGTATTGAAAGAAGTGCTTCATGATACCTCAGTTCCCCTAAACATGTTGTGTGTGTGTGTGTAAACAGGAGGATGTGGATGTCAGCAACTTGTAGTTATTGCCCTGTGCACCTTGCTGAAGGTGGAGTAGAGTTTCACTGGAGACAGAGACTGAGTTTAGAGGCTGAGAGAGAGAGAGAGAGAGAGAGAGAGAGAGAGAGAGAGGAGAGAGAGAGAGAGAGAGAGAGAGAGAGAGAGAGAGAGAGAGAGAGAGAGAGAGAGAGAGAGAGAGAGAGAGAGAGATTACTTTAACAAATTTAACTATATAATCCCAAATTTCAAAGACCTGAATGAAATTTCTAAATTAAAGTTTCTCCTGGGAGAAGGAGACAGAACTTATCTTGCTGCCCAATATGTACAAACATGCCACAACCTGAGGGGCAATGAGTGACCGACACACACACACACACACACACACACACACACACACACACACACACACACACACACACACACACACACACACACACACACACACACACACACACACACACACACACACACACACACACACACACACACACACACACACACACACACACACCACACACACATGTCTGGTTCGCTATCTTTGTGAGGACTCTCCATAGGCGTAATTAATTTTATACTGGACAAACTATATATTATATCCCCTTACACTACCCCTGCATTTTTACATTTTTAAAAAAACATATTTTTTTTATGTTTTTTAAGCTATTTGAAATATGAGGACTCATGCAATGTCCTCATATATCACGTGTAAGTTGTAATACCAGTGTAATATGCATGTCATTATACACATTTGTGTCCTCATATATCACAAAAACAAGAGACACACACACACACACACACACACACACACCCCACACACACACACACACACACACACACACCAAGCACAAATATATCCAAACATTGTGTTAAATGTTTTTGTACTGTATATGTGTATGTATATATATATATATATTTTATTTGTATATTTTGTATGTTTTGGCAACATTGTTTCAAAAACTTTCATGCCAATAAAGCCCCCTTTGAATTGAATTGAATTGAGAGAGAGAGAGAGAGAGAGAGAGAGAGGGGAGAGAGAGAGAGAGAGAGAGAGAGAGAGAGAGAGAGAGAGAGAGAGAGAGAGAGAGAGAGGGGATGGCCAGCCTATCACATCCTTCAACTTCTGCTTTCTCCGGCTCATCGTCCTACGCTGTGCGTCTGGTGCCACTCGGATCTCCCTCTTCAACAAATGTGCATTCATGCATCCACAGACGGCTGGGAGCGTTTGCTAAGAACATCTGAACCAGGTGCTGTTACATCAGAAACAGGATCTTTCTTGATCATTTTTTAAGTCACTTATTGTCTTACCTGCTTTTACACACAGGGCTGAGATGTGGGTACGCGTAATTCTGACCTTCATTTACTCTACACTTCTTCTGTCAGGTAATTTTGGTTTTTCTTGTGTTTTTATAGCGATACATTAAAGTGATTGCTTAGATGCTCTATGTCTAACCTGTGCTCTTATGTTACCTGTGTGCCCTTGCTGCACAGGTTATTTATATTGTATCGATCCATGTTTTTTTCCTGTTTTTATCCCTGCCATCAACAGCGCACAGCTTACTGAGGTCAATGCCGGCCTCTGATTACTCTTCTGTTGCTTTATAGGAGTCAGGGCCAGTCAATGGCTGGTGTATTTCTCCAGAACGGACATCTGCGTTTGGGCTGGGACCACGGTTACCCTGCCGTGCCGATACGATTACCCCTCGCCCTACAGCTTCACTCGGTTCATGTGGTTCCACATCTCTGTGGACGGCCGGCGGGAAATCGCCTACCATACTGACGGGAATCTGTTGAGCCCCTCGTACAGGGACAGGGTCAAATACTTGGGGGGCCACAAAAGATGCAGTTTGCAAATCGCAAATGTGAAGCTGAACGATGCAGGAATGTACCATTTCAGATTCGAGACCGACAACCGGCAGGAGAGATGGACGTCTCCTGATGCAATCACACTCTCCGTCACAGGTGAGGCCACATTTTAAAGATTGAAAGTGTTTTTTTATATTAAAATATTTACCCAGTTTAATATGTAGTTACAACTATTCAGTTCTGTTCAAAAGATCAGGGTCAGTAAGATTTACAATACTTTTATTCAGCATTAAAATTATCAAAAGTGGCATTAAAGACATTTATAATGTTATTAAATATTTCTATTTCAAAACAATCTTGTTCTTTCGAAGTTTCTTAAAGGGGTCATATAATGGTACTTGCACTTTTACAAGTTGATTGTACTGAAATGTGTGTTGGCAGTGCCTGTACACAGCCATCATATAATGATAAAAATCCATCCAGTGGTTTTGTTTTAATCTCCTTATATGTTTTCCCCTGCCTCAAATCAAGCCGTTCGATCCTGTGACGTCACAAGCTCGCACGCCCCTCCCACGACTGTTGATTGACAGCAGCGTTTCAACACAGACCCGCCCTCGCTCGTGAGTGAGATGTCAATCATAGTTCGTCATTGTTTACACTGGAGCAGAATGGCGGCCGTCTAAGCGATTGTGGTGTTCTGTTCTTGGGTGTAATAAGGAACACAGCAGTCATTTTAATGTTCCTAAATCCGAACCGCTGAAGACGCAGTGGCTGAGTTTTGTTTATGAAGGAAATATTCACGACGAGCAACGTCAATGCGCTCATGTTTGCGCAAATCATTTCTCACCAGACTGCTTTATAAAGGAGGCGAGGGTCAATATAAATCAGGTTTAGCTAAGAAGCTGCTACTGAAAAAGGAATCGGTACCAACTATTCGTGTTCCTGCTGGACCTCCAGAAGAAGTGAGTGTAACGTTTTATTTATTAACCTTTATATGAATCTTTGCAAATCCCTTGCACGCTTCACGAATGTGGCTAATGTTTACACTCAGGGTGCATTATTACGGCATGTCTTCTATGTAACGTTACGACGTTCTCAATATAATTCATAATCCCACGTTTATAATGAAAAACGCGTTAGTGTTAACGTAACAGGAATATTAACAGGAATATCAATGCAGTTACAAAACTATAGATGTACTTAAAAGTTTTCTTAAAACATAAAACATTTTCGTACTGCACTAAACATAAACATACAGCAAATTCTTAGTTATCCTTCAACTACTGCTAGAATCATTACTGACATGACCTCATGTCAGTTTCAGTCACGATAGTTGTACCTAACACTGAGATAATGTCACGCATCATTGACAAGCCTACATTTACAAAAAAAAGAAAGAAAGGTTTTTCAACATAAATCTGTCAACGAACTAACCTATAACTTACATTAGTAACGTTAAACACATAGCGTTTGTATCTCACAACTCTAACGTTACCCTGCCAGTACATACAAAAATAGATCAAAGTGACATTGTTAACCAACCATTCAGAAACGTCCTGTTCGAGCCTTATTGTCGAACTTCTTCGGGGCCGTCATCTTGTTTCGGGTCCGACTCCAGGTCAAAACTGATACGGTTGCACAGATGTGTCCTCAGAGAGAATCCCGCTGCCATAATAAACCCTCAACTGTTGTCAAGTTAACACTCCACGTGCGTTGTGTTACAGCGCCCACAGAACAGAGGGGCGGAGTCAGCGAAGCTCATTATCATTTAAAGGCATATGCACTTAAACGGAGTGCTGAACACAGAGCTGTTTTTGAGCAGGTAAAATGAGTGTTTTCTTAAAAAACTAATGAGAATTTTTAATAAAAGTATATTACAAACTTTTCATTTAGACCCTAAAGATTCATATTAACTTGTACAAAAATGGCATTATATGACCCCTTTAAAATATGTATCATATTTCCATAAATATATTAAGTAACACTTACTGTTTTCAATATTGATAATAATAAGAAATATTTCTGGAGCAGCAAATAAGCATATTAAAAGGATTTCTGAAGGACCACTGCTGACTGGAGTAATGATGCTAATAATTCAGCTTTACCATCACAGAAATAAATTACATTTTAAAATATTTTACAATAGAAAATAATAATTTTAAATCCTAATATGATTTCACAAAATTACTGTTTTCACTGTATTTTTGTCAAATAAATGCATGCAGCCTCGATGAACAAGAGGGACCTCTTAAGAAAAAATGAATGATAGTGTGAATTTTTGGAGTGGAACTACCTGTTAATTCGACCAATGGCTGTCAGCGGGCAGGGTGGAAGTGTTTGGGAATATTTTATTGGCAAATATACACAAGTACCTAGAAACGCCCAAGCAACCACACAGCAATGGCCTGGCAACACCCTGCAATAATTGCAATACATTTTTACTCAAAAATCTATTCATTTGAGAAAATAATTTTTTTTTTATTTTTTTTTTTACTTTTATTTGCTTATTTTTGTGGAGAAAACCCATCTAGCTGCTCCTAAAATAGTTAAGCAAGTTCTAGTATGGACCAAATGCAGTGAAATGTTGTCCTGGTTCCAGAACTTCAGGTTCACGTACATCCACCGAGAATTGCCAACATGTTTGCTGCTGGTGAGACGGTCTTCCTGAGCTGTGTGGCACGAGGCTGTGCCGCATCTGGCAGGAACTTTGCTCTTTATCAGAATGGGATCAACTTGGGGCAGTCCAGCAAGCTGTCAGCCATCAATAACTTTGACAGCCAGCATGCAGGTACCTACACCTGCCGCCCAATACCCCCTCAAAACGTTCAGTCACCGGGAGTCACCCTGGCTCTTGGATGTGAGTATAACATATTTATTGTGATTATGGACAAAAGTTCTGTGTGTGTGTGTGTGTGTGTGTGTGTGTGTGTGTGTGTGTGTGTGTGTGTGTGTGTGTGTGTGTGTGTGTGTGTGTGTGTGTGTGTGTGTGTGTGTGTGTGTGTGTGTGTGTGTGTGTGTGTGTGTGTGTGTGTTTGGTGTAGGTTTTTGATTAGGATTAATAATAAAGTAAAAAAAAATAAAAAAATAAAATTCTGTCAGTAATTACTCACCCTCATGTTGTTCCAACCCGTAAGACCTTCGTTCATCTTCGTAACACAAATTAAGATATTTGTGATTAAATCTGAGAGCTGGGTTACTCCTCCATAGGCTTCTAAAGGATTGAAACTTGACAGCCCCAAAAAGTTATTGAAATCGTTAAAAGAGTCCAAGTGACTACAGTGCTCAATCTTAAGTTTATAAAACGCCGAGAATACTTTTTGCGTGTAAAAACACAAAAATAACGACTTTATTCAGCCATCTCTTCTCTTCCGTGTCATTCTCCTAAGTATGGAAGGAAAACAGTCTCAAAACCTTCCACAAATGCACGCGAGAGATCCACATGCGCGTGCACCCATCCACAAATGCACGCGACAGATCCACACACACGCAAACCAATCCACAGATGCACGCGAGAGATCCACACACACGCAAATCAATCCACAAATGCACGCGACAGATCCACACACACACAAAGCAATCCACAGATGCACGCGAGAGATCCACACACGCAAATCAATCCACAAATGCACACCATGAGATCCACACAGGCAAACCAATCCACAGATGCACGCGAGAAATCCACACACGCAAATCAATCCACAAATGCACGCGACAGATCCACACACACATAGCAATCCACAAATGCTTTATCTGTACCTGTAATATCATTCACAGCGAATCACGTGACTTTTGAGACTGTTGTTCCGCGGCCTTGATTCACAAATGCACACGAGCTGATCTGTCCACAAGCCTGTATCTGTCCACATTACCTGCAAGGATGCGATATGCTGTCTTCCTCCAGAGGGCGCTAACCAGTCTTTGAGCTGAGTCTTTTAAAGGGCTGGATTCATTTCGTTTTCTGACTTTCCAGACAACTGAAGTCTAAACATTTTTCACTAAATATCATATACATAAATGCAAATACAGAGTAAAACCAAACCTCCTTTTTTTATTCTTCAACGTATAATCAGAATATATAGCCTATCCATTCGGATAACAGGACAGCTTTAAAGTCTTTAAATTATTTCTGTAACTGTTAGCCAACTACTAGGCTGTACTAAGTTTTCTTTTGTTTATATTATTGTAATTCTGAATGTACTTTGTGGTAATGTAATAACCCCTCCCCCCATAATATATTTTCAGCAATTACCTATATGTTTTGCTTTCCATATTTGTAAAGAAAGGATGAATGCTTCCACAATTTAACCAACAAAGTAAAATATTTCTTTCAAAAGAATCCACAAGTATTACCCTCAAGCAAACAATTCTCAAGCAAACCATTACGTGCAAAAGTCTGAGATTTGCCTCAGTCGCTTCTTTTGCGGTGAATCAGATTAACCAGTTGTTGTTAGTCTTTTTTGATCGGTCCATTTACTAAAAAGCTTTGGCAAAATATTTCTAAGTTTATTAAGAGTTAAATAGTAAAAGTGTGTGTGTGTGTGTGTGGGGGGGGGGGGGGGGGATATTATTTCAACCAACTAAATAATGAGACTGAATGATATACTACCAATTCAAGGCAATGTTTATTACAAAGCAACCACAACATGAAAACCATTTTAAATCGAGGTAAACAGATTAGTATTGTGTGTGTGTGTGTGTGTGTGTGTGTGTGTGTGTGTGTGTGTGTGTGTGTGTGTGTGTGTGTGTACATTAAACTTGCAATACAGATACTCAATTTAAAGTGGTTTTCATGTTGTGGTTGCTTTGTAATTGCTGAAAATATATTATGGGGGGAGGGGTTATTACATTACCACAAAGTACATTCAGAATTACAATAATATAAACAAAATAAAACTTAGTACAGCCTAGTAGTTGGCTAACAGTTACAGAAATAATTTAAATACTTTAAAGCTGTCCTGTTATCGGAATGGATAGGCTATATATTCTGATTATACGTTGAAGAATAAAAAAGGAGGTTTGGTTTTACTCTATATTTGCATTTATGTATATGATATTTAGTGAAAAATGTTTAGACTTCAGTTGTCTGGAAAGTCAGAAAACGAAATGAATCCAGCCTTTAAAAGACTCAGCTCAAAGACTGGTTAGCGCCCTCTGGAGGAAGACAGCATATCGCATCCTTGCAGGTAATGTGGACAGATACAGGCTTGTGGACAGATCAGCTCGTGTGCATTTGTGAATCAAGGCCGCGGAACAACAGTCTCAAAAGTCACGTGATTCGCTGTGAATGAAATTACAGGTACAGATAAAGCATTTGTGGATTGCTATGTGTGTGTGGATCTGTCGCGTCCATTTGTGGATTGATTTGCGTGTGTGGATCTCTCGTGTGCATCTGTGGATTGCTTTGTGTGTGTGTGGATCTGTCGCGTGCATTTGTGGATTGATTTGCGTGTGTGGATTTCTCGCGTGCATCTGTGGATTGGTTTGCGTGTGTGGATCTCATGGTGTGCATTTGTGGATGGATTTGCGTGTGTGTGGATCTCTCGCGTGCATCTGTGGATTGTTTTGTGTGTGTGTGGATCTGTCGCGTGCATTTGCGGATGGGTGCACGCACATGTGGATCTCTCGCGTGCATTTGTGGAAGGTTTTGAGACTGTTTTCCTTCCATACCTAAGCTGTTGACGTAGTGTAACAGCGCAGCGCTTCTGTGTTAGACGTCACACGTAGGCTCACTATTGGCCGACGCTGGTCATGTGTGTGATGCGTGTTACGTTCGACCAGAAGCGTTGCGCAATTACACTACGTGAAATCTCCAGGCCCAAAGAGAATACTTGAATAGAGTCTTTTTTTGTTTGTTTTTTGCGCTCAAAAAGTATTCTCGTCGCTCGATAAACTTAAGATCTAGCCACTGTAGTCACTTGGACTATTTTAACGATTTCTTTAATAACTTTTCGGGGCTGTCAAGTTTCAATCCTTTAGAAGCCTATGGAGGAGTGATCCAGCTCTCAGATTTAATCAAAAATATCTTAATTTGTGTTCCGAAGATGAACTGGGGTCTTACGGGGTTGGAACGACATAAGGGTGAGTAATTACTGACATAATTTTCATTTTTGGGTGAACTATCCCTTCAAATTAATACTTTTATTCAGCAAGGGTGCATTAAACTGACCCAAAGTGACCGTAAAGACTTTTACTGTATAATTTTAGAACAAATTAGATTTCAGATAAATGTTGTTCTTTTGAACTTCCTATTTATCAAAGAATCTGAACAAAGTATTCTGGTTTCCAAAAAAAAAAAAAAAATGAACGGACAAAGAAAACTATTTAAAACAGTGTATTAATAATTTAAAACTAAATATTATGGCATTATAGGTTTGCTAACCTATTTGCATATATGATTTAGGTTTGAATATTTTTGTCCAGCAATTTGTATATTTTCAAATGTCAGGGTGGCACAACTTCAAACATAGCTCTTTTATTGTGAATTGACAAGGTAATAATAACAGTAAATATGATAAATATGACCCCGTCTGATCCTTGTGGCAGAGTGAAAAGGTTTATAGATCTCTCTCAAATACTGGTAAAAACTGCTCATTTCAAGTATGGGTAGGTTGGTACACATTCCATGTCAGGTGGTGTACATACAACTATTTGGTTGAACTGCCTGACATAAAAACTGTCAAAAAAATAATTTAAACACTTTGAAATATTATTTAACAACTGAAACTTGTTTAAACACATTGCTCATGACAGTCTTGAAAAGATTTAAAAAAACACATTTTATGAAGCTTTATTTGTCAATGTCCCGAATACATAAAACTAGTGCACACAGAGCCGCCCTCTCCCATTATCACTTGCATTTCGTCTCTTTTTTTCTGTGTCTTAGATGCTCCTCGCTACACCACGGTGCAGATCACCCCTCGAGAAGCAGTCAGAGAGGGTGATTCGGTGATTTTGACCTGCAGTAGTGATGGAGCTCCGCCAGCAGAAAGTTTTGCCTGGTTTAAGGAAGGAGAGAGCGGCAGCATGCCAGACAGCTTTAAACCGGAGCTGAGCTTGTGGAGTTTGGACTACAGGGACCACGGAGAGTACTTCTGTGTGGCCCGTAACCCACTCGGCACAGACCGGTCCAGACCGCTTTTACTCAATGTTACCTGTAGGTTGCCTCTATTTTTATCTATCTTCAATCTATTTATGCATTACTGTTTTGTTTGCATGCATTTCTACTGCAGGATGTGCAGTTTATCAGTGAAAAGGTCAAAGTGACCGCCTTTTTTTTTTTTTTTTTTTTGGAAATGTCACCAGACATTTCAACTTTTCACTTTCCCTAATTAGACACATGTTTCCACTGTTGCTGAGTTTTTTCCGTTGCTGGTTCTTGTGTAATAACTTTTATTTTGGCAGGACATTATGTCACATTGTCACACATAGTCTGCCAACCTCCAATAGATCAAAGTTCGAATCAAGTGTACATATTTAGGTCAAATATGCCGGGAAGCCACATGATGCTCAGTCGTGAAAGGAGTATTTACTTCCTGTATTCACTTGCTAAGTCAAACATCACTACTAACATTGGTCATGCTTAGGGTTAGGGGTTAGTATTAAACTTTGGTACGTGACTTGTCCCACGTTGTTTACGCCATAAGCATGATTGATACCTCAAATAGTGCAGTTCTACTGCGTTTTAAAATTTTTAATTATCACCTGCCAAATGATGAAAGATTTTGTGGAAGCTCAAGTGGAACCGTTCCTTATACCTTTCTTAAAATTGTTCGGCCCAATGGTAGAAAAGCAGCTAAAGAAATATATCGAAAAAAGAAACCAAGCCATTTCTAGGGAGGATACTTTTAGTGTGAGCTAGTTAGCAACCAAGCTGTAAAATCGAATTAGTTAGACTTACTTTTAAAAAAAGCATGCAAACCGATCTAAAAAAATTAAGTAAAGTGAAATAGGAATAGTATGTTGCACTGACAAATGCTTGGTTAGTATAGTTCACTTACACAAGAGTTTTAGTAACTAAAAAGAATAAATAATAAACACAATTTAATTGTTACTATTTGTGTGTTTTGCATGCTGAATGTTGAAGTCTGTGTGTGACTGGTCAATTGCAAGATATTGTCACAATATAATATAGAGGGATTGTATCAACCCAGTTAAAAGTGTCACAATGTGTTTATCATTATTTGTCATGAAAAATAGATTAGTTAATAATATTTTTAGAAGCTATAGGTCACATTTTAAAAGCAACTTATTTATTACTTGTTGCATCACTGCACCAATAAGAAGAGAATTACTATAATATAAATGAAGTTCCAAATGCTCATCCAAAGTGAACACTAATCACCATAATGGTGAGTTCAGAAAAAAACTTTTAGGAAAAACAACATAAATTTATGAAGTCAGCTTATGTGATGTTCTCTTAAAATTGTTCAGTTGTATTGACAATTCAACATTCAAGATGAATTTGGGAAATTAGTGGATTCAACTAGAAAAAGATAACACAGTTTCTGAAGGATCATGTGAATAAAAAAAATATATTAAAATAGAAAACCACTATTTTAAATTGTAGTTTTATTGTATTTTGATCAAATAAATGCAGACTTCTTTCAAAAACATAGCACTTTACCCAAACTTTTGAACAGTAGTGTATCTGAAATCAACAACAGTGCTTTTATGTATTGCAAATGCAAAATATACTTATGCGTGTTTCCAGACTCCCCAAAGAACACAAGAATCCTCATCAGCCCTATAGGAGACATTATGGAAGGGTTTGCTGTCAATCTGACCTGCAGCAGCAACGCTAACCCTCCCGTGGATCAATACTCCTGGTACAAAGTGAACGGTGGCCAGCCATGGACCAGAGGCGCCGCGCAAAATCTCACCTTCCTTAGTGTGCGTTCCCATCATGCCGGACAATACTACTGCACTGCATGGAACGTGTTTGGCATGGAGACATCAGCCACTATTTCTCTTTCAGTGCTTTGTAAGTTTATATATTATAAACTCTATACTGTGTAGATGCCTGTGTGAACTACTTATTTTTTTCTCTCTCTCTCTCTCTCTCTCTCTCTCTCTCTCTCTCTCTCTCTCTCTCTCTCTCCTCTCTCTCTCTCTCTCTCTCTCTCTCTCTCTCTCTCTCTCTCTCTCTCTCCTCTCTCTCTCTATCAGATGCCCCCAAAAACACCTCTGTGTTGGCTCAGCCTTCCCCTGTGATCGAAGCGGGCAGCTCTTTGACGCTGACCTGCAGCAGTCAGGCCAACCCAGCGGTGGAGAACTACACCTGGCACCGGATCAATGCGGCTGACGCCTGGGAAACTCGATCGGGTCCCAGCTACACCATTGCTGAGGTCAGCACTCGAGCCAGCGGCCAGTACTACTGCAAGGCTCGCAACCGCATCGGGACTCACAGCTCGCCTGTTCTGACGGTGAAAGTTCGAGGTCAGTACCTTACACAATTACTGTGTTCAACAATCTGTTTATTGTTTGTTTGAGGCTCAAACATCTACCTATGATTATTAGTATTAATAAATGTAATGTTTTAATGTAATGCTTCTTGAACATAGGTGTTTTTATCATATTGCTGTTACTGCTGATTTATTTTTTAAAGAATACTTTTTTTATTCCACAAGGACACATTGAATTGATCAAATACCGCAAAGAAAATTATTATGCTACGTTTCAAATGCTGTTCTTTTTAACTTTCTATTCATCAAAGAATCCTGCAAAAAAATGTATCACGGTTTCCAGAAAAATATTAGGCAGCACAACTGTTTTCAACATTTGAATTATTTCATATTTATAAATAACATAACGAAATATTTCTTGAGTAGCAAATCAGGATATTAGAATGTTTTCTGAAGGATCATGTGACTGTAAAAGATCATGTGACTGAAAATTCATTTTTAATTATTAGATTTTTATTGTAATTGCAATAATATTTTGCAATATTACAGTTTTTTACTGTAGTTTTGATCAAATCACTTTTTTCAGAAACAAACAAACTTTTAAACAGTGTGTGTGTGTGTGTGTGTGTGTGTGTGTGTGTGTGTGGGTGTGTGTGTGTGTGTGTGGTGTGTGTGTGTGTGTGTGTGTGTGTGTGTGTGTGTGTGTGAGTGAAAATGTATTTGCATAAGGTAAATCCTTTTGGCCAACTAAAATGCATGTATGTGCAACCAGTTTTGCTATGAGAGAGGAACCTCTGAGCATAAGTATAGTTACCACTGTTTGATGTTATGTATTTGTTAATCAGGTGATTGATGTGCATGATTGAGTTGATGTGGTTTATTTGTCCAGGCCGACTGAAAGTGATCGCATTGGTGTCTGTAGTGGTCGTGTCTATCGGACTGATCTCATTGACCGTGGTCGTCATGATCAGGTTATGCATGTTTATGTGCTAAAATGGTGAATATCTGATCTTCTCATTTGATCTTACACACATCATTTCATGTTTCTTTTGCAGTAAAAACATGCATCGTGTCGACACTGAAAATCTTGAGGAAGAAAATCAGGTAATTACGTTTTTTTAAATATTTAATTCTGTCATTATGTGATTTGAATATAAACAAAATGATCTTATTAATCAAATGGGTTTGTGCTTTCAAAAAACAGTGTTCACCAGTAGTTGATTTACCAATGGATGAAACTCTGTTCAGTGAATCAACTTCAGAGGCGTTTCTCTTCAAGGGCACAAAAATGTCAGATATTCCGGTAAGTTTTCTTAGTTTGTGAATCAGTCTGTTCTTTATCTGGACTGTGTCCCAATTCACATATTTATAATACACACTAAAAGTATGTATACTGGTGAAAGGATGTGTTTTAGTAAGAAATCATCATAAAATTATACCACTGACATTATCATTAGCTATATTTCCAATCTCAAATTTAATTCTTACAACTTTCAGGGTGTGTTATACATTTAAAAAACAGAGCACCTTTGCTTAACAAAAATGTCTTACCCTCATATTTTTCAATTGCAAAATTTATTCTTTGGTAATTAGGGTATAAAAACTATACGAAGCCATAATAATGACATGCTAAGTCAACTTATCATATGAATTACATAAGCCATAATTATGACATATGCAAAGTCATGAATTATGAGACAAAATGTTGAAACTATGACATCAATAGTCATAATTATGTCATACTAAGTCATAGTTATAAGACAAAAAGTTGAAACTATGACATAAATAGTCATAATTATGACATACTAAGTCATAATTATAAGATAAAAAGTTAAATGAAATTAAGATAAAAAGTTGAAATTAGGACATACTAAGTCAAATTATGACAGTCATAATTATGAGATTTGACATAAGTCATAATTTATCTTGACATAAGTCATACTTTTGATTTAAGTTATAATTATGAAATTAAAAAGTCAAAATTATGAGATAGTTGAAATTATAACATTCCTACTATCTCATTATTATGACTTAATTTGAGTTTTTATGTCATACTGTAGTTTCAATTTTTGAATCTCGTAATTTGAAATTCCTCCAGAAATAGTATACCACCACAGGCACCATACATTAGAGTATTTGTGATGCACTAATTGTAGTCTGAATTAAGAATGTTAGTTCAGAATATAGTAGCATACATTTGGCCATACTGTACAAACTATGTGACACATGAGTGTTTTATTTTGTGCCTGTTTCAGGAGGAGCCGGAGGAGATGTATGAAAGCAGTTACCCATCCATCGTACCCCTGAAAGAAGCTGCTCGGAGCACTGAGGAACAGAGACAAATCAACTACATTACGGTGCATTACTCTCGCATGCCCAGGTTAAACACAATTACACCATCCATGTGTGTTGGTTTGTGGCAGTCCTCTGTCATATTAAAACAAGAGATGTTGTGTTTGCCATCTTAATTTACAGTCTGGACCAGGTGAAGGTCACAAACATACCTCTAGATGGAGGGAAGAAGCTCAAAGATGGTCATAATGTTGTTTTCACCAAGCAACCGAGAGAGGGAATGGAAGAGTCTGGAATCTAAAGCGGTGAACTGATGAAACATCACAACAAGTGATAGAAGAAATTGTGAAACCACACAGGGATTTTTTTCTAAACTACACGTACTTATAGAGCATGTGTGGACCACTTGATGTAGCCTGAAAGTCAGAGACTTGAAAAAAGGCCACACAGGTAGACAAAATCTCCATTGGATATTATGATCAACTGTGCCCAGCTGTAACATAGCTTGTTCTAATAAAAATGCAGTTGCTCAAAACTGAGATACTGTATACTACTGTTCAAAAGTTTGGGGTTCAGTAAATGTTTTTGAGTCTTTTGTGCTCAACCTCTTTTTAGATTTTCTATCTTAACATGTAATTTATTCCTGTGATGCAAAGCTGAATTTTTAGCATCATTACTCCAGTCTTCAGTATCACATGATCCTTTGGAAATCATTCTAATAAGCTGATTTTCTGTGCAAAAAACATTTCTTATTATCAATGTTCAAAACAGTTGTGCTACTTAATATTTTTGTGCAAACCTTGATTTTTTTGCAGATATCTTTGAATCGGAAATTCAGAAGAACAGCATTTAGTTGAAACAGAAATATTTTACTGTCAACTTTTGATCAATTTAATACATCCTTGCTGAATAAAAATATAAATTTCCTTCCAGATCTTACTTCCCCCATACTTTTGAACAGTAGGGCAAATATGCTGTGCGAACTTCCTGTCCTATAGATTTGATTAAACTGATCATAAAAAACATGGTGTAACAGTGGTTCCTGACAGGAAGCTCCAAATAAAAAATTATTTCTTACAATGATAACATAAAGTCTGTTTTCTTAAACATTCTGGCAACAATACTGTCATGTTTGAAGTCTGTTTGTCACATTCTGAGTTTGTTTCTGATCTGTTTTCCTGTTCTGTGAATGAATGTCTGTGTTTCTTAAGCCAGGTTCACACTGTATGATTTTGGCCACGATTTGGCCATCTGAGAAAATTTTCAGTAGCACCTCATTGCAGTACACGAGATCCAGGGGGCGGAGTTGGATCCAGATCTAAGGGGTGGAGATGGGTAGGATTAGGGGTGGTTTTAGGGTTCAGGGGGTGAAGATGGGTAGGATTATGGGTTGGTTTAGGGTTCAGGGGGTGGAGATGGGTAGGATTATGGTTGGGTTTAGGGTTCAGTGGGTGGAGATGGGTAGGATTAGATATGTATGGTGGGAGGAGTTGGATCTGGATCCAACTCCTCCCCCTGGATTTCGTGTTCTGCAGTGAGGACCATCTCCAAATTTTTGCAATCGATTCCTCGGATCCTAGGTTAAAATCTGAAGTCTTTGTTCGTTAGTTTGACATGTTCACCGACAACCGATTAATGATGTTGAAATCAAATTTTACCTCAGACGAAATTCTGGCAGTGTCAGAAGATTTGACTCACAGTCCTGCAGTTTGACTTCTCCTACTACTACCGTCAAATTGTCTTAGTTTTTCAGGACAAGCCATGACCAAAATTAATGTTAGAGGTTTCTTTGTAGCCACCATTTCAATCCCGCTTGTAATGCAGCTCACATCACTGAACGTGTCATTGATTGATGATGTAAAACTCTTGATGACAAATTGTCTTGTGTGCGTCTGTTTTTAATGCATCTTGACTGTCGTACAGTCTGACATTAATGACCACGGAGATCTTACAGTGTGACGTGGCTTACAGCGATGATCATGTTCGTACAGTCTGACAAGCAGCAATCGTAAAGGACTATTATAAATCACACAGTGTGCACCCGGCTTAAGTTCGATTTCTAGTTTGCTAATTAGTTCTGTCCTTTGCCTGTTTCTCCCCTTGGTAACTGTCTGATTTGAGTTTGTTCTGTTAAGGAGTGTTTAGTTAATTAGTCCCTATTGTTTGCTGTCTATTTAAACCCTGTGTGTCTTTTAGTTCATGGTCAGTTCTATGTCGTTTTATGTTGGTTGTTTTGTTCCCGATCCTTGTTCATGTGATTCTGTTTTGTGTATTTTTGAGTTTATTTCTAAATAAAGACTGCTGCACTTAGATCCTGTTTCATCTCTGCTGCAACCAACACTGACCTTTAAAATGGATCTAGCAGCAGTAAGAATTCTCCTCCTCTCACAGGGGAACCAGTCCTTCGAGGAAACACAGGGTTTTCCTGGATTTACACCATCTCGTCCATTTATGATGATGACAGCCTGTGTGTGTTTTTTTTGCACCACCAGCCCGAAGACGGACCTCGAGGGACATTTAAGGAGTATGTGGACTGGGTACTCCTCTGCAATGGTTACCTTTTTACCATCAGTGAGAGCGAGGAGGAAACCAGCGTTCCATCCACAGCCATTGTTATCAGAGTCTGTTCTTGTGAGAGAAATTCCTGAGTCTGTTCCTGTGAGAGAAATTCCTGAGTCTGTTACAGTGAGAGAAATTCACCAGTCTGTTCCAGTGAGATAAATTCACCAGTCTGTTCCAGTGAGAGAAATTCACCTGTCCGTTCCATTGAGGGAAATTCAAGAGCCAATTCCAGCCTCAGAGTCAGCTCCTGAGAATGCAGTGCTGACCATTATTGCCACTGCCATTTGTGTGTGTGGGCTGCACACACGTGACTGCTCCAGCCCCTGACCATAGTCTAGTGATGTCTCCAGCCCCTGATCAGAGTACAGTGACGGCTCCTGCCCCTGACCAGAGTACAGTGAAGTCTCCAGCCCCTGACCAGAGTACAGTGATGGCTCCTGCCCTTGATCAAGGTCCAGTGATGTCTCCAGCCCCTGACCAGTAGACAGTCCAGTGACGCACAGCTGACTTTTCCCACCACAGACACACATCGGTAAATTGGGGAATGAACTTGTGCTCCGGGGGCGGTTCAGCAAAAAAAGCTGGGTGTTCCGGCGCAAACTTTCTCTGATGCTATTTTGCAGTTTCATAAAACAAATCCGCCACAGATCAGGAAAAACCTAGGCTAAAGTCTTAAAGTGGCTTTGTTATTCAGATGCTATTTTATGGGCGCATGCTTGGCCATGATGTAGTATGTGCACTACGTGCATACACTTTGCTTCTCTCATTTACACAGATGCAGCAGTTCCCATTTTTGCAAACCATACATAATTACAAGGAAAAATATTACCACACAAGGGAAATCATTGTGGTGTCCATGAAGATGTGAAAAAAATAGGCATAAATCTAGCTTACACATTTACCCAAATTATTATACGCCTGTTTAACCGAAGCTAATTTGGGTGGGTTTCTCCCATCCCCATACAATGTCACTTCTCTGTCTTTTAAGGCCCTGACGAGTACGTCGGTCTCCTCGGCAGTGAACTGCTCCTGGCGTGCGCCTAGCTAATCCGCCATCATAATAGCAATGGAACAAGAGCGCCTGCTTTTAAAGGGAATGTCAGATGACGCTCTGATTGGTTTATTTCACTTTACGCCCAAACCACACCTATGAATAATATAGCTACTTCAGACCAACCCATTTTAGATTTGCGTCGAGATCTGCCCACAAAGTTACTTGCGTTTTGCGTTTGATACTTGCGTTTCAGATCGTTAAAAGGGGCCCTGTGTGTCTTTCAGGTCATTGTCGGTTCTACGTCGTTTCATGTTGGTTGTTGTGTTCCTGAGATTCTGTTTTGTGAAGTTTAGAGTTTATTTCTAAGTAAAGACTGCTGCACTTAGATCCTGTTTCATCTCTGCTGCAACCAACTGACAAATACAGTATTCCAATCCCAATTTTTTTTAATACTAAGTATTAGATCTACTTCTATACAAGATAAATTAACCAAATCTCCTTACAACTTCACCATGCAAAAAAGAAAGAAAAGCTAGTTAGTTTCCTGAATATTTCAATGTTTCATTAAAATAATGTATACACAGTTTGCTCCAAAATTCTGAAGTCTACAATCACACGGGAAATTGGGTTTTATTATTTCTACCGGGAAATACACCAACCATAACCCATAATTGAGTAGAAAAGGGCTGTGTGAATATTTTTCAATGTGAATAAACAACAGGTGTGTAATAAACAACAACAGGTTGACAGTAATTGTGAACTATTCCTTTAATGAATGCTATTATATTATAAACAGCGATTTTTAATTTAAATAGATTAAATAGATTTAAACAGCAAACACAGTACCAAGTGCTTTGTTAATTAAATTATATGAAAACAGAACATGAAGCAGTTTTCTATGATTTACAATGTGAGAATCCATAATATCATTCCTAACTTCATAAATTCATTACTTTCTACTACTTTTCTTTGTTCTTTTTTATTTCAGGCTCTGTTGATCTGTGTTGACTAGTCCCTCTTGTTCAGTGGAGGAAGGTCATCGTGATTTTGCCAAGTAAGACACGTTCCTTGACCAACATTTTTTGTTCATCCTGGAACAGCATTCCTGTCCAAAAACACTGTCCAAACCCTCCCACTAAACCCCTACTCATAACTTATCCCTTAATCAGAAGTAAATAATAGGTGAATAAAAATGATGAGTCATGTCATTTCGCCATCTTCGTTTGGCAGCGTGGATGATATAGTAATGACCAAAAGTGGTAAAATGCGGCATGCAACAAGCCAACTCCTGACAAACCAGTCCATGTTGTGATATTATCCATCCAGCATACTTATCATACTTATCCAGTCTTCCATACTTCTGAAAACTTCCACTAAACCTGTCATGATGCTGCCTTCAGTGGTATCGACTGATTGTCTCATTACATGACCAAAATAGCGTAACTTGCAAGACTTAATGTTATTCAGCAATTGCATACCTGCTCAGTTGTCATCAGTTTTGTCCATGGAATTCGTAACAACTTTCTAATGCACTTGTTCTAAAAAGCCTGAATGCGCCTTCTTCCACTTTCTTTAATGTCCACACTTCGCAACCGCAGCACTTAACCCTGGTTGTAACCCTAAACTTGACATTAACTGTAAACTTGCCCCTCATATCTGATTGGTTGATTGGAATGTTGTTCCAGAATCAACAAAATGTTGATCCAGGAACACGTTTTACTTTGTGAAATCACGTTCACCGTGGCGGTCGGCAACATGCAAAATGTAAGACACAATAGATATACAGCATACGCTGTTTGATATGCAGAATATAATATATAAAGATAAATAATAGACTCAATAATAGATGCAGAAATGCTGTAAAAGAATGTGAAAGTAGCATACAGACAGAAAAAAATTACAGTATCGGTTGGTTATTTTTCTCATCCTCTGTGGTATGATGTTGATTGCTTGTTTAAAGTGATCTTGACCTCTCTCTACTGAAAGACAAAGCCATATTTTATTAGTGGAATGATGGCAAACAAGTCAGTTATTGAGTAAGTGCTGTGCTTACCTGGACTTGCGTCTGATGAATGTCACAATGCTTGCTATTGTGATAACGATGACAATAACTCCAAACACAATGCCAATAGAAGATGAAGACGCACATCTTGCTGTGAGGAATTTAGGACAATGTAACTCTTTTCACACACACACACACACACACACACACACACACACACACACACACACACACACACACACACACACACACACACACACACACACACACACACACACACACACACACACACACACACACACACACACACACACACACACACACACACACACACACACACTGTGTGTGCCAGTAAATTGTCTGACAAATTAATTTATCTGTTCTAAATAATGCCATATTGACTGGTCACTGTAGTTATTTTTTTTTTTTAAATAAAACATTAGAATGTGTCATGAAAGCTAAATAGATTTCTCTGAGGAAGTGTCTCTTGTTTGAGGAAATGTGTTTTCTAACGTCATCCTGTGAACAACTGACTGGCCTAAAAACGAAGGTTTT
Organism: Chrosomus eos; assembly: GCA_036326025.1. NCBI lineage: Eukaryota > Metazoa > Chordata > Actinopteri > Cypriniformes > Leuciscidae > Chrosomus > Chrosomus eos. The sequence continues at coordinate 7,249,078 of CM070831.1, forward strand.
ACTTCATGAGTGAACAGTGGAAAACAGACAATTTGTTTTTGTCTCACACATTTCTTCAAACATAAAGATTCATGTTCATTTTAAATGTAATTTTGAGTTTTTGTACTGTATTTCACTTTCTTAGTAACACCAAATACTAAACAGGATTGGACAGAATTGGGTCCTAAACTAAAGTGTTACCGTTTTATTTTACCCCCTAAAATGAATTTTAAATCATTCAGTATATAATGAAACCGTTGGAAATTCAATTATCAAAATGTGCATGCAATGTAAGTGCACTTCTCAGTATGAGTTATGAAATGCTGCATGTCAGTTTATAACTGTTCTTACTTTGTATCTGATGTGTAACCTGTAGATTCACCCCTCTCTGTCCTGGTAGCTTGGCCTTCAGGTGGTCGGTGATGAACCGGAACATGTACATGCCGCTGTCTGCTGACCTCAAATCAGATATCATCAGAGAACAGTTTTTGCTCCCCGTCTGCCCAAAGTACCTGATGCGGCCCTGATACGAGGGCTCGGGAAATATCCCTGCGCTGTGGTACACGTATCTCGGAGTGATGCAGTGACTTTGATTCAGACACCACATCTCTGACAGCACTTTGTGCCGTATTCCCTGGTCTGACTCCTCAGGAAAGTCATAGGTGCACTGCAGAACTACAGAAGACCCAAGAGGAGCATAGACTGGATCAGTAGGAACACGCACTATCCAGTTGACAGCAAGGACGCCTGAATTGAAAGCATATGAGTAATTCTGAGGAATCTTATTAGAAACAGCTGGTTGGAAACAAAGTGAAGTCTAAATAGCATTCCCATCCCTGCAAAAGCAACTTATAGTCTCATCGTGCACTAAGTCTCACCTGACAGAATCAAAGATGGCAGAATCCATATGCCTGCAAGGAGATTCACAATCATTTTTGCTCCCTCAAGTAGACTGCATACTGAGCAATATAATGTGAAGACATCACCCTGATCTGGTTTTGAGTTCCTCCTCCTCCTTTGTCGTCATTTACTTCCATGTTCCCTGTTTCATTTTTTGTTTGTTTGTTTTTTCATGTCTTGTATGTTTTATTTTTAAACATACGTCCCATGTTATTTTATGAGCAACAATCTATAATAATAATGTGTGTGTGTGTGTGTGTGTGTGTGTGTGTGTGTGTGTGTGTGTGTGTGTGTGTGTGTGTGTGTGTGTGTGTGTGTGTGTGTGTGTGTGTGTGTGTGTGTGTGTGTGGTGTGTGTGTGTTATGGCATATATGGCACATCTAAAGAACATATATACTATATATATATAGGCTGTGTGTGTGTACATATAAATAATTAATATTATAATTATTATAAATGTTATTTGTAGTTATTAATAATAATAAAAGTATGATTTATGTTTTTTTTTTTTTTTTTTACATCTTTTCACATTATTTTTGTATTTATTATCGTTATTCAGTTTGAAGGATCAGTGTTTATGTGCGAAAATCTGTATAAATCAAACAAGATATAAACACATTTACTGGTATCATGTTGTGTATATGGCTGTATTATTGGTTATGTTAGTCGCAGTTGTATCGCTCCATGCGTGCTTCATCAGATGCTCCTGAAATTGAGATGAGGTGCGCGCACACAGATTCACCTGTTTGGCGCGCGCGCACCTTCCCACACACCTGCGCTTCGCTGAGACTCATACTGACCGGAAGAAGGAGGTTTCCACTAGCGAACAGCACAGAGAGAAGAGAGAGAGAGAGAGAGAGAGAGAAGAGAGAGAGAGAGAGAGAGAGAGAGAGAGAGAGAGAGAGAGAGAGAGAGAGAGAGAGTGAGGAGAAGAGCTGTTCTACTGCAGGAGAATAGCGTCATTAACAAACAAGAAAAGAGCGTGCGGGACGCGGGGAAAGGGAAATGTCAGCGCGGATATTTGGATAACAACTGATTTACCGCTTCATCTCTTTATTTCTACTTCAAACGTTTACCAAAGACCTGTAGTGGAGAGGTAAATGTGAAAACTGTTTTTACTATTAGCATTAGTGACAACCAGAAATAAATTCTTCTTCTTCTTTCTTCTCTTTCTTCTTCTTCTTCTTCTTCTTCTTCTTCTTCTTCTTCTTCTTCTTCTTCTTCTTTCTTCTTTCCTTCTTCTTCTTTCTTCTTCTTCTTCTTCTTCTTTTTTATTTACATTTTAAAAATTGCTATGGATTCATGTCCTGAGAGAATAAAGCTGAATACTTGGAAATACTAAAGACAAAAAGTAAAAAAGTAAGTTGCTCAACATTTAAAACATTTCAGTCCTTATTTAAATTGGCTTTAAATTAAACAAAATTTAAGGTTACAATCTTGCAGTGGTACATTGATTAAACGTCAACAAGTTTGACCCATTAAAACCTGAGTAGAAATGGCAGAAATGATTGCCACAAGGTACATTTTGGGAAATAATATTTGTTTTTATAGCATTATGTTAAAAACATTTTTCAGTGATTGTTAATAACAGCACTGTCTGTAACCCTCTGAAGTTTTTCTCAGTTTGCACTTTGGTTTATTTAACTTGCTTAACCCATATTTGTCCATGGCAGCAGTTAAATTATGTTTTCTAAGCTTTTCTATACATTTCCAGGTCTGAAAGAAGAAGCAAATCATGTTTGGAGGAGGAACCATTGGATTTCCAAGCTTATTTGTCAGTTTTCTGTTGGATAAAGATGCCAGAGAAGAAGATTGGTGAGTGCTGAGCTGTTTCTCTCTTTTTTTGACATCAGACGACTGGTTTGTTAAAGATTAACAGCTGGCCGGTGATGGGTCATGTACTCGATTTGTTTTGGTCAGTCCAAATCTGTGTATCACTTTGACAGAAGGCCAAAAGGTGTCAAGACATGACATGACGTGATTTGGCCATACAGCTGTTTTCATGTATACAATAGATAAAAAGAAAATCAGGGTTTTATTAGGGTTAACTGTAAATATATCCACTCTTGAGAAAGCTGAACCTTTATTATCTTTCTCAAAAACAAATGCTGTAAAATGTTTTATGCGAGCTTGCAAATTTGAACCACAACAAAAACTAATTTGTTTATCTACTGTAGTTTTTTTCTGGCTGCTTATATTTAATATCTGACAGGTGACCATCTATTTGAATTGTCTCATTAAAAATGAGGGACACCATTCTAGACCAAAACATTCCTTTACAGTGGATACAGAACATTTTAGAGCCGACACAACAGTTTTTTTCTGATTAATGTTCATTTTTAACCCCCTTTAAAGAGGCTTGTGATGTTTTAATTTGTCCGCAAAACATGAATCATCCAGGTATGATGGTCTTGAGAGAGAGAGAGAGAGAGAGAAGAGAGAGAGAGAGAGAGAGAGAGAGAGAGAGAGAGAGAGAGAGAGAGAGAGAGAGAGAGAGAGAGAGAGAGAGAAGAGAGAGAGAGGGGCAGTGTACCATGAAGAAGCTCAGTCTCATACACACCCCCCACTCAGACAAAAGTACTACTTGTTCTCCGGTCAAATGGGTCATGGCAGGTGCCGTAGAAGCAGTCTGAGGCATGGGGAAATCCTCAGGAATGAAACGAGAGACAGCAAACAGGAAAACATCACACTGTTTCAGTTTTGTTCTGACCTCTAATGTAGCTATTCAAAGCGGGCTTGGAAAAAACGTCATTGGTCAGTTGAGTCACGGTGAGATTTGGATGGTCACATTTTGCCTTTTCTCTTTTTACGCGTTGGCGTTTTTTTTTTTTTTCGTTTTTTTTTTTCTTATAAATGACCAAGATGTTTCACAACTAGAATTACAACAGTTCTCATATAATTCAGTCCAGCATCTAGATAAATAAAATATTTCATAATTTAGATGTATATTGAAATACTTTCTGATTGGCCAATAATAGAATTTAAGGATGCTAAACTGCATAATTCATGCAGATGACTGATTTTCTATATACTACCATTCAAAAGTAAGGGATTAGTACAATTGTTTAGTTTTTGAAAGAAGTCTCTTATGCTCACCAAGGCTGCATTTATTTAATCAAAATACAGCAAAAACAGGAATATTGTGAAATATTTTTCAAATGAAAATATATTTTTTTCTATTTGATTATATTTTAAATGTAATGTGTTCCTGTGGTGCTCCAGTCTTCAGTGTCACATGATCCTTCAGAAATCATTCTAATTTGATGATTTGCTGCTCAAGAAACATTTCTGATTATTATCAATGTTAATATTCTTGTTGAAACCGTAATACATTGTTTTCATGATTCTTATCAGTCATTATAAATCTTTACTGATCGATTTAATGTGTCTTTGAGGAAAAAAAAAATTAATTTCTTAAAAAAATTAAATATTACTGACCCCAAACATTTCAACGGTGTAGATGTTCTAGTTTTGCATCTTTTCGATCACTTGCCGTCTTTTTATTTGCACGTAGTTCAACATAACAGTTTCAACTTCATAATTAATTTATTGGGAAAGTAATTGTGTATGAGCAGGATAAAATACAGTTAGTCATTACTGCTTAATAAATATTTCACTTCACATCTGATCACCATGTTAGATTTTATTTTACTCTGATGACTGGGTATTTGTACATTACTGCTTACATCCTGTAGTGTAAGAAATTATGTTAGAGAATATAGGATTCATATCTCAGCTCTTGATCTTAGAAATTACAATTCAATGAATCATGGAAAAGTAGCTGCCGATTCACCATATTTTCTTCTTTTCCTTGAAACATCTAACATCATTTGCTTGTTTGCACCATGAGGATCATTAGAATTACTTGAGATACTATAAAGACTGTTTGTACATAATTCGTCCCTATGACCCATGCAAAGAGTTGTGCGTTTCGGCCGTGATGCAGAGCTGCGGTAACCTGTTTTGTGTGTTTGTTTGCTCTGGGCTTATCAGACAGAACAGTGTCTGCAGAAATCTGATGTCGCATGGGCCTACTGTTAATCATCACACCAGAGCTTCTGAAATAGGTTTTCATGCTTTAATATTCAAAGAGCACATTATTTTTCACATACATTGTTGTTGCATCTTTCTCTCCCTCTCCCAGTCAGTCAGTAACGCTCTGGGGTGTGTTTCTCAAAGCCAACTGGTTGCAAGTTCTGTCGTTACCAATAGATTCAATGGAACTTGCGACCATAGTTGGACTAACAATGCGTTTGGGAAACGCACCCCTGTTTAGTTCCTGTCTCTATGAAGACACTCCATCTGAAAAGCACATTGTGTTCTGATTGGTCAACCGTTTCAAGCGTGTTTGGGAAATGTCACGCCACTTACCATAACCTCAAGTTTAAACACACTAGTAAAGTAACTCAACCAGGCTTCACCTACCTTTTCTGCAAATGGCTCGGGCGGGAATTATTCAAATAAAGAATATTGTTACGTGTCAGTTTCCCGGAAGAAAACTCAAGTCTGCAATGGAGGCGTTTTAGGGCATTCAAAAAAAGTATGCACTGATATAGAGATTAAGGGCCCTATTTTGAGGATCTAAGCACATGGTCTAAAGCGCATGGTGCACTTTTGTTAGTTTAACGATGGGAAAAATGGTTGGTCTAACAGGGTTGTCCCTGTTCTCTTAATGAGTAATGGGTGTGTTTTGGGCGTAACGTGCAATAAACCAATCAGAGTCTCGTCTCCCATTCCCTTTAAAAGCCAGTTGCGCTCGCGCCATGGCGGATTAGCTATTTACATGGCGGAATTTGCAAGCTGAAAGTCTGAACGCTTCTCTAGCGAGGAAACGGATCAGCTCGTGTGCGAGGTTAAAGTGCGCAAGCAGACCATCTACGCCTACGGGACAAGCCGGATTCCACCATATCTTTATGTACACGATAATAATCTTTTACATTGTAATCCTTTTATTTTTAATATTTGGCATGTTTGTGTGCTGCTGCATGTGCGCCCCTGTGTGTGTAATAAGCAGAGTGTACATGCGTTGTGTATAGGCCTATTCTTTTAGAGTGACTTTGTGTAACTTTGCAGACCTTTTTCATAACATTACACACTAAAGATGAAAATGTACAATAGGACCTCTTTAAATATGATCAAAAAGCCCACAGAAGAATATGGTCCTGGTGGTCCATGTTTATATTAGGTGGAGCATATTGAGTCTTGTCAATTAATATAGTTAATTTTGGTTGGAGCCGTGGTACTGTCACATTCGTTTCTGTCTTGTCTGCACCTGTTCTTGTTTATCCTTGATTAGTTAACCTTCATCCACCTGTGTCTAGTTAGTTCCCTCATTTACCCTCTGTATATATTCTCCCATTCAGTTCTGTCCTGTGTCGGTTATTGTTCGTGTGTACATGCTATATGTCTCATGCTGTTACATTACACCTTGTTGTCTTTTTGGGAAATACCTTCGTCCGCCTGTTTGTTCTGCCTAGCCGTGACAGAAACCGACCTACAAAAATTTACGTGATGGACTCACCCACGCTGCTACAACTTCTCCTCCGCCCAGAGAGCAGGCCATATCTGGGGTACCTAACCTGGATACTTCGGAACGGCGGCTTCTCTTCTCCAGCCAGTGAGGCCGAGGCGCCCACCGAGGTGATGCCAAGGCTAGAGATTTACAGAGCCCCGGAGTTGACGCAAGCGAGGAGATCCATCGTAGAGGCCAGGAGTGGACTATAACTTGATCGACCTGTGGTCCGCGGATCCAATTCCCACCCAAGTCCCCACCCTCACATCATCATCTTTGCCGGTCCCGTCCGGTAATCTTCTGTCCATATCCCTGCCTGTCCTTACCCCGTCTCCATCGCTGGTCACAACCAGTCCCTTGGATCCGTCAGCACCACTGGCATCGTCAAGCTCCTCGGCTCTGCCACCGCCGCTCACTCCGTGGGCTCATCCTCCGTACCTCGGGCTGTCCTGCCACCAGTTCGGCTAGAGGCCGAGTCCCCGGCTGCACCTCGGCCTCCAGGCCCACACCACCACCTCGACCTGTCAGCCCATCGCCTTCACCTCGACCCACCACTCCTTCATCGCCTCTGCGGTCCGTCTGCCCGAAAGCTCCGCTGGGCTCGATCGCCACTCCAGGTCGGCCTTCAGCGGTCGACGTCCAGCAACAGCCACGGACTTCCGGGATTCGGGCTGCACCCTCACCCTGCACCCCTTCGGCATCACTGGACTCCTCCCTTCCTCCGACCTCCCCGTCAGCCTCCCTCACCACATCTTCACCTCGGTCATCCATCCTCACATCACCGCCTCAGTCCTGCAAGTCAGCGGCTTGGCTCCCGTCCTCCAGGTCAGCGATGTCGTCACGGTCCGTCACCCACTCGGTTTCACCGGTACCTTCGCCTCTCACCAGGGTTCCGCCTCCGCCGATCGGCCCCAGGGTTCCGTCCGCCCCCTCTACCTGGACTCCACCCTGGTTCCCCCCCCCCCGTCTGCGCCACCATGGTGCCTGTGGCCAACGCCCCCAAGGTCCAGTCCGTCCCCAGCTCCACGCCCTCAACCAAAGCCTCCGCCTTTTTTTTTGTTTTCATCACGGCGCGAGGACGCGCCTTTCCGAGGGGGGCGTAATGTCACATTCGTTTCTGTCTTGTCTGCACCTGTTCTTGTTTATCCTTGATTAGTTACCCTTCATCCACCTGTGTCTAGTTAGTTCCCTCATTTACCCTCTGTATATATTCTCCCATTCAGTTCTGTCCTGTGTCGGTTATTGTTCGTGTGTACATGCTATATGTCTCACGCTGTTACATTAAACCTTGTTGTCTTTTTGGGAAATACCTTCGTCCGCCTGTTTGTTCTGCCTAGCCGTGACAGGTACATTGGTACTGTAAGGCATGTGCTTGAAATGCAGGTTTGATTCTGGCCTGTATTATTGCACAGAGGTTGCTTTTTTTATAGCTCATGAGATCTAAAACTGTACATTATTTCCTTAAAAATATGATTTTGTACCTATGACAGTATTTTACACATTTAGCATCAATCACAGGAAAGCCACCTATTATGACTTTTCTCCTTCTATTTTCATATCATTGGCTTTTAATAAAAGTAAAAGAAATCAAAATATACACTTAAGAACAATGTTAGGATGCATTATTCTTTTTATAACATGAGTATATCAAATCAAAGTGAAAATGAAGAAAAATTTGTCCGTTAAGTTTAGTTTAAGGACAATATGGCAAGGCAATAAAAACAAAAATTCTGAAATAATATATCTTTAAAAAGCCATGTTAAATATTAATATAATATAAAAATATATTATTTTCTTTAAACTTTTAATATAATGTATAATTTTTACTTATTGGTTTGTTATTGTTATTGGATTATTTCACGTCAAGAATAAATTCATTAGGTCAGGAGAAGCAAAAAGTTATTAAAAAACAAGACAGTAGCAAAAAAAAAGAGTAAATGCTATTTATATATATATTTTATGTTAACTTTTGTTTCCATATCTTGGCAAATCGGAGCAAAGTATGGCATTGTTGAGATCCTCTGAAACTCAAGAGAAACATGTGAGATTATTAGGGTGTTTTTCTCAGAATAAACATCTGAGAAGCAGGATACAAAGTCATATGTATTTCAAAGTCATGTTTATATTCGGTGTGTGTTTTATAAAGGATGATAAAGGGTATTGATTGAGCATATATTCATAGTATAATAAAGTAGGGCTTGTAAATGGTAGAACTGGTAAATGATCAGTGCATGCAGGTCTGGATATGATATGTTTTTGGCATTGGTCAATAACACTGACATGGTTACATCTATTTTGTACTATTTTCTCTATTTTTCTGACACTGCTCTCTCTGTGTGTGTGTGGTTCAGGTATGGCAATATCCAAAATCCTTTTCAATTTTTGGTATAAGGAAAACAGCTAAGAAATCATATTAAGTGATGTTTTTTGAAAATTTAGAAAGTTTTCTGTGATGGGTAGGTTTAGGGTTAAGGGAATGAAATTACAGTTTGTACAGTATAAAAATTATTATGTCTATAGAATGTCCTCATAAAACATGAAAACCCAATGTGTGTGTGTGCGCGTGTGTGGAGAGAGAGCTGATCATGACACTGAGATTCAGTCCCGTTTACTTTAGCAGAGAGGAATTGATGACTTTGGACTATTGATTTTGTTCATGGTTCTGTTCTTTTCATCAGCTTTGTCATGATTTATGTGTTTGCTCACAAGCATGTATTTTAACATTCACAAAATCTCACATTACTGCATTAAATTCATGCTTTGTCCTGTCCTTTTGGTTTCTGTCCTACAGGAAGTCCAGGGATGACCATCTTCAGTCCGTATCGTGTGGTCGCTGCGGTAGCCGTGATCTTGATCATACTGGGGGGACTGGGAGCCGCCATCTGGGCCCTTGGTAAGACTTTCGGCTCGTCTTTCTGGGAATTCTGGTTTGCTTAGGGACTGCTGGTTTAATGGAATACTGCATTCTCTCCAGAGACTTATTACACTTGTTTTGTTTGTTTGATTTTCAGTCACGTATCTTAGAACAACAGAAGATACTGGATTATTTGATGGTAAGCATTGTTCATTTTTAATTACAATTAAATATATTTATATTATATTTAACTAATATTATTATTAGGGGTGCCACATTATATATTGTGCCACAATCTATCGCAATGGAAAAATGCAACAATATGTATCGTGGATAGTGACAATATGTATTGTGTATAGTTCACCCAAAATACAAACTATACTAAACTACTATATATAATGTTGAGTATAATGTATAATAATGCAATGGGGGAATATTTGTGGGTCCTCATAATGCCAAATGTCTTATGTTACCAGTAAAAAGTGGCCTATACATTAATTTAAATATCTAGTCTGTGCAAGCATATTCATCTAAAATAATTCTGTATTTTCAGCTTCAGAATCATGAATATTTTTATTCCGATGTCTCTATGTCCTGTGTATTGAGTTATCAGCACCAAGTCCAAACCTATTCATTTACACCCACATGTAATACCAAATTTATCATTTTAATCATCAGTAAATTTTTTGTTAACCTTTTACCATATGTCTTGGCATATCGCTATAATATCATACGTGAGTTCAGTGGTTCGTGACATTAGGGTATCGTTACACCCCTAATTATTATACATGTATATAGGTCATTTAAAAAAAAGTCTCTATTCTCAACGAATCTGTACTCAAATACTAAATATTCTGAACTCACGGACTGTCTTCATTATGTCCTGCAGTGCAGGTGAGTGCAGCTGACCAGAGGCTGAGAGTGTTCGACTCCACCCAGCGGAGATGGAGACACGTCTGCTCGTCCAGCGTCAACCAGCTCGTCGCCAACATCAGCTGTGAGGAGATGGGCTTCATCAGGTAACAAACAAGCATGCCAGGCTGACTGTTTCTCAGCAATAGAAATTCATTTAGTCAAGCCTGATTCAACTGTTGACTGGAATTCATCAGTGTTTTAGTTATGTCTTGATTTGCATTTTTTCTTTCCATTCAGAGCAGTAAATGTCTCAGCCACATGTGCTCCTGACAATGGTGGTGACCGAGATTTTTTCTGTGTGAAAGATAGTGAGTTAACATATGGGAAGAAGATAAAAACAGCCCTTTATCCTTGGTAAGACATTACCCTTTCATATGATTATATATAAATATATGCACCATGAACATCACCAAATTGAATTAAAAAAAGAAACTTCCCCTTTAGTCATTGTCTGCACCAAGGGCGACTAAAATAGCTGGAGAAAGCTCTCTAATACCAAGCTACCGGTATACATTTTGCATTTTAAAGAGTCAACCAAAAACTGTTAAAAAATCATCTATAATATAATGAAATATTTTTGATTAATATGTTACTTGGAAAACTATTTTTTCATCAGAATACACAGCCAATTTTGAATGACCATCAAGGTAGAAAGACACTTTCTGGCCGCTCTCTTGATCTTTTATTACACTACTGGTCAAGAGTTTGGAATAATTATGATTTATAATCATTTTTATTTGAAGTCTTTTATGCTCACCAAGGCTGCACAAATACAATAAAAACAGTAATATTGTGAATATTATTACAATTAAATTAACTGTTTTTAAGCTGAAATTTCAGCATCATTACTTCAGTCTTCAGTGTCACATGATCCTTCAGAAATCATTCTAATATGCTGATTTGCTGCTCAGTTAATAATGATTCTTACTGTTATCCATTTTAAAAACATTTAATAAATATGCTTAATATTTTTGTGGAAACTTTGACATTTTTTCAGGATTCATGGAAAGTTCCAAAGAACAGCATTTATTTGAAATAGAAATCTTTTGTAACATTCCCAATACTTACCCCAAACTTTTGGATGTTATAGTGTAGCTATCATGTTTCCAAACAAAAATATTAAGCAGCAAAAACTTTAACATTGATAATAATCAGCCAGCGTATTAGAATGATTTCTGAAGGATCATGTGACACTGAAGACTGGAGTAATGATGCTGAAAATTCAGCTTTGCATCACAGAAATAAATTACATTTTAAAGTATATTCAAATAGAAAACAGTGATTTTAAATTGTAATAAGATTATTTTTTAATAAAGCTAAGAACCGGTTGCAATAGTATTAATCTCTCTAAAACATTCTGATGTTTCATTTCTGTTTCAGTAAATGTGACAAAGGTCAGATACTAGAGGTGATTTGTCAGGGTAAGTGCTACAACTCAATTTGTAGCATTTTGAATATTTCTTCACTGCAAATAGGCTACATGATTTGTTGACTCTCTATCGCTGTAGACTGTGGTCGTCGTATGCTGCCTGAAGAGCGGATCGTGGGGGGAGTCGATGCTCGCCAGGGTTCCTGGCCATGGCAGGTCAGCTTACAGTATGATGGAGTTCACCAGTGCGGTGGATCCATCATTTCCGATCGCTGGATTGTCAGTGCTGCACACTGCTTTCCTGAGTGAGTCACACACATTTTACACCCATATCCCGAACGTCCAGAACGCATTAAAATGTTTCTGTTTTCAGTTAAAATTATGTTGTGCAAGCAGCCCCTAAGTTAATAACTAATGATTTTTACAACGGAAATGAATCAATCAAAAACTTACTTAAGCTGGACAATGACTTTCTTCTAGATCTGATTTACAGCCAAAACAATCTTTGTTGCATTAATTTCCTATTATCACTGTAAATCTGCTTTGAAACAATCTGTATTGTAAGTATACTAAATAAATGAAGGTGACTTGATATTTTTTATTTTTTTACTACTGTACTAAAAAATGCTAGCAATTTGTTAAAACATGTTAAAACTTTTAGAAACAAGCTAAAACATGCTAGCTTCATGTTAAAAATGGTAGCAACATATCTATCTAGCTATCTATCTTACAGATTGCGTGGCCTAAACCATGCTAAAACATGCTAGCGATGTTTTAAAATATGTTGCAGCATGTTAAAAACTTCTAGAAACAAGTTAAAACAAGATAGCTCCATGTGAACAGCTTCTAAGTAAGCTAAAACATACTAGCTCCATGCTAAAATGGGTAGCAACGTCTATCTGTCTATCTTTGATTGTAGCCATATCTTTAAAACCATGCTAAAACATGCTAGCAATGTGTTAAAACATGTTAGCAACATCTTAACAACTAGAAACACAGCTAAAAACATCTATCTATCTATCTATCTATCTATCTATCTATCTATCTATCTATCTATCTATCTATCTATCTATCTATCATCTATCCATCTATCTATCTATCTATCCATCTATCTATCGGCAAGATCTTACTCTCAGGCTTGTATCCTCAGGAGGTATCGTCACGTGTCACGCTGGCGGGTTCTGATGGGATCGATCTACAACACTCCCATCCGTACGAACGTTGTGATTGCCGAGGTGAAGACTGTTGTCTACCACAGCAGCTACCTGCCCTTCGTCGACGCCAACATTGACGACAACAGTCGTGACATTGCAGTCCTGGCGCTGACAAAACCTCTGCAGTTCACTGGTGAGTTTTTACACCGAATTACTAGCCTGGCTAACGCCAGACCCAATTCTCGTTGAGACTTGGGTCTGGGAACCACATGTACATTTTCTCGTATTTGAGGCGTGGTTTACGAATGCCCGGCGCTGTTTATTGGGTGCTAAGAATGTCTATCAAATGCTCATAGCCAACATATGTCGTCATCGTCTTGCTGTTCCCTCCCGTTCTGTGATCCCGTTCTGTGATTGGTTCCCTAAATGAGGCGAAAAATCTGGCCATGGTATCCAGACTGCCTTTCAGCGTGAATTGAATCGCGCTGCGGTAAGGCAGTATGGGGAAACCAGGCTACCGAATTACAGAAAATAGTAACACTTTATTTTGATGGCCCCCTTTATACATTTTGTTGACTATAAGTAACATTGCACCTACATGTCAACTAGCAGTCATTAGAGTATTAGTAGACTGTCTGCTAACACTTTATTTGTCTCCCCAACATTTTACTGACTATAAGTCACTTTGCAAGTCTATTCTACTAACCCTACAACCTAATCTACTAATACTCTAATGAGAGTTAGTTGGCATGTATGTGCAACGTTACTTAGACAACAGAATTTATAAAAGGACCATTAAAAAGAGTAACTCAGGAATGCACATTGAAATTTCCTTGGCCAAAATTCGGCTCCATGTATGATGTAAATATCCGATTTGTTCTGATTGGCTGCCTTTTTGCTTTTGGTGTGGACAGAAAAATGATTGGAAATGTTTGCTTTAACTCTCTGAATAAAAGTGTCTTTTAAATATTACAGTAAATAGCATAAATAACACAACACAAAGCAATTTTTATCAAATAATTTGTTCATAAAAGATATGTCTCTGTGTAACAAGGACAAATCTCTGCTTCTGACAGCAGTTTGATTGGAGTTTGTTTTGAGGTGTTTTTCATTAGGTAGTAGTGGTATGTTACTGGCCTGCTGGGTGAACACACAGCATTATAGTAAAACCTCCCTCTGGTCTCAGGTTGCTCGTCCTGAGAACAAAGCTCCTCTATTTCCACACGGCCTTGAGTCGAAACAAAAGACAGTACTTTTCCTGAAGGACAAAGCTTTTGCTCATATTCACAGTTTTCTGTATAGTTAACCAAAATGTTGAAAAGAAATATGTTGGATTTTATTCTGAAAAGATTTTGCTCTGGTCGCAGTGAAGGGGTTGCAATAGAAGAACCATTTTTGGTCCCCAAATAACCTTTTAGCAAACAGTTCTTAAAAGAACCTATTTTTTCTTAGTGTGAAGAATATTTAAAATCTCTAAAGAACCTTTTTTCCACAACAGAGAACCTCGTTTTTGAACTTCTGTTTTTGTTGTAGCTCACTTTCTAGAGAGGGTTTTCACTACACGTCATCAATCCGGAAGTCTGCCATATTGGAGGCACTGAACGTAAACAATGCCATTGAACTGTACGGACTTGCATATTTGGCTGATTATTGCTGCTGAAAAATGGTTGGGTTTTGGTCTATAGGCTACTAATGTAGCACCGGGAAAAACATTTCGAGTTCTATAGACTGTCAAAGGTTAAAGAGAAGAGTGCAAAAAATGGATGAAAGAAAGCGTTTGTGGTTGAGAGAGGCACAGCATCAGCCACATGTGTAAATGAAGCGTTGACTATGGCTAAAATGTTGACGTAAAGTAGTTAACTATGGCTACATTCACATGGTCAGTCCAAATCCGATTATCTTTGTATCCAATTGGAATCTGAAATGATATCCACACTGTAAATCGCAACTGTTCAGATCCGATTTGTGTGTTCATGCAGCTCTTTGGCAATATGGCAATGACGTTGTGTTGATGGAGGGGTTTGCATTTGCAATAGAGATATTGTCTTATTTAAATTTTACAACATGGAAATCTGTTGCCACCGCGCTGGACTCCTGCGTCTTGAACCTGCTGCATAACTGTAGGAGGCTGGTATGCACAGCTTTTTTTTGCGCTCTTATCTGCGCCGCTTTCAAAAATAATAATTTTCTGCTTGTCCGACAACAACACAGCCTTGTTTCGGCAGCGACTTTCAGCATGTTCCCTATAACAACGTCTGACATAACATTTTACGTGGCGTGAGAAAGTCACATACCACGCGAAATCCGATCAGAGCATTCAGACTGAAGCGGATTTCCTGATATGTGATTTGAATAGGATTTCAAACCACATATGGATGTAGCTTGAAACGGATTTCATGTGCTTTTTTGGACTGACAATCTGAACGTAACCTATTTTGGGACAAGAAATAGAAGGAAGAATAGCGGTAAGGGCTAGAGAAGCTAGCTTGTTCGGATCTTTACCACATATTAACTTTAGTTCGTCAAAATCCCGCACTCTTTCCTACTTACTAAGTCCTTCTCTATATGATTTCGCAGCTTCCATGTGTTTTTTCCCGTGGTTTAGACATCATAAATTAGTGTAACAATGTGTTCAGTAGTACATAAACAGTGTTATCCATGCTGTTGTGTACATCCGAGTATCTCCAATATGGCCGCGCATCCGGGTAACTGAACAAATCATTACGTAGGTGCAAACCCTCTATATAGAGCTCGGGGGTAGACGTTATGAAACGGAAGGGAATGATTCAGATTTCGCTTGGCACAGCTACTAGGTTGCTCACGTCACATCTACATCGTCAAGCTCAGTTTGAGCCTGCGCAGATACGTTTTGGGAAGTTTTTCGTATTTATTTTTTGGTAGGCAACTTTAGGTTCTTGTGTGTAACTGTATATATACTTCACTGTGGACTGTCTTTCTTATTGGCATTTATAAATAAATCCCATCTTGAATGTGTGCGCCATAATTTTTTTTCACATCCTCACGGACCCCAGTTACCCCCCCTGGTGGGCTTGTCTTCATCACAAGGTCAAATGAAATGGAGCATGAGAATTGCGAATGACTGTGAGTGAAACCGTTTTCCTTCCCAGCTGACATAATCTTTTTTGGTGTTTTAGATTATATACAGCCTGCGTGTCTTCCGACCTACGGCCAGCGTTTGGCGGATGGGCAGATAGGTACAGTAACTGGATGGGGTAACATGGAGTATTATGGTTAGTAATGTCTCATTCTGTGTCTTTATTTAAAGGTCAGTGTTGTGCCGTGTTACAGTGTTCATCATCTTTACTTGCAACTCGAGACTTGCTGTCTGTCTATGACTGTCTCTCTTTGACCTTTGTGTCAGTGACCTGTGTGAGTGCTGTTGTGCTTGAATTAACCTCGTGTGCTGCTGTCAGTTACCAGGCAATATCAACTTCCCTCAGTTTGTATAAACAGTAGAGTTTTTTTTTGTACTTTTAAACACATAAAAGTATTATTTAGTATAAAATACTTTTCTTGGTGGGGGAATATCTGGTTGTGTATGGAGTTTGATTCTATCACATCATTCCAGTGTTGTTATCCCTTAATAATAGTAATATTTAATACTTATTAGTATTGAAAATGCAGTGCACTTGTATCCCCGGTTTCACAGACCAGGCTTTAGCCTAGTCCCAGACTAGAAGGCATGTTTGAGCTGTTTTAACTGAAAGCAATTTGCACTGGCATAAATACTTAAAATATTTCAGTGCCATTGTTTTGTCTCAAGATTCACACCAGTAATGTTTTTTTGTCAATGTCAAAAGAACATAAAATTACTAAAACTTAAAATAAAATGAAATAAAACTATTATAATATTACTTTAATAATACTCTAATAAATATATATGAATAGTATATAATGATAATAAAATGGTTATACTTTTAGAACAGTTGTATGTATTAAATGTTTATTCATGATGCTGTCCACTTACCTGCTAAGCTCTCATTTACTATAAACACATAACCTGTTTGTTCATAAACACTGAGGGTCACGTATTAGTAATTTACAGCATGCCAGCCTTCATGTCATGTCAGAATGATCATATTTATGAGAGTAATGCACATAAATACTGCCAATTTGCAACTGAATCACCAATGGAAAACAAAAGAAACAGAGGCAAGTTTTCCTCTGGCCCAACGAACGAACAGTGTATGATTATGATTCAGGCAGCATTACAGGTCAGAAGTTAGATTGGATCGGAACATTATATTATGCAGTTCATCTGGTTGAAGATCAGAGTCATCACGCGCGTATGGGGACGAGTTTGTCTCAGTGCCGATGGCTGTCGTGTCGATGAGATCTTCACAGGGGAGAGTCTAGTTGACAAAATCTCTGCTGACACTTCAGGGATGCGTTGTGGTCGTGTCTAGGCGCAGGTCCACCATTTGATTTGGATACGGCCCGGATCTGGCTGGTTACATTATGCGTATTGGTCGTGTCTACAGTAGGCGCAGGTCCACCACCTGATCTGGTTACGGCCCGGAATAAACAGAAAGACTAAAATTAGCATAGATGCCATTCTTTTTATGATGTAACGAGTACATCGGGTGTTATATATAAGTGTTGCCAGCTGACCTAACTTCTGCAGCCTAATAATCATTTAACTGATTTGAATAGTAGGAATGTATAGTGTTCTATGTGTATGCCAGGTTGAAGAGATGTGTTTTTAATCTAGATTTAAACTGACAGAGTGTGTCTGCTTCCCGGACAATGATAGGAAGACTGTTTCAAAGCTTAGGTGCAAAATAGCAAAAGGATACCGTCAGCAGTCGATTTTGATATTCTAGGTATCATCAACTGGCCGGAATTTTTAGATCGCAATAGACGTGAAGGACTAAATGCGTTAAGAGCTCGCTCAAGTACTGGGGAGCTTAACCATTTAGTGCTTTGTAAGTAATCAACAATATTTTAAAATGTATTCAATGTTTAATAGGGAGCCAAGGCAGTGTTACTAATATGAACCGGGCTAATATGGTCATACTTCCTGGTTCTGGTAAGAACTCGAGCTGCTGCGTTTTGGACCAGCTGTAGTATGTTTATTAAGTGTGCAGGGCAACCACCCATCATAAATGTTTCCTATGTAAATGCATTTGTGCTTATAATCACATATAATGTTCATGCAATGTCATAAATGTGTTTCCATACCTTTTGCCACACTAAATGCATTTACATCACAGGATACAATGTATCATGACATGACATGTCCTTGTCCTACTGTATGTCACAACAGAGAAAATGTAAAGCAAGTTACTTCCCATAAAAAGTGACAATGCAACACACTGTTATTAAATGCTTATTAAAATGAGTAAGGCAATAGTATAATGCATTACACTTCTTTTAAATATGAACATTAACATGACTTGAAGGCAACAGATGACACTAGGTTGAAAACCCTCAATATTCACTTAAGGATTCTAGAAAGCATAAACATTTGTTTGTCTTCGCTCTGACTTCCTCCTTCACGTGTCTTTATTTCTTGCAGGCACTCAAGCCAACGTCCTCCAGGAAGCCCATGTGCCCATCATCAGTGATACTGTGTGCAATGGTCCTGATTACTATGACAACCAGGTCACCACCACCATGTTCTGTGCTGGTTATGAGAAGGGAGGAACCGACTCCTGCCAGGTACAATATCTGCCAGTCTATGACATCATCATTCTAGATCAGTGGTTTTCAATCCTGGTCCTGGGGACCCACTTCCAGTGGTGTCTCTAAGTTAAATGGACCCCCTGTACAGAGACATACAAAATGGGCAGAGCGGTGGATCCCCAGGACCAGTGTTGAAAATCTCTGAGCTGCACTGCACACAGCCACTAGAGGGAGACATTCATAACGAATGTACATGTGGCTGTGTGGAACTGTGAACTGAGCTCAGTTATGGTATTGTCTCTTATCCTCTGTAAGATTAACCTTGGCCACTAACTGTAATAACAATAAGTTTAAGTTGATGTACCAAAATTGCTAAAACTGAAATAAATCTCCTAAATAGAAATATAAAAAAAGAACTAACAAAAATGAACAAGCACAGCAAAATTACATCGGATCAACTTCGGACGAAAACACGGATCAACATCGGCAGAGCGTTTGAATTATGGAGAGACCTCCGCTTTGTTTTAGGTATAGGTATATATTTAGGTATAAAAACAGACACGGAGTTGGCTTTCATCCCTATTGTGATGCTTTCTCGGTGTGTTGAAAGTCTCAGTGTGGCCGGTACCATGAGTGCTCGCTCTTGTGGTCGAGCACGCGCGCTCTTGTAAAAATTGGTTGCAATCTAAACATCTACCGCTAGAGGCCGCTAAAAACTACATATAGCCCCTTTAAATACAGTAAATACATGAACTAACAACAATGATCAATACATTTTGTTCATTTGTTACCGTATTTATTAATCTGTTACTGCTAGTTAATAAAAATACAACTGACCATTGTTAGTTCATGTTAGCTCTGTCTGGTCTATTAAATAATATTAACAGATACAACTTTTGATCTTAATAATGTATTGGTAACATTAACTAAGATTATTAAATGCTTTGCAAGTATTCATTTTTAGTTCATGTTAACTAATGCACTTCAGTGTTACCGAAATAAAACTGCATCATTCTCATAGGATGTGTTTCAGTACGTTTTAGAAAATGGTATAAATGTGGTTATACTTTTAGGAAAGTTGCATGTTTTAAATGTTTTTTAAAGATGCTCCCTACTTCCACTTACTGTGGCATTGTGCACTGATTTTGACATGATATCATCTCTCATATGATGTCAGGGGGACAGTGGGGGTCCTTTTGTAGCAGCGGATGTCCTGTCTAAGACCAGCCGCTATCGTTTGCTGGGGGTGGTAAGCTGGGGCACAGGCTGTGCCATGGCCAAGAAGCCCGGCGTCTACACCCGTGTGTCACGCTTTCTGCCCTGGATTTCTACAGCCATGAGGGTGAGTGATGCAGGGTGACCGGCACTCTTTCATCAGCTTATCTACATGTCATTAAAACCAACTTTACCTCACCTTTCTCTCACGTTTACCTCCATAGATGTATGAGAATTCCCCAGGAGTGCACAAAATGGCACGAGCGGTCACACCATAGCCATTTAGAGTGGAAAATGTTTTTATATGAGACTGAAATATTGCCCGTTGAGGTCAGATTGGTTGCTCGGATCTGTGGCTGGGATCAGACGTCTGATATGGATCAGATGTTCTGTGATGATCAACCTGTCTCAAGGACAAATATATTTTGCAATATCTGACTCATGGAGGTCAAGAACCATTTCTGATGCTGGCAATTACCATAAAATGTCTTTTATTTTTTGAAAATCTGTCTCAGAAGTATAGTACGATAAGATGGTAATCAAATTTGACTCAATCCAATACCGCTCATATAGTATATATATATGAATATAACACACACACACACACACACACACACACACACACACACACACACACACACCACACACACACACACACACACACACACACACACACACACACACACACACACACCACACACACACACACACACACACACACACAGTTTTTATAGTTTTTAATGACCCTACAAGTTCGATTAAACCATCAAAAAAAATGTTTTATATTAATAATGTAATATGTAATATTTTTTAATTATACATATGAGGGTAGAACAAAACACTAAACTTGGTTAAGGTATTTGGCCAACTACAACTACAGGTTTTAATATGCAAAACAAATACATAGAAAAACAACAAGCTCACAGGAAAAAGCAAACATTGACAACATAATCAATTATTAATATTTCATTAGTTCTCTCGTTTTTTGCATGCATTTATAATTTCTTTGTATGACAGCCTGGTCAAAAATTATGTCTGCACAATGTGCGTTATCACGAATAAAACAATTGACTCCAAACACAACTATGCAATATTCTCCTAGGCCGGACATAGATTTTTATTTATTATTTCATTTGTCTGTGTGTGTATATACAAAAACATATAAATGAAATAATAAATATTTTTGTAAAACAACGTTTATTGCTGGTTTGTACAGAGTGTTTGGTACCAAGAAGAATTAAATATGTGGTCATGTTCAGCTTTAGTCAGATAAATAAATAAATAATAATAATTAAAAAAAAATTATCTTCATTTGAGTAATAAAATTCTGTACAGACATAATATGGACTCCAGACAGCAAGGAAAATACAATATATTTGATCACAATCCTAAATCTGAGAAGGACTTTATCTCAATACAGTATTTATCTCAGTTTTGTTTACTAGTGACACAGGTACAGTATGCTATACTGTATACATAATAATATAGGCCATATAAGTCAAATCTTTAGTACATGAACTACATGAATAAGTAGGATTTTACTGAATAATACTGGCCTCTGTGAAATGTGATATGATTAAATGTTCTAAAATGGGTTTAGTAAATTTATATGGCCAGCGACATTTAAAAATGTTTCATGAAAACTACACACTTCATGTATTTTACATGTATTTTATTTAATTTTCTCTTCTTTTCTGTGTTAAGCATTGATAAGATCCAAACCAAAGACTGGTTAAGAGAGCAGCATGAAAAAACTCATTGCTGTGGCAGTCAGTATTGTTGCTTATATTGATGTACATATATGAATATATGAATTTATTTTGCAATGCACTGTTTAATTCAAGTTTATGTCTAATTTTATAAGCTGCTATATTGTTATTCAGATTTTGTACCATATCCTTCTGAATATTTTGTTTGTTTGTAATTTAGTAGCCCCTTAAGCCTGTCGAATAAGTCAAACAAGACAATTTAGCTCTTATTATATGCTCATTTTTCTGTTCATGAAAGTAGCTAATATGAATATGTATAATATAGAAATTCTGACCTTTGACATACAGTAATCTGACTGCTTTTTCTTTTCAATTCTTTTCAACAAATCTAAATGTTGCCCCCTTAATATGTGCCTTTTAAATACTGAAATAAAAAGACATACATTTTTAATAAAAAACAATGATCATTTGTGGTTACTTTTGTGCTTTGAAAACTTGACATACAATCATCAGCAATGTTTTGGAAACACTTTATTTTACAGTGTCTTTGTTACACACGTTACATGTACTTACCGTAGTGATAATGTTTAAACAATATTTCTAAATATACACTACTGTTCAAAAGTTTGGGGTCGATAAGATTTTTTAATGTTTTTGAAAGAAGTATGCTCTCATTCATTTATTTGATCAAAAATACAGTAAAAACATTAGGATTGTGAAATATTATAACAATTTGAAATAACTGTTTTCTATTTTATTACATTTTATAATGTAATTTATTCCTGTGATTAAAGCTGAATTTTCAGCATCATTACTCCAGTCTTCAGTGTCACATGATCCTTCAGAAATCATTCTAATATGCTGATTTCCTCCTTAAGAAACATTTCTTATTATTCTCAATGCTAAAAACAGTTGTGCTGCTTCATATTTTTGTGGAAACCCTGATTTTATTTTTCCAGGATCCTTTGACGAAGAGAAAGAACAGCATTAATTTGAAATGGTAATCTTTTGTAACATTATAAATGTCTTTACTGTCACTTTGATCAATTTAATGCATCTTTGCTGAATAAAAGTTAATTTCTTTCAAAAATAAATATCATTGACCCCAAACGTTTGAACACTCAAAAGAAAAAAAAAAAAAAATGAACAAGGAAGGTTGTGCACTTTACATAATATATTTATATTTATTTTACTTATAATAAATGTGTTTTTTGACTTGAAATGTTTTTTTCTATTAAAGTCCAAGTACTTATGTCTCAACTTAACAGTACAAAATCCTAACGCGTTGTCTAAACACGTTAAACCATTTATGTTAAGTAAAAAATTCTTACATCCATAGGGGTGCAGTATAGTGCGACACCAACTGCAATTTTGCACTAACTTAATTTGATTGTGTTCAATCTGCTTAAATATATGTATAAGGTTTACTTAAAGGGTTAGTTCACCCAAAAATGAAAATTCTGTCAGTAATTACTCACCCTCATGTCGTTCCAACCCCGTAAGACCTTTGTTCATCTTCAGAACACAAATTAAGATATTTTTGATTAAATCTGAGAGCTGGATCACTCCTCCATAGGCTTCTAAGGGATTGAAACTTGACAGCCAAGTGACTACAGTGGATAGATCTTAAGTTTATCAAGCGACGAGAATACTTTTTGAGCACAAAAAAACAAACAAAAATAGCGACTTTATTCAAGTATTCTCTTTGGGCCTGGAGATTTCACGTAGTGTTATTGCGCAACGCTTCTGGTTGAACGTCACACGCATCACACACATGACCAGCGTCAGCCAATAGTGAGCCTACGTGTGACGTATAACACAGAAGCGCTGCCTGTTACACTACGTCAACAGCTTAGGAGAATGACACGGAAGAGAAGAGATGGCTGAAAAAAGTCGTTATTTTAGTTTTTTTTGCGTGCAAAAAATATTCTCGTCGCTTGATAAACTTAAGATTGAGCACTGTAGCCATTTCGATTTTAACGATGTCTTTAATAACTTTTCGGGGCTGTCAGGTTTCAATCCCTTAGAAGCCTATGGAGGAGTAACCCAGGTCTCAGATTTATATCTTCACTTGTGTTCCGAAGATGAACGAAAGTCTTACGGGGTTGGAACAACATGATGGTGAGTAATTACTGACAGGATTTTCATTTTTGGGTGAACTAACCCATTAATCCCCTTGTGTTGGATTACATTAATGATGTATTGCATTAACTGAGGCGGTGCTTGTTAGTTCCCAGCGTGCTTTGCATATGGTTGAATTAAGAGAGAATAAATGTTAAAATTAAGTGTTTTATTTATTTATTTTTTGAGAAAAGGGGAAGACTTGATAGTGTGTAATTGTGTTGATTGTTCAATTACATTGGAATTATTAGAACCTTTCTTAGAAATGACTGGTTACTATTGTGGAGAAGAGTGGAGCATTTTGTTTGGCTGTGGACTGATTTCAATTTTTCTGCTGCTTTGGTTGAAGGAGCATGTAAATCTTAGCATTTAAGATGCTATGTGCTACTGCCAGCAAATAGCTAGCTATAGTCTATCAATTTAATTATGTGTCACTAAAATAAATGAAATAGCTATTAATGGATGAATGAATTAAAAAAAAATACCTGAATCATGTCAGGAAGCCTTTAAAATTTCATTTTGAGACTATTTTAATTGGGTCGCTTAAAATGACTTAATTCCATGATGTTGGTACATGAACAGTTTATGTTTGTTTAACATAACGTGGAACCTGTTGACATAAAAAAGTGAATTAAAGCCAACATATCATTTTTTTGAGTGAATGGTGGTTAATATGTTGAAGTTAAATGCGAGTTCTTTATGCACTAATTCTGACACAAAACATCTTGTGTTTGCGTAATTATGTGTGTATGTTTATTATCATATTTATTTTTACTTCACATGGCGATATCAGATTATAATGCATATTTATTCAATGTGAATATGGTGCAATCATGTAAAGAGCTCTAATTTTCCCCTTTTTAATTCTTAATTTCTTATTCTTTCATTCTCCTGTTTATTATAGATCTGTGCAAATGAACGCAACACATATCAAATCTGAATTCAAGCAAGTTAACTCTTTCATTCATAAAAACTGCTTGCATCCTGAGCAAAGGCAGGGTGGAAAAAATGTGTCTTTCTGGCTAAAGTAAATTTACATCACTGTTTTGGCAGTAAAATGCCTCACTCAAATAGTTGTTCAATAATGCTAGGAGAAAGGGAAAGCATAAAGAAATCAGTGCTAAGCAAACAAGGAAGTGTATGGTTGGAATAGGGTATGTCCCAGCCCAGCCTAATACTTTCTTGGAAGGTTTCCTAGTAAATGAGCATCCTCCATCCTCCACGCTGTTTTCAACACTGAGAACGAGCCCGGCTTTCATCCGCTCCGCTACCGAGCGATCGCTCGAGGGACTGCACCAGCACAAAGGGCTTTTCGTGGCCCTCTGACAACTGAGAAAATGAGAAGGATGAAGATCCAAACCGCTGTCCATCTGATGAGGCTTCTGATCTTAGTGTTGCAGTTTGCTTCACTTACAAACGGTGTGTTTTCCTATTATTCTAATGCTTACAAAGATGGGATGCTTGGACAGTTCAAGATCCTTGACTTTTAAACTTGAAAAACTGTATTGGGATAAAAACAATACAAATAGCTGTTGGTAAAGAAGGATATTTCAAACCTTTCTATTATTTAATGGCTCGAAATGAGAGTATTTGAACATTTTCCCTTTAATTTGATCTTTTGTATTGATTTTTTAGATTGACTTTACTGCTTATTTTGTGTATACACTCTTGAAAACAACAGTTCCAAAAGGGATGTCATAGAAGGTTCCCTAAAGAACCTTTCAGTGAAGAACCATTTTAAGCACTTAAAGACTTTACACTTAAAAGAACCTTTTGTGGAACGGAAAGGTTCCATGGATGTCAAAGTTTCTTTATGGAACCATCGATGCCAATAAAGAACCTTTATTTTTTAAGAGTGTAGGTGTGGCCATTAGAATAGTCAAAAAGTTGATCATTTCTTAGTCAAATCAGCAAAGCCTTTCTGCCTAAACTGTGATCTGTTGCTTCTCCTCTGCATTAGGCCTGACAGCCATTGTACTTCCTCAAAATGTGACCTCGGAGACTGGGAAAACTGTCACCTTTGAATGTGGTTACTATGGCCTGAACTCGGAAAAAATCAGATTTTACATCATGGGTTCGAAGGTCAATGATTCTGTGACTTGTCCAGGAGAATCAACCAAATACTTACCCGCTCAGGTGACGAACTGACTTCTCTTTAAATTGTTGTGGTGCACATTTTGTACACTAGTAAAAGTTTCAACACTCCTACTAAATCTTTATTTTGACTATTTTTTAACATTTTATAATAACGGTGTCGTCAAAATGGTGCGTTCACGTGCTATGGAAAATATGATATTTTCCACTTGCTAACTGGTATTTACCAGTGTGTTGCGTTCAAGTGCTTTGTTGTTGTAATGTGGTAATAAGATGGAGATCCAGACCTGTTATTTAGCTAAAACTATTTTAGATTGCTTAAGCCATCTGCTACAGCAAGAAGATGATTTATCAAAACTCAAACGGTAAATAATATGCTGTATATTTTAGATCATGAATAGTACAGATTTTTACCATTCACGACTCGACTCTTGTGTTGCTCTCCGCCATTTTGAAAAGGTCAAAGGTTATCTCATCTCGGCAACTCGTGCATCAAAATATTCTACGAGTTGCCCAGTGGAAAATACCACATGAGAGGGGGTTCATGAGCATTTTCCACGTCGGCTTTTGGTATTTACCATAATTACCATGTAAACGCACCATAAGAAACAACACAAATGCTGTGATCAACCATCAAAACCTAGCTTTAAAAGTAGCCACTCTTTGCCTAGATTAGTATATCTCTGCATATTCATGTGGCGCATCCTGGGATGATTATAAATTAAGCCCAAAACTCTTTTTTCCCATACAATAACTTGGATAACAGGTTTAAATGGGCAACACTACAAGTTGTACAATTAAAAAAAGTGATTATTTACTTCTACAATGCTGTAGAAAATGCCCAATTTATGTCACTTCCAGGGTGTCACAAATTTATGGAATGTGTTATTTTTAATTGTAATAGCTACTTTATAATAAAATAATAATATTTAACAAATTGATATTAATTTTTTTTTATTAAATGTATTAAAATATAGTAATGGACATTGGAAAAAAAGAAATAGCGTATTTATTTTATTTCTCATTTGAAAATAATCGTGGTGAAGGAAAAAAATATGAGCTACAGAAAAATGCTTTTGCATTCTCCTGAAAAACACGCAACGTTTTTGCGAGTGAACGCAAAGTTTCTTGATGGTACGCAAAAGCATTTAAATATAATTTTATCCTCCCATTTCTTTTTTTCTCCCACCACATTGTCTCTTTATAGGGCTCCGTATGTTTCCGTACAGAATAAAATAAATAAAAAAAAAAAAAACGGAAAATAGTAGTATTTTAACAGAATTTTTTCCCTGCGAAATATAAACTCCCAATTGCGAGTTACAAAGTCAGAATTGTGAGATATAAAAGGACATTCTGAGAAAGTTGTAATTTCGAGAAAAAAGTCTTGTATTTTGTCCCACCATCATGTCCCCAGGGATAGTTCACCCGAAAATGAAAATTCTGTCAGTAATTACTCACCCTCATGTCGTTGCAAACCTGTAAGACTTTCGCTCATCTTTGGAACGCAAATGAAAATATTTGTGATGAAATCTGAGAGCTTTCTGTCCCTCCATTGACAGCTACGCAACTACCACTTCGACGCTTCAAAATGTTCATAAAGAGATTGTAAAAAGAGACTTGATCGCTTTTTATGACGAATAGATTGAATTTAGTTTGATGAATGTTTATATGTGAATAAAAGCCTAAATTCAATCTGTTCATCATATAAAGTGATCGAGTCTCTTCAGTAAATTTGGACTAAACCAATCAATTAATATGAATTAGATTTACAATCTCTTTATGAACTTTTTGAAGTGTCGAAGTGGTAGTTGCATAACTGTCAATGGAGGGACAGAAAGCTCTCAGATTTCATCAAAAATATCTTCATTTATGAATAAATACATAGACATAAATACATAGACACCCTATTGGCCGCTGGATCCTATGCCAACAGCGCGCCATATTGAATACGTATAAATATTCGTCTATATTTTTTTAAAACCGACTTTTGTGACAAATACTCGTTTCGGGTAGGTCACACTATTTAATTTACCATTTTTATTATTGTCTATACTATTCTGCAATTGATATTACATTGTATTTGCTATTATTATTATATTATCCCACTTGCGATTATCAATCTATTATAGTTATGCTGTTAAATCATAGTACTATTCACTAGTCACTATTTAGCTTATTATTTTTTATTGTTATATTCTATCATTGATATTTCATTTCTATTGCTATTATTATAGTATACATAAAGAAATGTAAACTACTATAATAATAGTAGTAAAAAAATACAATAATAGTAAGAGTAGTAATAGTATAGCAATAATAATAGCAACTAGACTTTTCATTATTTCATTACTATTTTATTTGCTGTATACTATTATATTTTATTTTATTGACTACCGGTATACACTAAATTTTTACTATTACTTCTCACTTTATCTTATATTTACTATTTGCATTGCACTGTAGTTGTACCATATCATATTACCATAAAGGATCCATCAGTTATCTTTGTCATTGTATATTTGGAGTATCCATCTGTAAATATCTTTAATTTTAGTGCTACAAAAATACAGAAAGCACCTGCCGGTGTAATTTGTATTTGCCAATTTGTTTCATTTTCTCAATGGCGGTCAATTCTAAGCACAAGAAAAGAAAAATCTGGTTAAAGACAGATCCAGTCCGTAACTTTTTAAATGTTTGAGCAAGTACATAACCAGCCAGTGTTCAAAACTATCTGCTTGCCTTAGCTCGATTCAAAACGGTTAGCTTGTAATAATGTTTTTAATTTCAGTGGTACTGGTGGATTTCCACGGGAAATTCAAGTTGTCTTCACGTCATTACGTCACATCTGTACACATAAAGAAGGAGTCTCGGCTAGTAGGCTATATTGCGTGTGAGGATGTTGGAGGTGGAGATTTATAGCCTTTTCTCACAGCACTTGATAATTAAACTTATCCATTTGATGGCGGATCCAGAAAGGTTCAAACGACAATCACCAGTGACAACTGGAGACTCACCCGTTGTAAAAAGCAAAAGACTTTGTTCGGACTTCGGAGTGGCTACAGAAAAAAAGAGACTGCAACCGGGCCCAAGTGAAAACAAGGATAAATATCGGAAGGGCATTACATGTTGTCACAATTCTGATGTTGTTAACATTAACAATTTCAGGACAAAGTATAATTTGCACGGTTTGATGTGATATAATAAGCGATCGTTAGTTTTAATCAGCGTGATTTATGCAATGCTTTTTTCCTTAGTTGGTCAGAACAAAAGTGGATGTTACTTGTTCAGATTACATTTTCCGGTGAAAATTCTTATGTTGGTCATACTTCCAAAAAGTAGAATCTGTGATTCTAAATGACAGTATCCACACCGGCACGGTGACTGACAGCCGCACATTCTCCTCTAAACCCTGATTCATCCACGCTGTGCCGCGCCGAGGCACAACCCACGTAATGTTGATTCCGCGAATAACTGCAATTGCAGATTTCGAACAGAGATGGCGACAAAGAGGAAAAACTACGGACTGCAGCTTTAAATAATTAGAGATGGAACTTTTTGTACACCATGTACAAACCACTGAAACCGGTTGATAAATGTGAACGTTATTTTGTTATAACAAATAAGGTGCTCACCCGTTTACTTGCATTTGTTAACAGCGCAGTCTTGCCCTCAGCAATATGGTGGACACGTTGACGTATCGCAGCAACGGTCCAAAGCGACCAATAGACGTCTATGTGTGTATAATGTCTATGTTTGCAACGACATGAGGGCGAGTAATTAATGACAGAATTACATTTTTTGGGTGAACTATTCCTTCTATATAACTATATAAGTCTCCGTAGAATTGTGAGATAAAAGATATTAACTTTACGCAATTAACTTTCTTATTTTTTATTCAGTGATGGACAGCTTCCATAGCCTCATAATGATATGAAATATTCTTAAATATTTCTCCTTTCCTCAGTCAATGAAAGCTTACTGCTATACTAAACCCAGCGGTGGAGAAGTAGCTGCTTGGGAAGTCGCAGGAACATCAGAAGATGACAACGCCACAGTTTTTTTGTGCAGGGTCAAAGGTGCTGATGACAAAATCGGAAACCTTTATGTATACGGTATGTTACTAGCAATTAAAAGTGTTTAAGTGAGTGAACAGACAATTGCCTTCATGTCTCTTACTCTCTCTTTCTCTCTCTCTCTCTGTGTGTGTGTGTCTTTCAGCGAATGATTCTTACTATGCGAAGCTCATCGGATACGTGATCGGAGGATTTTTAGCCGCCCTCATTACCATTGTTGTGGCTTATATCCTGTTGAAAAGATCCGAGAAAGCGCAGCGATGCTTCAGTAAGTTTCTCATTGCTCATGCTATTTGCACATTTGGTTCTGTATGTTTGACTGCCTTTAATATATATTTAATTTACGTTGAGAGATGTTAAGTTATAGACGGGTTGTTTCTAAACTTTGGTCTCGTTTTTCTGCGTTATTTTAGGGTCGGTTGGTGGAATCCAAGATGACGTGCAATCGACGCAAACAAAGCAATACTGAAACCCCGCTCACGCTTAAAAACAAATGTGGATTTGAAGGGTTTGTAATAATATAGCACAAATATCATAATATAATAAATGTAACATACACTACTACATACAGTACAATTATCTTCTATACCAGATTTGAAAGAAGGGCCTGTGTTTCTGCAGGTTTCATTTGTGTCCAGTAGGGGTTGCTCTATTCAAAGCATTCATTTTCTAACAGGGCATGCTTCTGGTTCAACATACTTTTTTGTTTTTGGTCATGGATCATAACTATGTTCCTATTTCTAACCCTAACCTTCCCCTTAAAAACAAAGGGATATTGATCCAGGTATATAGCTTGTCTTTTTTGCTAATCCACTTTTAACATCAAGCAACTCCACCTTTCCATAATGTTTATCTTACAAATACAAAGATCAGATTATTTAATCATAGATCTGCTGATAAATGAATAGTCAATATCCTTGTCATACCTACTGTTTACGATATTGCACTTATTTTAGTTGTTTTTTAATTTATTTTGAATTGTAAGTAAATGACACACAACTTTGACTGATATAAGTTAATTACATTCGTTTTACACTGCTTTGAGAGGCTTAATGACAACTTTTCAGGACACAACTGAGCCTTTTGGATTTTCCTGACTGAGTAGATCAATAGTAGATGGGTCAATATTGACACAGGTGGTTCGCTGCACCCTGGAACGACTGTGCTTCTGCTATGTTTTCCATTGTAGATATAAGTCCATGAGCATTTTAGTTTAGTTTCTAAAGATTCTCTCAGAAACTGCGCATCTGAACATGTTTTGAAGCTTTGGCTATTTGCATATGTACTCTAGTACACACACAATAGATCATATTACAGCACACAACAACAACTCGCTATCTGGTTTAGCACAGACAGATTTAAATTTCCTATTATGTGATATTTTCAGATTGTGCTCATAACAATTAAAAATGTAAACATTATTGACTGAAATGTAGATGAGAAAAAAACTCCATTCCGCATTTCAAATACAGAATATATTGTAACTATTTGTGAAAACCAATATGATATTAATAGTGAATCAATTAACTTATTTTTTGTTATTTTTTACCTATACATTTTTGGTTTTTGAATTTGGATATGCTTTTTGTATCCATGGACAAACTGTATTTTAAGTGTGTACATAATCTAAATTGGCTATTACCCTTCTTTTCCAGATTTGTTATATGACGTCTTGGACTCTTGACCTCGTCAATAACCGTTGATTTAAGGGTACCTTTTACGTCGTTAGTATTATCGGTATCTATTCATAAAGTATAAACATCGTATACTGAGTTTAAAGGTTATGGGTCAGTTTCGACGCCCAGGATGTCATTACAGTTTAAGGAGTACACATAAAAACATATTGAATTCAAAAGATGTCAAGACGTCATAATGATTCTATAATGAGATTTGTGATGTGAGAATTCATTGCATTTACTCGTGTTTCTAAGACCCCCAACAGTTTTTTCAGTGTTTAAAGAAAAAACTTTCACATTTAGTTTCAGTTCTTAAAATGCAAAGTCATGAAGAGCATTAAACTGCATTAGCTCTTATCATTTTGCCAGATTTTCATTTATTTATTTTTGACAGTCTTCAACACAAATAATGATGAAAGAGTCACGTAAGCTGTGGATTCAATGACAGTTTTTCCATGTGAAATCTTTCAGATGACTGTGTTTGCTGGAGATGCCCCTAGAGAGCAGCTCCTCCCTGACTGCCTGTTCACTCTTGAATACTGTGGTTAGGAAATATCATTTCTTCTGTAATGGTGCAGTAGGGCAGATTTTTGTTCTCACTGGCATGATTGTAATTGGTACTGTAAAAAAAATCCAACTATTGCCGGACTTTGTCAGAGCTTGTGAGATTACTACAAGTAAACTACCAGTACATTATTTTGTTGTCGTTCAAAGTTTTCTTTGCAGTGATTAAAATGATTCTTCAAGTGCACACCTAAAAAGGGACATTACTTTGCTTATAACCATTCATTTGCTTACTTGCCTTGATGCATTTCCAGATATTTTAGCTTGTGAACATCTGCAAATGTGCTCAATTTTGGCAATATATATACCATCAATCTACACTCCAATCATATTTACAAAGCATAAAATAAAAACTGAAAAACTAAAAAACTTCTTACCACATCCCCATTTCACTTGTAGATGTTCCTACACTTTGAGTCGAGTTAACCTGTGCAAATTAAATTGAATGCATGGTATGATTTGGTAAAGCGAACACCTCTCAATAAAAGGTCTTACAGCTGAAAATGCATATCAGAGCAAAAACCAAGTCATGAGGTCAAAGGAAATGCCTGTAGAGCTCAGAGACAAGACTGTGTTGAGTCTCAAAAAAACAAACAAATCTGCTGTGTTGAAGGATCACAGAAGCATGTAGCCTCCATAATCCTTAATGGAAGAAGTTTGGAACAACCAGTTGGGCCAGTTTACATTCAGTAGCAGTCTCATCCCAACAAGTTCAATACTGACGTCTTGGGACGTCTTTTGACCCCTACGTCAATATCCGCCTTTTTAGGTACCTTAAACGATCGGTTAATGACTTTATCTGATCCTAACTCTACCCCAGACCTAAACCTACCCTCCAAACCTGACCCCGTCACCTATGGTTAAAGGTAAAGCGTCATTGTATGACGTCCATGGATCGTCATTTACCGACGTTTAGAGGGGTACCCTAAAAAGCGGATATTGACGTGAGTGGTCAAAAGACGTCCCAAGACGCAATATATGACTTTTTCGGGATCAGACTGTGTTAGTTCATAAACTTAGCCACTATGTTAAGACTGTGTCTTAAGAACTAGTTTGCCCAACTACCAGTTAAACAATCGATGATCAGTCTTACTTTTTCAATTGAAATTAGTCTGATCTACAGTTTTATGTAACTGGCTTTAAAAAGTAAGGACCTGTTTTGAAGAAAAAAAAAAAAAGACAAACTTTTAAGTCTATAGTCTAAGGGGTTTATGCAACCGGCCACAGGACTCTTGCCTCCTGGCCAAACTGAGCGATCGATGGAGAAGGGCTTTGGTTGGTGGTGAAGAAGTTACATGATCATGCATATGGAGATGGGAGAAAATCACAGGACAAACATGACTGCAACATTCCACTGATCTAGGCATTATGTGTGAGTGGCCATACTCAAGCCTCTCCTCAGTGAGGACACATGAAAACTGGGGGACTCTTCAGAAAAGGAAAGCTCAACATTTAGCCTTGATGAAGACCTTGGACTGGGCAGAAGGGCACCTTCCAACAGAACACACAGCTGAGACAAATGCATGAGTGGCTTATGGGCAACTCTGTGAATGTCCTTGAGTGGCCCAGCCAGAGCCTGGGCTTGAACCTAATCCAACATCTGGAGAAACCTGAAAATGTCTGTCCACCGACGGTCCCATCCAACCTGACAGAGCTTGAGAGGATCTGAGGAGAAGGATGGCAGAAAATCGGGAAAACCTTGTCGCACCATACCAAAAAAAGGCTTAAAGCTGCTTCAAGTAGGGTACAAAAAACTTATGCAATGTACTTATTTCAGGTTTTCCTTTTTAATAAATTTGCAAAGTTGTCACAAATCAGTTTTTTGCTTTGTCAGTGGAGATTAATGTGATTTTTTTTTTTTAATTTAAAGTAGTGTAACAGCAGCAACATGACAAAATGTGGAAAAAATTAAGGGGTACGAATAATTTCACAAGGAATAATGTATATATTCATATTCTTATATTTTTTAATAAATATCATATCAAAATGACTTGAGGCCATTTGCAGAATCTCAAATCTCAGAAATATACATAATTTTATAATAAACATGTTATATATATCATTACATATATTGCAAAATATTTATATATTATATAATTATTAAAATATATTCTTATATATATTTTTACTGTTTTTTGTTAAATATACATTTAGTCATATATTATATAATGATATATATTGTAAAAAAATATTTATATATTATAAAAAAAAATTAGTTGTGGGTTTTTTTTTGCCCATAGTGTCACATTACTGTTGACTGTAGCGTAAAGGACATTCACTTTAATACCTCTAGTAAAGAACATTTAAAGGACATTGATTTGTCGTGTACATGCTGGCCTCCATCTTAAACAACTTTTAAGCTGTGTGTAATTCATCAACACACAGGTCATGTTTTGGGCTAAACAGTGGACAGGATGACGTGATGCACACACCCAAAATTCATTGATCTGATATGCTGTGCTTTGTTTATGTGTATACAGTAAGGAGGAGTTATTTTTAAAGGTTATAGAAAAGACAGAAAGGTTGTGAGTTTACCCTACCTGAGGAGCATCATCCAACATCTACCGCCTCGGAGAGCCATCAGTTCCTCTGCTAAGGTAAGATGATGCTCATTTTATATAATGGATTGTGCTAAATGTGACATGGGAATGATGCAATGAAGAACTACCTCCTGTAATATTATTGATTTAGCTTGCATGCCAGAGAGGATCTATAGAATTTTTTCATTAATGTTTGATTCATTGCCATTTGTAACTAAATACATAATCCATGGTCTAAGTTATAAATTTAACTAAAGATTAACAATGATTAGATAAAGATTCTCTCTCAGAATCAGGTCGAAAGCTGAAGGTGACCCTATTGCATTTTAGATGTGTGGACATTTTGAGAATTGGCTGGCTGGACAAGGTGTAGGTGATAAAAAGAGAACTGAATCAGTCCAATTCAACAATAATCTGAATCAACTGATTCATAGACTCTAAAAACTCAAAAGAACAGTTTGCTCATCATTGTTACTTCAGACACTGCTATGAAGTCATTCTCTCTCAGAATCAGGTCGAAAGCTGAAGGTGACCCCATGGGATTTTAGATATGTGGACATTTCAAGAATTATTTTACATGAAATTTTTGTAAATAACACAGGAACACACACAGGAAAAAATAAAGGTTCTTAATTGGTATTGATGGTTCCATAAAGAACCTCCAAGCAAACTTTCCAAATCTCAAAGGTTCTTTAGATTATTAAAATGTTCAACGAAAGGTTCTTTGGGAAACTAAAAATGATTCTTCTATGGCATCACTGCGAACCCCCCCTTTTGGAACCTTAATTTAAGGCTTAATTAAGAGGAATTATGCTTTAAAAGATAATTATAGTCATTTCTAGACTATAAGATGCATTAAAGGTATAGTTAATTTAAAAATTAAAATTCTGTCATCATTTACTCACCCTCAAGTTGTTTCAAACCTGTATGAATTTCTTTCTTCTGCTGAACACAAAGGAAGATATTTTAAAGAATGATGGACCCCAGTGACTTCCATTTTTTTTTCATACTATGGAAGTCAATGGGGTCCATCAACTCTCGGTTACCGACATTCTTTAAAATATCTTCCTTTGTGTTCAGCAAAAGAAAGAAATTCATACAGGTTTGAAACAACTTGAGAAAGAAATAGAGAGACTTCGCTCAGAGCACATGTGTGGTCAGTGAGATCAAGAAAGTGCTGATTTACTGATCCAAAGCACTCTAAGATGATTCCATAACCAGAGGAGGTGGGAGGGCAAATTTTCCAAAACACCTCCAGGCATTCAAGGGTATACCAGCAGTGTCCTGCGTCCCGACTGCGTTGACCCGTCGTTTCTATGTTTACTCTTAAAACACGAGCGCTGATTTCTCTCAGCTGCATTTACAGCTGGAGTTTCTTAACAAACATTCTGCGTCTCAACACTGACCTGCACATGGGAAAGAAACAGATCTAATTATAAGTGCTGCAAGTAGCCGATGCTGACTTTGTTAGGGATGTATACCGACAATGATTTAAAAATAAATCATATCTTAAGTTTTTATGTGTTTCTGTAAAATAGTTGTAATTTTGTCATTTACTCACTCTCTCACTCTCATGATGTTCAAACCTGTATGACTTTTTTCCATGGAACATAAACATTGGCCACTCTTGTCAATAATGAAGCTGAATGGTGACTGATAAAAAAAGCACCATAAAGACATCATAAAGTCTTCTGAAGTCTTATGAAAGCTTTGTGTAAGAAACAGACCTAAATTTAAGTCGTCATTCACTTATAATTTAACAATAGTGGGCTGACTGGACAATTCAGTAGGTGATATAAGAGAACTGAATCAGTTTGATTCAAGAAGGATCTGAATCAACTGATTCAAAGAAAAGACTCAAAAGAATTCACTCACATGTTAAACATTATTACTTCTGACATAGTTATGAAATTATGACAGCATCAGAGAGATAGTGCAGCTTCAGAAACAAGTTGGATCACTTTTATGATTTGTCTATGGGGCTTTTTGTCATTTTAGAGCCCCAGTCATCATGAGTAAATGACAGAATTTCATTTATTTTTGCTGGGCAATCCCTTTAGGAGACAAAAACAATATCTAATTTATTGTGTGTGTGTGTGTGTCCTTGACCAGGAGGGGTAAAAATGAAGAAGCTCACAGAACTAGTTCTCCTTACAGGTAAGTCATGACTATGTGTGTGTACACAGTAAAGGTCACAGACAGATCTGTGCCCTTGGGCCTGAAGGTCAAACATTCAAAAGAGACTTTCCGTCCACATTTACATTATACTTGGACTTAGTGATTTGATGGAACAAGCTTTAGTAAATTATGGTTAGCAATAAAGTATATTTATAGTTGTATATTTATAGTTATTAATGTGAGTTAATATCTCATTTGTGCGTGATTTGTCACATATCTTCATTTTCATCTGTAGTCCTCTTGGCACTCTTCAGTCAAGCTGAAGCAAGTAAGGCAGAAGTGTTTGATTCTTACATTGCTATTCAACATTTGAGATTATCAATCTTATGCAATGAGAACATTTCTGGCAGTATTTTTGTCAAGAGCGATCTAACTTTTCTCCTCTTTTTTTGCCTTTGCAGATCCTTTTGTTTACAGTAAGTATTCAGAGGCAGATGCTCATGATTTTTTAATAAATAAAACTTAATAAATAAAATAATATAAAATAGCTGAGTGATCTTTTATATATATAATATATATATATTATATATATATATACTATATATATATATAATATATATAATATATAATACACACATATATTATATATTTATTAACACACATTATATTTAATGCACACACACACACACACACACACACACACACACAACCACAACAACACACACACACACACACACACACACACACACACACACACACACACACACACACACACACACACACGTATATATATAATATAAAAAAATTATGTTAGATGTGATTAATCGTGATTGATCGATTTGACAGCACTAATACACACACGTTTATAATTGTATTATTTATAGTTAATAGTAATACATAAATATAATAAATATACATTTATTAAACATTAATTTTTAATATAATTTTTAAGCTATGTTAAACAGTCTTAAAATTGGCTAGCTGCTGCACTTTTCAGACTATGAGGCGCTGAGGATCGGGGGTTTGGTCTTCACAGCTCTGCTTGTAGCAGGAGGGGTTACAGTTTTGTGTTGTAAGTAGCTCTGAATTTTTACACGCATTTTCTACCTAACGAAAACCTTATGTTTGACTTTATATACTCACAGAAAGAGTAACAGATTGTTCTCTTCACAGGGGGGCAGTGCAAACAAAAAAGAAAGTAGGTCACCTGATCTCAATGGCAAATTCACACTTACACTTTAACATCTCAGTAAAATGATGCACATTTTGAAATCAAAATTTATTTGATTTGCCTCATCTTTTTGACAGGGATGAAGAAGATGCAAGCAAAATCTAAGGATCAGGGACTTCATCCGCCGAAACTTTCCAGTGGATATTTGATCGAGTAGTAGACTAGAAACTACAGATGGCTAACTAGCTCCACTTCTCACTTGTACTTTATTTCAATGTAGTTTTTCTATTGTTTCAGCATTTTTCAACCATTTAATTTATTCATTAATCACAGTTCCAGCCCCCCAAAAACTGAGCTGCTGTTATTTTGAATCTGTAGATTTATTCTGTACATTTTCAGTAATCTCTCCAAGTGGCGCTTTAATAAAGATTCTCAGTTATGGGCCTGCAAAAATGCATTTGGAGTAATTTGTTATGCCTAAGGTTATTTGGCTGAGAGATGTTCAAACACTGGCTGGCCTTATGCAAGATATAGCTCAAATGTCTTTTTTTCCAGGTGATCTGTATAACTTTTATAATACATTGACTTAAATGCTGACATGCATTATTGTGCATGTCAGCGTGGGGGAATGCTAAAATAATAATAATAACAATAGCAGTTCAATTTTTATATTCATTTTACCTGTTCTGTTCCTCAATGTTGTACACTCTTAAAAATAAAGGTTCTTTTATCATATCTATGGTTCCATGAAGAACCTTTAATATCCATGGAACCTTTGCACAAAAGGTTTTCACTTTATGGTGAAAAACGGTTCTATAAAATGTTCTTTACACTAAGAAATTTTTATTTTATTTTAAGAACTATCCACTGAAAGGTTCTTTGAGGAACCAAAAATGAACATCGCTGCAAAAAAACACCCTTTTGGGACATTATTTTAAAGGTTGTAGACTGTAAATAATCCATAGAAAAATGAATAATGTCCTGACAGAAAATGACCAGCTGCTTCAGCTAAGTTTATTAACATGTTCCTTCAACCCTACAAGACAACGCAAAGCCTTTTTTTTAGAACCAGTGTGAATCATTGTGTCCACCCAGTAGAATCAATTTAGCCTGAGCGTGCACGACAAACTAAAAACTACTAGAGTTGCTCTCCTAGAGAAAAGGATCCTTCATTCAAAACTCAACCCACTCGGACTGAGCCAACCTGTTGAGCGGATTGTTTAGGGTGTTGGTTTCAGTCTGTCTAGATCAGATTTTTAAGTGTGTTTAGGGTGGTTCCTCCACAACCACGTTTCAGACTTCAACGTTTCAGTTTCTTTCTCCTTGATAAAGGTGAGTAATCAATTCTGGACACCATTTTAATGTTTATATACTGAAACATGTTACGGCTGATGGATTTAGTCAAGTTCATTGTGTTGAAATATGATAAGCATTCAGAAACTTTTGAAGGGCTTTTGACGACACACTTTACTTGGTGTTTAATGTGGGATATTTGTCTCCTTTTACATACGTTCCAGCTGTTGGTCAGTTTGACAATAAAATGTATTTTATAAAAGAAAAAAAGTACATATCTAATAATACTAATACTAAAAAGTATGAAGATGAAAAGATGAAAATATATATAGATAATCAGACATTATTTGAGTAAAACATTAGGGTCTTAAAATCTGAGACCACTAATATAAATGCACTTTTTCTTTGCATTTTCTAATTTAATACTAATTTCATTTTGAACAGTATGTAGAACAGTATAAGTGAAACTCACAAATGTGAATTTTGTATTTGGTTCCTCCCCCTTTTGCTTTAATGACAGCGACAGTGGAGTTGTCAAAATATGATCATGTTCTCCAGCAAGCATCTTGTGCTTCTATAAAAGCAAGAACCGTCTGTACAAGAGAGTTCATAAGATCAATGTTGCAAAGTTTTGCAAAATGGGGGGTTGTCGGGGGGCTCCAAATTATTAATTTGGAGGCTTAATAACAAAACAAATCAAAATCCAGGTTTCCAAGGTGGTCTCAGGCTTGGACCTCACTGTTTGAGTTAGTTTTCCTCCAGTGATTTGGAAACTGGAATGTCACGCAGCTTCACTGTGGAGAGCAGCTGCGCCCTTGATCACTGCGACTTTTAAAGATCACAGGCAGAAATTCTTTGCTGAACATGCCAGCCTGTAAATAATCCCTTCTTCATTGAATACTATTTGAACAAAATCCAACTTGTTTTGTACTGGTGCTACAACATGTAGAAATACTATTAAGTATGTTTATAATTCTCGGGGCTTTTAATATTATTGGTATTATTATTTTAGTTTTATGGACTAAGTGTTGCTACACGTTTGATTCATTTAGTTTACTGAGAGATCTTAGAAAATGGCTGGCTGTTAATATGGAAAAGTTGATGAAATCCAGTCGTTTAGAGTAAACAAGTCTAATGTCGTGTTTAAAGTTGGAGATGCATCCTGACAGCCTACAGTCTCAAAATTGGTTAACCTCTTTTATCACAAAATAAGGAGAAATGTAGTGTGTAAGGATTACATTTAGACGCTCATGGCCATATTTTCAGCATGTTGGCTTTATGGCATGATCTGCTCATGGAAACAGATGTTTG
Source organism: Chrosomus eos (assembly GCA_036326025.1). Taxonomy (NCBI): domain Eukaryota; kingdom Metazoa; phylum Chordata; class Actinopteri; order Cypriniformes; family Leuciscidae; genus Chrosomus; species Chrosomus eos. The sequence goes on from CM070831.1 coordinate 7,289,292, forward strand.
TTACACAGAAGGGATTGAACAACAGAACTACATTAACCACTGGAAAGGGAGGGATTGTGGTTTTTATAACAGTGATTCATTTCAACAGAATGTCTCGTTCCTTCCTGCGTCACTCTGGACAGCAAAGAGCTTGAAAGCACTGTGAACTCCAATACAAATCTAGTTATACATTGAGGACTTTTCTGGAGTGGTTTGTCTGTAAAAACACCGTTGAACTACATGGTTTTACTTTACTTCCATTTTAAAGGCCTGTATTACTAAAGGGCATCTGTCAGCGTGTTTGTGCTGGAGTGTTTAATCATACAATACTTCAAAGTTCACAGCCTGTTCTCAGGGGTGGAATTTCGTTCCTAATATAGCTGCAGTCTGGATTCCTGTGTACATGGCGCACATCCTTTGTGTGCAATGAGATTGTGTCAAGTTCTCTTATATGGAGTGCGGGGTGTTTGGAAAAAGGAGGTGAGGGCAAATGTGACTTAAGTACACTGACCACTTACACACTTATACAAATACGTATGTGTATTGCTTGCTTTCTTTTTCTTTTTCCTATCCGTGATAAACATGGTCATTTGTTTTATTTATGTAATATCATCACTATTATATGCCCATTTATCTGTTTATTTATATGCATATTTGTCTTCTGATTGGGTGGATATTAGACTCTAAGGGCCCTTTCACACCTACCTTGTTTGGTCCGGATTTTCGGACTTTTCAGTTTGGTGATATGCCATGATATGCGTCTGTTCATTCATGTTGTCAAAGTTACCCGCCGAATTGACAACACGCTGACGTCAGACGCACGTGCATTTACAAACCAATCAATGCCAAGATGCAGCCCACATAGATGATGACGACAGGACGCAAGTATGTTACGTAAAGTTCTTTAGTGCGCTCACATAATTGCAGTGTGAAACCAAACCAAAACTTTCTGAAAGTATAAAATGTATCAAAACGTGAACTTTGGTTCGGACCTTGGTGCAGACTTTCAGGTGTGAAAACGCCCTAAATTTAGAGTTAGTGGTCTTTTAATGGTCTAACCATTTTAATCACACATCACTGCTCAGGAAATCAGCAAGAATTCACAAATACTGTAGATAAAGTAACTTAGCACAGAAAAGTCTTCCCAACTTACAGACAGTTTTTTAAGGAAGAAGAGTCAGTGTTGTTCCACTCAATGTTAATGGCTTCAAACAGTTCATAAGTAGTGGAAAAAATGCCTCCCAGTTCGTTTGAGTTTAATGTGAGACCAAATATTCACTATAGGGTTCAAATCTGGACTCTGACCAGGCCAAAACACCAGCTGGACTTGTTCTCAAGCCACTTCTTGGTTGTCTTTGTAATGGGAAGGAGCATTGTCTTGCTGAACAATAACATCAGATCATTCCTCATTTGTGGGAAGCAAGACATTCTGCAATATCCTCCTGTACTCCAAAGCATTAAATGACTTTTCACAGTGAAGCAGCTCACCAACGCCAGCAGCTAAAAGACTCTCCACATAATGACACTCTTCCTCTAAGCTTCACTGTGGAAGAGATGCATTTATTATTATATTTCTCAGCAGATTTTCAAAGACACCACTCTGGAACATCACCACGCATCTCGTGTTTCATAGTGATTGATCACTCAACACACAACATCCCATATTCTGCCATATACTTCAGTCTGATGATTTTTAAGTAGTGCATTTGCTTCAATGTTGCTACAGTAATTTCCTGACCAATCATTTGTATAAGACAATTATTTTTTATTACCCAATATTTTGGGTTTGACCATTTTTATTGTGTATATACCATGTTTACAGCCGATAGGAAAAAGAGGATCTCAAATAAGAAACCAGAAAAGAGAACAATGTGTGTGTGGCACTGCCTGCCAGCTGCTACTTCAACATAAAGCTCTCCTTTCTTCAACACAGAACATACTCCACCTCCACACCAGCTGTTGCTCGCAATAATTACTAGATTGATCAAATTAGTGCAGAGAAGGAGGCGTGTCCATCAACTGGAGATTGTTCAAATTCCAGCCAATCAAACAGATCCAGGTCACACCAGTATGGGACAGATGCAATGCAGATTCATAAATAAAACATAAAAACCAACAAAGGCAGATCAGAACATTTCATGAACAAAACCGGGTTCTGTACCTAGCAGGGGAGCGTATCGAAAGCCGGGCGATAAAGGTCGGTAACCGGAGTCAGTCCAGGAAACATCAACAAATCCAGAGGAGCAAAGAAACGAATGAGACTACATAGCAGATAAATCAAAGGAAAAAAACTAAACAGGTGTGCAAACGGTTACAAACATTTTTTTTCTCTGTGTTTTTCCAAAAAAAAGAAAAAAAAAACATGCAACAAATACACGCTTAAGTCGCTGTATGTTCAAGGAGTGCTGAAATGTCAATTACTCATCATTAATGTATTAATGTGATTTTGTCTTCATTATGGCTTTTAGCTTTTGGCATGAAGTTAAAATATTTGTCGTACCTGACCAGAAGATGTTCAACGCTTTTCTTAATGGTAAGAATTAAAGGATATCTAAATACTAAAAGAAATATAGCTAACGTTAGCATACACTAGTACTAGTGTAATTTACACAAGATCGCAAACTCCATGAATTGTCAGCTAACGTTATTCTGTCCCTTCAGTTAGACTGAACAAATAAATGCCACATTAGACAAGTAAGTTTTAGGTTGTGTTTGAATAATTGCGTATCTTCTTTAGCTGAGGTAAATTAAACGCAATTCTCTCGTATGCTTGCCTTGCTCGATGAAGAACAAGACGGCCCAACGATCGGTTGAAATTTAACGCTTTAGGGCAGTGACGAGTACTTATGCCGTCCAGTGGTTGTGCAGACACCCAGACACAACCTTAAGCAATGCCCCTGAACGGTGGTTCAATGTTAAAATTGTGGCAACACTTTAACAACCTTCACCTCACAACGTAGTTATAGCAATAGCAACCTTTTGGCCATGTTGTCAAAACGTTGTTAGAGGTTGGGTATATTGTGCCAACGTTCTGTGTTTGCTGGGAGTAAACTCTCATCCAGACAGCGCCATTTCTGCACTCTATTCAACTCACCACCATGATGCTGGGTTGCCAGGATGTTGCAAAGATGTTTATGAAGGATTTTTAGCAGGTTGCCATGTGGTTGCTACATCTCTGGTGTTCTGGGTGGTTGCTCGTTGGCTTCCTGCTGGATGAAGTCAAAAGCACAATCATGAGTTAGATCACTTGTCTTAAAGGAATGAAAATCATCCCATAATTTACTCTCAAGCCATTAGGTGTATATGATTTGTTTCTTTCAGCCAAACACAATGGCCCAGTCCCAATTCGCCTACTTATACTACGAGCTTAAAGTATGTACTCTTTTTGTGAAGAAAAAGTAGGCCTACATACTTTGGAGTGTGTAGCAAATGAGTAGGCAAGCTTTGGGACATACTATCACGTCATCTTTAAAGTAACACTAAGTAGTTTTTCAACCATCACAATATATTTCCAAGACCCTTGTGATGGTACATCGACTTAAAATAAGTTAAATGACTCGTCTAACATAGCCTGACGGGGTCTGTATCGCTTTTACTGGCACTATGTAACTTCGGGTTTCTGGTAGGAACCCGTGCACAAAAAAGAACTACCACCATTCAACACGAAATCAGTAATATAAACATTACAATGACTCCAAAGCTGTTCGGTTAAGGTAAAAAATTTACTTAGTTCATCTTTAACGGACAGATCTGTTGCGTGCATCATGTCACGAAAACTGCCCTTTCAATCATCTTGTCACAGTTAAAATCCTCTATTCAATCTAATTTGATTTCCTACCATTTCGGAGAGCACGTTCATCTGCCAGTCTTTAATGTGGAGACTCTCCTAATGTGTTTGCAATTTGAATATAAGGATGCATTTAAAAGGTAATGGCTAAACATATAGGCTATTTACAAAAGTTTGCAATGCTGCTGCAGATGCAATATAATGTTGACAACGTTGAATAAATACATTTTCGTCAGGTTAGATACTGATAATTATTCACTCAAACCCGTTTATCTTAACCTCTCTACCTACATAACAGGTGGACTGTAGTTTTTTTTTTTAACACTTTTCACACGTGTTTGTAGTTCTAACCGAATACTCGTTTAACGAGCAATGGGTTGTGGGCAATCATATTAGCCGTTAGAGTGTGCATCGATCTGCACTTTGGATTCTGACCGGAAATAGTATAGACCATCCGGGTATCTTTGGAACGATCATTTCAACATACTACGATTTGTGACAAATTAATTCTATTTTCAAATAGTATTTAGGACGGATAGTAGGCCTATGCGAATTGGGATTGGGCCAGTCAGAGTTATATTAAATAATATCCTGGCTCTTCCTAGCTTTATAATGGCATTGAAAAGTGCCTGCATTTTTGAAGCCATAAAAAGCGCATCCCTCCATTATAAAAGTAATCCATATGACTCCAGTGGGTTAAAAAATGCCTTATGAAGTGAAGGGATGGGTTTTTGTGGGAAAAATATCCATATTTAAAACTTTATAAACTATAATCACTGTCTTCTGGCAACGGCCGTACACTCGTTCATGGTTGAAAAACTCGGGCACTAGGCCTATTCAATCCCATTACAAGAACAAGACTATTTCATATATCTCTGATTGTGTTCAACTGAAAGAAGAAAGTCATATACACCTAGGATAGCTTGAGATGAGTGGGGGGGGGGGGGGGTTGTTTTTGGGTGAACTATTCCTTTCAAAAACAACATTCGTTCAAATCTGTTAATGGGGTAAGAAATATATTCATGGTTTCCCTAAAATAAATTTTTCTTACTCCGCTGACAGATATTTGTTATAATTTTGATTTTTTTTTTTTCAGAAATCTTTTTTTCTCAAGTATGTCTCTTGATTTAAGAATGTTTAGATGTGTGTGTATATAATGGAAAACATGACAATACTAAATTAAAAACAAAAATGTTTGCAGTGCACAACAATTTTAGTAGCTCAGGCGAGTTATTCAGCAAATTTGAATCCCTCTATGGTTAGGGGGTTGTGAAAATAACTAGGCTAAACTACTACAAATTACAAGCAAACACAATGTAGGACTAAAGTATGGACTTGCTCAGACACCGAGAGTGAGTGATTTGAGAGTGAGAGGATTTAATGTTGCACAAGAGGAGCAAAAATGTTTGAGAGACATTATTGTTTCTAGAATGAATGAACTATGGCAACTGCAAAAAAAGAAAGAAACAAGGCATTGCATTGAAAGAGGTCGGTTTGTAATGTGAGATGAGGAAGTGATGTTGGACACAATTCCTCATTCTTTCCCATGACTCACTCATTGGCAAGCCAACGTGACCGTACCAGATCACAGGACTTTCATTATTATCTTCGTGCACCCTGGGTGATTCTGCTGGCAGGAGGGCGCTAAAACGTCCAGACTGTCCAAGCCTAAAACAAGAACAGTGAGATGAAACGCTCTCTCCTTTTCTCTCAGGTCTCTGTAGTAACATGATGAGCTTTAAGAAGATTGTGAAATACCTTGAAACAGCTTTTCTTGCCAGATTCTTGGAAGAATTATCTTTGCACTGCATGGTACTAATAAAATAACTATTTGTCGTTTCACTTATTCGCTAAGCCTATTTTAACGGTAGAACACTTCAAGAAGGTACACTCGAAATCGTGCTGTTTAGACAAACATTATGGCAGGTAATATTTATTTTATAGGCCTACAATAGTTAAAGAAACAATAATTTTAAGTAACTTACATAGGAGACATGACAGTTACTGTAGGCTACTTTGTCTATTTTTGTCATTCAAACTAAAACGAATCCAAAATAGAGATAATACCTGAATGAATCATTGGTTGAATGATTCAGTGACTCGCTAATAATACCCAAAGTTAGGTTGCCCAACTTACGGTCACATGTCGCCACCTATTGGTATAACTATATGTAATTTGCAGAAAGAATCAATAAAGAAAATAAATCACTACGGAAACCCAAGATATCCGTCAATCTCCGTCTCAAATGAGAAAAGACGGACGGAGTAATGATTCAAAAAGCCTGCTAAGCTGTTTTGGTAGGCTACACCAACAGCGCAACTCTGAGTGTGATATTGCTCTTATAAACCACTTCAGTAAACTATAATATTGATTAACTTACATTTTTGACACAATATTGACTAGTTTATGATTCGCCAAGTATAGTTCCTGACAAAGCAACAACAGAATGTATGTCGCACGTTCTCAGACAGCGGTGTCAGTTTCAATCATAGAAATGTATTGACAGCTCTAGAAAAATCGCCGCGTCCGCCATCTTGGAACAGTCAGCGTGTCGTCACTCACAGTTCAATCAATGATGCTACAACATAGCGTATCTTCTGCTTGTAAATCTGCAGAGATTTAAATTCCCGAAGAAATGTGATAACCTTTCACAGGTGAGAATGTGATAGTCTGTGTTTTTATGTGCATTCACTAGCTCAATATTACAGGCTTAATACGCTGGTAATTTTTTAATGTCGTGTTTGCTGACGCCTTCGTCTTATTTTATTGTGTTAGTTTAGCAAAATCATCTGCTGAAGAAGTCTATTGCAGATATAGATATTCATGCATGTGTCTAACTACGGTTGCAGACACACAGTCAACGAGTATGGAGTCTCTGCATAACAAAAGTGGGCGTTTCTAAATTTGTGGGTGTTTTCAAACTGGTGGGTGTTTATAAGTCATGCAATGAAAATTATGACCTTCATCTGACCCCTCTGTTTATGGCCTCTCCCACTGATCTGGTAACCCCTATTACTGTCCTGCTTGAAGTCAACTTGCTCTTGAGTGTCACAGAGCGGTGTTTTGACCGTTCTAATATGGCGGACGGCGCATAGAAACAGTCCATAATGAGGTATCTATGCTTGTATTTCTATGGTTCAGTCCACCAGAAATGGGGACTGAAATATTGCCACAAAAAGCTCAGACTGTCAGTTTGTAGTAGTCACCAAGTCTGCCAAGCAACTAAAAATAAAACAATTTTTATGTAAAAGAAATACAGGCACTATATATTTCCAAAACATTCAAGATTTGAAATGTCAGTATATTTAAATGGGTTAATTATGACAGAATGAGTTCACGATTCATTTAACAGACACATGAAATCGCCATCAGACTAGCACCTGTTTGCAAATTTCATGTTCTACACAGGAGATAGTTTGACTTGATTTACATAAACAAATTGATCAGGCACCCATGGTCAAGAACATAAAATGAATTAGGCCTACTACTAGCCTATATAAACACATTTAATCCATGTTAATGACACACAAAATGTGGCATTCGTGTTTACAAGAAGGAAATGAGATAATTCATGTGCATGATAATAGGGTTTAAAAACAGACACAGGGGATTTATTAAACCTCTTTTGGTGACTCTCTGAAAAGATTAACTGCTGCCTTGTTCACGGCTAACGCTGACAAAGGCTTCTCTGATCAAAGGGCTGAAATACTGCACTTTATTTTGTCTCAGCACGTCTCTGGTGAACCTATTACTTTTCCCCTTCTCTGCCACTATGCTTGGAAGCTGAAGGTGGAGCGAGTTACATCATCTCGTGCTGGTATAGGGATGGGCACAGCATTCCCTCTGGTCCCTCGGAGACGAAATGGAAAATCCCAGCTAAGCTTTGGATTGGTGCTCCAGCGTGTTTCCACAGTGCACCTTTCATTACGATGTAGACGTAAATATGCATTTGTCAGATCACGTAAACCTCTTGCACACGGGTCTCCTTTTATATGAAAGGGTTTAGCGTCTTGATGTGTGTTTCCTAGCAGCTGTTTTGTTGGTGTATGAACATTGGTTGCTGAGATGTTCCAGGCCTTTGTTGACATTTTATCCAGGTCTGCTTTGTGTTCTCAAGAGCTGCTATTTGTTGCTCCAATATGTTTAATCAGATCAGATGCATTGGAAAGGATTGTGATTATTTGATTTTACCCCATTTTTGTTGAAGTGACGCTGGCAGAGGACAATAATTCAGGCATTAAGCGGATTCATGTTATATTTAGAGCATAAGTGGATTGCAATGCACAATGGGAATTTGCTCTGATGTAGCAAGCAGATACATGATATGCTTTCCAACACTAACTAAATTATTACATGTGTTTTAATGTGAAAATCTTAAGCTCATATTAACAATCCATTTTACTTTACTGCAATCTGACTTATGTCAGAGAGAAAAAGGATAATCATTGAGCAAATGTAGGGAGGGACTTTAATTTATTCCTCTGAAGATGATTGGATCACAAAGTCGGGTGGCTGGAGGGGAAGAAAAAGGTAAAAGGATTTGGTGAAAGCAGAGAAAAGGGATTAAAAGTTATTTATTTTTTAATTATATTGACGCATAATGCAGAGTAAGGCCTGCAACATGCATTAAAGGGTTGTTTCAATCAAAAATGAAAATTCTGTCATCAATACTCGGCCTCAAGTCATCCCAAACCATGATTTTCATTTTTGGGTGAACTATCCCTTTAAGAAAGTAAATTAGTGATAATTCATAGAGCAGATACATCTTTATTATCTGTATGTTTAATTTTTTCATGGCAAACCTAATTTTGTATTGCAGGTTACAACCACACCGTCATGATGAAGACTTTGGCACTAGTTTTCTTGACACGTGAGTTAATGTGTTTTTTTAACCATTTTCTGAAGTCTTTAGTTTTAAAAAATACTTGCTTGTTGCCATGTATCTTACCATAGAAATGTAAATCATTAAGACACTTTTATCTGTATAGACCAAAATTAACTATAAATAATAATAACAATCTTTGGATGTTATTTTCTTGCTAATATACTTCTATTATTTTTGTAGTTTTTCCCTTGTGTTGGCAGAAAGTCCGAAGACAAGTAAGAGATTTCACTTTTTTTAATTACACTGTTTTTTTTTGGTTTGTTTCTTTTCTCATCCTTGTGATAAAATAATTGTACACAATGTTACATGCACAAATTAATGTTTTTTTTTTTTTTTTGCCTTTTTTCGTTTGGGATTTGCAGCAGAGGAAGACCCCTTCTCTTTTGGTTAGTTGCACACATCTTTTAGTTTGAGCCTATTATCCATAATCCAGTGCTTAAGGCATTCTTAAGATCATCTCACATTTGTCATTTATTCTGTCTCTCACTAGATTATCACAGACTTCGAGTTGGAGGTTTGATCTTGGCGGCAGTTCTGTGTCTGATTGGCATTACTATTCTCCTAAGTGAGTTTTGGACCAATGTTCAAGATTTAAGATTTATAGGCCTATCTTTTTGCATGTTACATAGCCTAGTTAAACCATTAGATGGCGACAAAAAACGTTTGCCAGGTCTGTGCAACAAAACTAGCCCAATGGCCTACTACTTTAACAAATTGTACTGTACAATTCTTTGGCAGAAGTAGAAGTATTATGCTAGTATGTAGTGCTAGTAATCATTCGCCCAGTTTGTCCAAAAACACCAAATCAATTACAAACAAAACACTACTACTGTTTTTTGGCGGTTATGTTTAGAACTGTTTAAGTATTATTTTTATTAAACTGGCAATACTAAAATATAAGTTCTTGATTATTGTCCTTTCTAATT
>CM070831.1:7298969-7316670 GCA_036326025.1 Chrosomus eos
TGGAGTATTTACACTCCATGATCCCTGAGGGTGGGGTTGGGGAAACAGGATACAAAGATGTGCTATGTAAATGTTTTATTCAGTATCTAATTGTCTATAGTGAAGAATAAAAGAATTAGAATTTAATTTAAATTATTTAAAGGGGCCATGAGTGTCAAATTTTCCTCACTCTTTTGAGATGAAATAGTTCTTTGTACAAAGAAAACATGCTGTAATTTTAAAACCTCAAAACTTCCCAGTGAAAATAAGCATTTCTTTTAAACTAAGCTGCAAAAAATGTCATGTGGATGTCTGCAACTTTCTGACATCAGATCAGATTGTTGAATTGGCATGACAAATGTATTGGGACATTGTCAACCCAAAGAAACATAAATAATAAAAAAATATATAATATTATAAGTTGATAAGTTGACCACTCTCAGGCCTTCAGATAAATCGGTTCTCAGTGTAAGAGACTGATCTATAGATGAATATCCTAAACATGAAAAATCAGTTCATTAAATATTTAAATGTGATATTCATCTTCAATACTTTTCTATTTTACAGCAAGGGCCAGTGAATGCTAAAAACCTGCTGAACCTGAACCAATCAGAGGAGACGGTCTGCCTTTCTTTATCTCATGTGCTGGTTTATCAGAGGAATCATTTCTCTTTAAGACGAGGAACCTGATACAAAGGTTTTCTGTGTTTTCACTGCTTATCTGCTCTCAGATTATAGAGAAGGAAGATGAAAATTCATGTACCGTTTTTTTATGCCAGATGTGTCTTTGTAATGTCACTTAATATAAATCGATCACCAAAATTTTTAATGTAAATTGTTTTGTTTTTTTATCCTGTCAGTAACTGTATTAAATTATGTTGGATGTAGGTATGAAAGGGAAAGCTTTCAATGGCAGTGTCCTGATTCAGTCTCATATGGAAACCTTTAACCAAATATTTCTGTAAGCTAGTGAATCCATCGTTGCATTCTGTGTGAAGTAGTTTACTGTTCAGACTTGCTTTGCTATTGAGTAATAGTTGAATAAGACGTATGAAAAGATCATGCTCTCAAGAAAAAAAAAAAAAACCCATCATATTTACATTGTCATGTGCTTGACTTATTTTCATTACCAGCCTATTTATCACAAACATGCTATAGTAAGAGTTTGTTTTTATCTGTTGTGTGAAAAATTGTCAGTATCATTCAAACATAAACACTAAAATAAACTAAAAGACACTTAAACGAAGAGCACCTGTATCAATGTTTTCTGTTCTCTGTCTCCAGCTGACTGACACCCTACTGTTTCTCAAAGCCTTTAGATGAGCACTTGATTTGTGTGGCAACCAGAAAATTTAGCTACATGTTATTTCTCACATCCTTTTCATTCATGTGCAATGTTTTAATTAAATTATTCAGTTGAAGCTAGATTAAAAAAAAAGTCGAAAATTAAACGTGACTGGGTGGGAATAAACTACCAAATAGAGACTTTTGCAATTAGAATGGCCCAAAATTGACTCAACAGCGCCCTCTACTCACTGATATTTGGCATTACATGGGAACTATTATCAGAATTCAACAGTCAATCTTGATTGCAATGTGAAAAACATTGACAACCTAATTCTATAACTATTTTGATTTCCCAACACTAAACAATATTTGTCGGTTGGTATGTGCTGTGTGAACAGAACCACAGTTCAGTCATGACAACTCTTGAGTGAATTATTTAAGCAGCATTTATTTGCATGGGACATGGAATGTATATGGGTGATTCTTCAATTAGGGGAACTTTTATGTCCCCAGGTTATACATACATGTTAAAAATACTATATTATGAAATAAATAGTTTAGTTATTTCAAATAATATTTATTGCACCACCAAAAAATGTTATACACTAAAATCAGAATGATTTTTATTTTTAAAAATGTTTTCATTACTAATATTTGGCTACTCAGGCCTTGTCCCCAACCCAGACTTTAAAACTTATCTGCTCTGAAAATGTGATAAAATGTTATCAGTTCATTAAAAAATCACAACATATGTTTAAACAGTCACTTAAAAAGGCACTTGATGCATAATTCGGGTTCATATCTGTGCAATCTGTGAATATTTTTAACAATTTGGTATTGTCCACAACAATACTGTCATTACCGCGACAGTCTATGATTACAACAAGGATACTTTTGAGGGTAAGACTTGTTATTGCCGTAACCATGGAAATGAAGACTAGCAGGGGAGCACATGTCAGCCATGAAACAACAGTGAAATTTGATGTCTGAAAAAGTAAGTAATTCAATCATGAATTCCTTCTGATCATGGAGTAGACTTATTCAGCGTCATTACCATAAATGCTGTACCAGCAATATTTTGATAAATATATAAAGATATATTCACATGATTTGTGTATTTAAAGTTCCTTTGAGTACTAGCTGTTGAGTAATGTTAGCAAAACCATGACCTAGCATCTTTTTTCCTGAAAAATAAAAAAAATGTCATTACCGCAACACGTCATTACCAACACACAACTTGTTGTGATGGTGATGGTAATGACAAGTGATGGTGGTAATGACATGTTCTGTGTCACTATCTATATCATATTATGTGTTTATAAATTAAGTTAAAGAAGCATAATAGTGTGATTTTACAATGAAACTTAAGTGAGATGCCTTACTTCCTAAAAATATTTTGGAGATATACATTTTGTCAGTCCTAACACACAATGGCATGGCTGGAGTTAATTTTCAGGACACTTTGCTCATTGAGTGACTACACTACGCCTGTCATTTAAACTAGGGCCCAGTATCTCTTTCTCTCCACATCCCATCCATCTCCCTTTATCATCTCTAATTCACATTTTGAATGTTCAAGTACATGTTTGAAAACAATCACATTTCATTATGCATTGTTAGTTTTAACCCAATGCAACTTTTATGAGTTTTTTAACCCAAACATATAATATTTCACCTAATGGTAATAGTCATAGTTATGAAAAGTTTATGAAGGATATTTTTATGCTGTTTTATCCCATTGTGACAATTGATTCTCTAGAAAATATTGTATGGTCTCTTCATGATTGAAATGTATGTTCAAGTTGATGGTTGTGTCATATTTTTGGATAAATGCAAATGGAAAAGGACATAAGAAAATATATATTATATGGGGGGGGGGGGGGGGGGGGGGGGTTGTCGACCTCAAATCAGAGAGGATGAAAGAAGTGGAAGTTGCCTATAATGCCTATAGTTTACAATAGAAAACCGATAGCCTAGATAAAATGTATGCCATGCACACTCTTGCTGTTATGAGGTGGTTGTTTCAGAGATATGAAACCTCAAGATTAGAGCTGGTTTACCACCTCCCTATCATAAGCAAACCTGCTTTCTTTCATCCTCCACTTTCTTTATTAATGTCACAAAGAAATATTGTGGTCTTTCCAAAAGAAATTAGCTTCAAAAAGATTATTCAGCTTTTAGAATGGAGACTTCTAACAAAATATGAATTATGCGGTGGCTAATGGAAACTTTTACTTATGTACTTTCGTACAATGAAAAATTTGTCAGTCTCTACTTCCAATGTAAATTTTCAATGTAAAGTCGGTCCTGCTCTATAAAATGGGCAATAAATAACACACACTGCAAAAAAGAAGAAACAAAGATTTTTCGAGGTTGTAAATAAAAGATCATTGGAGTACATTTCACAAGAAAATAGTATTCTTTCTACTTCAAAATTTCACGTTTAAAGGTCCCCTGAAAAGTTTTTAGCTTTTAGTATGATTATGTTCTAGCCTTAAGGTTCTGACTAAGCTGGTGTGTTCCAAATGACAAAATTTGCATTTAGGAGACATAACAATTCAAAACTTACAGTCTCTCACTTTTGCTAAAAGTTTTATTCCGTTTTCCAACTGTACTTTGGTTAAGAATGAAATGGCTAGAATTTATTCACACTTCATCTATTGAATCCAACGTATCATCAGCGCTCGGATTCGCTTCCATGGTGCTGTCAAGTAGACTTGCACTTGCAGTCTGTGAGGTAAACTAAACACTATTGGCTATTTGAAAAAGGGGAGGGAGCCATTCAATATGTCCCGCCTTAGCCATAGACATCATATAGAGCTAGACGCCCTATTGGCTGTGGCGCAAGAAATGCAGCCGCCATCTTAAACCGGTCATACTCCTATTTGCGTTGCATAGCAGCAGTAGATGCCAGAGCACTGTGCAGCATATTCCTGCTCAAATCGGCGGACCATCACTCGGGGATTACTTTTCACAAGTAAGATTTAACATTATCATACTATTGGTTGTATTTTGTGAATAAAATATTCAATGTGTCCTGTATCGTAGCTACATGTAGCTACAGGCTTAATGGAGGCTCCCTTTGAGCCCTTGGAGTCAGCTCCGGAGCAGATTCTGACTCAAGGTTACCCTTTTATTAGCTTTGACTTTTTTGAAGCAGGTTGGGGATTTGCAGGCTTTTTCTGTTAGCGAGACATGTTTGGACTTCGCTCCTGGTCTGGTCAAGGTGACTTTGGGCACATATCCATGGCTTATGGTCCAAAGTATTGTCCACATCGTTTCGCTCTCAGGTTGTCAACCTTCACTCTTTTCATTCTTCTCCTTTTGTTTCTGAGGAAGACGGGAAGCTTCATTTGCTCTGCCCTGTCCGAGTGTTGAAGTTCTATGTAGATCGCTCTAGCTGTTGGAGAAAATCTAGTCAGCTCTTGGTATGTTTCGGTGCTGGCCGCCGCGGGCTTGCTGCATCTAAGCAGAAAATTTCCCACTGGGTTACAGAGGCTATTTCACTGGCATATGAGGTGCGCGATCTACCTTCACCTCTTAGCATCAGGGCACATTCCACCAGAAGTGTGGCTTCCTCACAAGCACTTTTTAGAGGGGCCTTCCTGGAAGACATTTGTGTGGTGGCAGGTTGGTCCTCTCCGCACACTTTTGTCATATTCTATAGTTTGGATCTCGACATGACTCCAGGTTCCCATGTTTTATCTGCTTGAAACAGTCAGAAGTTATCTGGTTGTTCTAAGCAGCGCTTAGCTTGACAGTTGGTTTTCGTTCCACTGTGTCTAGCTAGCAGTTAGTGACTTGAAGAGATTTGTATGTGTACTATGTTCGAATAGGAATGAATGCTGCGTTCGCTGCAGTCCTCTTGCCGACAGTCTTTTGGCAGAGAATTGAGGACAGATGGCGCAGTGCATTATATGAAACTTAGCGTAGGTGGCGCCCGGCCATCAGCCATGTTTGCGTGATTCAATGGGCTCAAGACAATCGCACACCAGAGCGTTCCTGCGTTAACTACAGCGTCTCGTTCCTATTCAGAGAACATAGGTTACACCAGTAACCAGAGACGTTTTCACAAATTCAAGTTTTTGTATTTTTTATGGAGATGATAAAAAGTTTGCATTTTCAGGCCCCTAAAACGGCTTTATTGTGTAAATGAACGAGCAAACTGCATCAAAAGTTTTCTGTTTTTAGTTGGAAACGGTGTTGTGTAAACCGCCCCTGAGAAAGTGTAACTGAGCCACAGTGTTGGTTCTTTACTGAATGTGGTTAAACTAGAAAAATAGGCCATTTCAGTTCACAGGTTGGTTCACCATAAAAGGCCGAGGTGCTGAGAAGAGACTCACAATATTCGATTGAAAAAACAAATAACCATATCTAAAGAAGGGTGGAAGCGACCAGGCATGGCCCAGGCTTTATCTCCACTATATCGTCAGGAACCCAATGCTGGAAATCATCATGCAGTCCATCCTGACAGCATCCAGCTCCATCCCCAGGTCCTGAATCACCACAACGAGCCTGTGGTCATTGTTCAACCCCTGTGTACCGGGCTCACGCTCCACTGGCTGACCCTGTGCCCGATTACATGTGTTACTCAAGATTTACCATGGGGTGCTGCTGCATCTGTCTGGGAGCTTGCGCACTTAGTTACTCTAGAGCTGTAAGTATTCATTTATTTACCATTGAATGCTTTTTTTCAAGGAAGATTTGTTATATTATGCAAAGTTCAAATAAGATATACACAATACCATTCAAAAGTTTGGGGTCTGTAATATTTTTCTAATTATTTTTGAAAATGTCTTGTGCTCACCAAGGCTGCATTTAAATATATATATATATATATATATATATATATATATATATATATATATATATATATATATATATATATATATATATATATATATATATATATATTTTTTTTTTTTTTTTTATCATCATTGAAACTATTATTATTTTTGTTGAAACAATGATACATTTTTTCAGGATCTGGTTTGCTTTAAAGCTTTGTGAAACATTGATAATATTTGAAATATTTATCTAAAACACAGATTTAGATTTTTTTTAATAAACTACATTATTGCTTATGTTATGTTATCATATAACGTGATGAAACACAATGAATAATCTACACATATATAAACATATATACACATCATGTTTTTATTTGGGGGGACATAAATAATTATTATCTGATAAAACACAAAATATGTCTTTAATTTTTCACTATAATGAATTTATTTATATATATGGTATGTTTACTGTTATATAATGTGTTGAAGAGTGATACACTGCATTAGAATGTTTACAGTAGACATTTTTTATGAAAGTTGTTTGATAACCCAGAACATTTGTTTTTCCCACTTGTCACTTTTTCTCTTCCACTGTCCAAAAATATGTTTGTTGGGATATTTCCTTGGATTAAGAGTGCAAGCTTTCTTTATGCACTCAACCTCAAAATCAACTGATTCTAATGTTTTGTGTATACAATACTATTAAAATAATTTATAACATTACATGTCATGGGCCACATCTTCAATTTTGACCCCAATCTTTTGAAATCACTAAATCAGCCACAGCGCAGAACACAAATACACAGAAATGTACAGAAATTAAATTAAATCACTTTAAATCACTGAACCATGAAATTAAGGAGTGCTAGAGCGGTATACCTAAAGTTGTTTGGAGAACTTTGCACATTGGATGAGAAGCACCATATCTCATATTAGTACACTCTTTTAACCCTCTGGGGTCTGAGGTGTTTTTGGGGCCCTTGAGATGTTTTGACCCTGATGTCAAAGGGCAGATGTCATGCCCTGTCAAACATTTGTGCTTATTTCAGCTACTTAAAACATACCATTTGCCAACATATAAATATGCTGTATTCAGCACAAACTCTGCTACAGTAATATGTGAGCAAACTGGATGTACATGTTTGCATTTTATAGAAAAAAAATATTATGTGTGGTTAGTACGTTTTGGGGGGAAAAAATGTCACCGCAATAAGGCCATTTTACACATACTGAATTTGTCCACAAGACTTACTATTCTTGTAGGCTAGAATTTTTACTGCAAAATGAAGAGAAAATCATTCTGACATGTCACGTGGTGCGGTTGAGGCAGAGAGGAGGCGAAGATCCAAATGCAGCACACACTTTTATTTTACAGATAAACTAGACTATGATACAGGACTCGGGAACAGCAGGAACAACCAACATCACGTTAAACATTCGACAAGAACTCACAAAGACAGGGCAGAAACACAGGGCTTAAATAATCAGGGACAAACGAGCTTACAGGATAACAAGGGGGCGGAGATAACAAGAAACACCTGGGGTAACTAAAAGACAAGACAGGGAACCACTAAACATGACAGGACACAAAACCACATCGTAACATGACCACTCTTTCAGAAACAACAATATAACAAATTAAATTTCTTACGTCAGTTTTTGAGTCAGCACTGCTGTGTGCATGGGAGTGTGAATGGCCATGAATATTAATGTGATTTACACCTGGGAAGACTAAAGACACTCCCCAATGGCTAATGCCCCATCAAGGTGCTGTGAGGCAGCCTGAACTAATGCCGCGTTCCAGGCAACCTGTAACCCGTGTTTTTTCAACTCGTAACTGCACTGTAAAAAAATTATTTTCATGATTTGTTATCAAAACTTTTTATATTTTGTCAAATCAACTTAGATAATTAATGTAGTTCAGATAACATAATATTTTGAGTTTCTATTTATTAAACCAATCTCCTTTGTTGTATTAACTCAAAGTTTTAATTTCAATTAACTAAAAATTTTAAGGCAACCAGGTAACTTACTTTTTTAAGTTAATCCGACTTTTTTTTTTACAGTGAGTGCATCGATCTAGTACGAATTCACGGGTGGGAAGTCACGGGTTTGACTGCCGTTCCAGTGCACTTTTACGGGTATAAAGTTGGAAAAACACTGGTTACAGGTTGCCTGGAACGCGGCATAAGAATGATTCACTGATGAATAAAAAATTAAAAAGAACAGCATTTATTCAAAATAGAATTTATGTTCTTTCCTAAGAACGTAAAGACTTAAAGTCATTACTATCACTTAACACATCCTTTCAAAAAAAAAAACATAAAAAGACCAAACGTGTTGTTTTTTTATATATATAAAAAAATTATTCAAAGAATCCTAAAAAAAACTAGCACAGGTTTTTTTAAAAAAAAATAAGCAGCACAACTGTTTCCAACATTGATTTAAAAAAAAAAATCATATCAGAATGATTTCTGAAGGCTGATGGTTAGTTAGCAGCAGAGCACACACAATCAAATAAACTGTATTATTATCATTATCAATCACTAATTACCATGGATTAAAAAAAGACATATTTGTAATTTCACACAAGAATAGGAACTTTTACATTATGACGATGTAACTACATTTCATCTGTAAAATATTACGTCTATGCACTTACTCAGTAGCCTATTATTCTCGATCGCACTGAGAACTGAACGACACCTGCGTGTCCCTCTGCGAGGTGCTGGAGAAGGAGAACGTGATGCAGCCACATTCCTAAAAAACAAAACAAAATAACTATTAGCATACATTATGTATACAACAGAGTATCTGTTGATGGCCCATATAGAACGCATACATTTATGATTCACTCAATGAACGATTCGTTCGCGAACGACACATTACTACATTTTAAACATTTACACCTGTATTCACAAACAGTGCATAAGGCAGTAAGCATGATAATTAGTGTCATATGATAGGTTAACCAAAACTTAGCATTTGCAAGGATGGCCCATATAGACCGCACGCATTTAGGGATAGGCTACACAATGAACGGATTGTTCACGAACAAACGACACATCACTAACAAACATTTACACCTGTATTCACAAACAAGTATTTACGCATGATAATGTGTCATAGGCTAACCAAAACTGAACATTTATGTATAAAATTGTATTTAGACAGTATCACGTATTTTACCTGAAATATATTTCTCTCAATCACATATAAAATAGCAGTTATTCGCAAACAAAAAGCATTAAACATAAGGCAGTAGGCTATTTTAGCATGATAAGTAGTCGTGGGCTAACCAAAACTGAACATTTATATGTAAAAAATATATTGTATTTAGACAGTATCACATATTTTACCGGAGGCTGACATATATTTCACTAAATCATAACCTAAGCAGTTCGAAAACAAATTACATTACGCATAAGGCAGTAGGCTATTTAGCATGATAATCAGTGTCATAAACTAATCAACACTGAGTGAAATATATGTAGGCTAATATGCAAATATGTTTGGAGAATATCACATTTATAAAGTTTACACGAGCGTACACGAATGTTAGGGATATTGTGAGGCAATCTTTCCTATGTCAAAAGCTAGTAACAATATAGTCTAAAAATACATTTGAGCTCTATATGATCAGAAAAGGAATTATATAACACTAAACAACTTACTCCGAACTTGTATCCTCGGCGGGGTCAATTTGTTCTTGAAAATGCAGCCGTTCGTCGTCCGAGTCGCAATCTTCCTCTGAAGAAAAGGTGAATTCTTCCTCGCTGTCCAGAATCACCTGAAGGGCCTCTTTGTCGGAGTAGCGTGCTGCCATCCTCAAAACGCGATGAACTATCAGTGAATCTGATGAAGAAACTTTGTGTTTTTATGGCATTGATTGGGGGGCGTGCCACAGATCGCCTATTTACCATGTGAAAAGCTCTGGGGGTGTGGCTGCCTCAGCTCATCAAAGATAATGAAGGGAGAACGAAAAAAACTGTACCTCTCCGTGGTTTCAAACGGATTACATAAACTGGAAATATTTCTTTTTTTAATAAATAACTTCATTTAAAAGAAGAGAATACAAGCTTTAAAAAGACACATATCTCGTATCTCTGTGACAAGTATTGACTGAGGTACAGTTCATTTTTCGGACACGTTTCAGAACTTCACTGACAGAGAGAACGCAGAATGCGCATCATGTTTATTTTTCTTTATTTGGCGAAAAGCACAACACTTTGTTTTTATTGTGAGGTTCCACAAAAAAAATACAAACTTTACAGGATCGAATGATGTATAACACTTATATGTAAGATCAAAATTAACAGAGTAATTTGATTCTCTTTTGCACTGATAAGGAAAAAAGTGAGCTGGTATCGCCGGCGATACCGCCGACCCCAGAGTTAATATTACAAACAGTGTTAGACAGCTAAACAAAATAATTTAGGCTACTTGAGATTATGACAAAAATGTTATATTTATAAATGTCTAAAATGTGTCTATTAAAAAAGTATTCATTAATTCATTAAGTAAAAACATTTTTTTTTAATTAATGAAGGCTTGTTTTGTCCAGAGTTTTTGAGCAAATCTCTTGAATAAAAGATAAAATGATGCTACTGACATAACAATGTAATAGATACCATCTCCATTTGAAGCGTGACATTAGTTTCATTATATTACATTTACATTTATTCATTTAGCAGACGCTTTTATCCAAAGTGACTTACAAATGACAACAATAGAAGCATTTAACTAACAATAGGACAACAATTTTCAAGTGCTATGACCCTTCCCAGTTTAATCTAACAGAGTTCACATACTTTTTATATTATATATATATAATAGAAAGAGTTATTATTATTGGATCAAGTGTTGCCTTGTGTTTTTGTAGTTTCAAACTAGTTTTAAATAAAAAAATAAAAAAAATCCCATTACTTTTGTTATTATTTGATGTTTGCAACACAGAAGTAGTTGAAAGCACTGTTTGTAAAGCTGTGGCAGTGTAAAAGCAGTTTTAAAAGTCTGATTATATAAAAGTGTAAAAAAGTCTATATATATATATATATATATTATGCTTTATATATTGCATTACAACATAACCTGGCACCAGCTTGAGCTGAGTTTTGCACAATGATAAATGATGTGGGGGTGTGAATGATTTGGGGCCGGGCACTCACCGACAGAAACATAAATCAGTTCCTATGCAGAGTGTACACCCTAAACCCTAAAGTGATTCTCAAACCTGTCCTGGGGACCCCTCGCCACTGCACATTTTGTATGTCTCCCTCATCAGACACACCCAAGTCTTGCAGTCTGTACTAATGAGCTGATGAGTTGAATCAGGTGTGTAAGGTGAGGGAGACATGCAAAATGTGCAGTAGGGAGGGGTCCCCAGGACAGGTTTGAGAATCACTGCCCTAAACGAGTGTAATAATCTGTGCTGGTGCTGTGCATTATCTTTAAAAAATGATCATTACACAGTGAAGATCCCAAGAGAGTTATTTGCTATGTAGGTCAAATACGAGCAATCTCTTAACCTCAGCCACAAAACTCATTGTGGTTTTTCATGTTTCTTGTAAGTACATCAGCTCAGCATGGAAAGTCCTCCAGTGCATCATGGAAAGCCACAATGCTGCAGGGGCTTTAATGCTGAGCTCAAATCAGCATTTGCATATGCATAACTCTCTCTAATCACCATAATTCACATTTTCTCTGCAGCATATTGTGGTTTGTGGTTACTGGTTTGATTTTCCAGTAACCTGTTTTTCAGCCTGTTGACATTTGCGATTTTACCTTTACTTTCACAGACTCGCAAAGCAAACGTTGCTGGACAGAGGGCTAAAGCAGAAAGCAACTCTCAAACTGCACTCGTCCTGAACCATGTCGGTGTTGTTGTGGGCATAATCCTCATTATACTATTTATCCTCGACACCTTTTACTTTGATATTTTACCTTTCTAAAGTTACCCCATGCAATGTTTTCATAATGTTGACTGAATCATTGTGCGAGATGATACATAGACAAAATGTAAATGCATTATGAAAATAAATGTTGTTTCATTTTTTAATTGTTGAAATAAATGCTTCAGAAGTTTTTGTATGACAGTTAATTAAAACAATCTACATTGTTCATTCTCTATTTCTCAAACTCTTCTCAGATCTGTCTGACAAGAGATTTTGTGAATAATAAAAAAAATCCATGAACACCCTAGTGAAAAATAAATGTACTAAAATGTATTTATACATTAAATGTATAAATACATTTATTTTATGCCAATGACTTTTGAACACATTTCCCTCAAAATAATGGTATATCTATAATGAAAGAGAGGCTATGAGAGAGAGGATATTTCCTGATCAAAAATGTAGGGGGTGTGGTTAAAACCAGTGTCTGCCAATGAACTAAAACACACACTGTTTTGGTATGAAAATGTGGGGCACTTTTTTTACATAAAGTTTCATGATTAAAAATAAAATATAAAAATAAATGTTTTTTTTTTTTTTACTTTACTTTTTAAAATAAATCAAAAAGATATTTTTAAAAACAACAATGGAAAAAAAAGAAAAAAAAATGTCAATATCATTTTCACAAGTTGAAATTTAGGGGTTAGGGTTCAGGACAGCTACATCCCAATTGAAAGTACCCAATAAATGATGATTTTATATTAAGCTTATATTTTAAATATTATTGTGGGATTCAATAGATAATAGAAGGGTCTTAGTAAACATCTAAAAATTGAATACTTAAAAACTTTTTAAAATGTATTTTTGGGATGTTGGACAGCAGCTTGCACCAATTCTGTAGAATGGCTCATATATATATATATATATATATATTATATTATATATATATATATATATTATATATATATATATATATATATATATATATAATATATATATATATATATATATATATATTCCAAAAACCCATAAATCCACAAATATCCCCCAATGATATCAAGCTGGCACCTACAGTCAATATTATGTGAAAACTATGTTTCTGTGTGATGAGGAACTGAATCGGTCACGCCTCTTGTCACTGCTTGTCACTCCTACACCTACTGTATCATATGATTGCTGTAAATCTTCATGTGACCATACAGAGCCAAAGTCCGTGGCCGAGAAAACTTGATTCCTCGTAGCCAGAGTCCACAAAGGTGTGCCACCTCTCTGTAGAGTACAAAGAAAATAAGACGGTGCAAGTTTACTAAACAGAACAATGGAGCCCCAAGAAAACTGGAATTCATCTGAGAAATCCAAGTTGTTGCAGCCTGGGCCACCACCCTACCTGGACCATTCTGGATACCCTCCTCCAGGGAGCTTTCAGAGCACCTCTGGGCATCAAGGCCAGCAGTACGGCGCCCCGGGACCATACGGACAAGGGCCATATCCAGGTCATCCTGCTGTCACCGTGCAGCCAGCAGTTTATTTGACCAACACTCCACTGGCCTATCCGCTGCCAGATTACCTGTGCTATTCCATCTTTACCCTGCTGTGCTGCTGCTTTCCTCTGGGCATTGTTGCTCTAATTTACTCTATCAATGTAAGTATTAGTTCACGTATCTTTCTTAACCCTATTTAAACTGGGATACACTTTCCCTGGCTGATCATAAAATGTAAATCTTAATTCTTGTTGTTTTGTTAATGGTATTAAATCTCTTACAACATACAAGAAACAGCTGAAAATGTATTTCTTCTGTGAGCACTTAACAGCATAAACTGAAAAAAGTTATTCTATTCTTTTACTATTATGTGTCTGTGCTCTTACTTTTGATTGATCCCTTCCTGTTCTTGCTTGTATTATTCTGAATGATGTCTGAAACTTTGTGTCTTGTGTTTATTGCCTCTTCAAGATGAATCGCTTATTGTATTTCTCGATAGTAAGTTGACAAAAGCATCTGCTAAATGAATAATTGTAAATCTTTTCCACTAAAATCACTTTAATTTAAAGGGAAAGTTCACCATATAAAAATGTCATTATGTTTGTCTAATATGCAATGAGTAAATGGTCACATTGTCTTTTTTGTGTGAACTTCCCCTTTAAAGGCTAAATGGTCTACAAGACTTTGTTGAAATAAATGGACAACAAGACTTTGTTAAATTAAAAAAGAGAGATCAAAAATAACAAGACACATATACAATGTTTTTTTTAGTGTTCAAAATGTGTTAAAAGAATTGTGATTGCATGACTTGTATTCAAAACAAAAGTAGTTCACTCAGCTTCCCCGTAACATTACTTAATGATCAGATGTTTGTCTCCTTTTACACAAACATATGTTGTTCCCATAAATGTGATGTTTTGGTATTGAGAAAGAGGTATGGTAGGCTACACAACTTCCCAATTTCACTATTGCTTTGTGCATATCTGTGAATTCTCTCTATAGATTGACCATGTGAAGCTAAAGTGTACCTTTGTTGTCCTGCAATATAGTAAACTGATAGAGTAAGAATTTAAGACACCAACTCAGTTTGATGGTTCATAAAAAGGAAATGCAATAGATGTTTCTTTAGATAAAGGAAATGAAACCATTACAAGACCACTTGTATATGAAACTTGCTCTGGGTTTCCAATGCACAAAAAGTCACATTGGTAACATAGCTGGTGGAATTTGAAATTATGCCTTATTTTAGCATCTGTTTAAAGATGCATGTTTCCACAATTTATTTCATGAGCAACCATGCGAAACTGCTACAGGTCATTGCTTTACTATATAAACAGTCAATCACTCTTGTTCCAAGAAAATTCAAAATGTTCTGGAAAACACAAGTGAAATTATGTTTCACATTCATTTTCACAGACTCGGAATGCCAACATGTCCGGACAACAACAAATAGCAGAGAAAAACTCTCAAATGGCGCGCACTGTTAACCATATTGCTCTTGGTATTGGCCTTGCCCTCTTTGTGTTGTACATCGTCTACATCATCGTGGTGGTTGTCAACGGTAAACAACAAACAACACCTCCTTAATTGTCAGGCATATCAGCTGGACACCAGGAATGAGGGCTTTCCAAAAATAACAATGCCACAAATATAATTTTATAACCACATTGTTATGTTTTTTGGACTGCAGTTTCGTATGATTGACTGTTTGATCTGTCTAATCTCTAATGTAAAATTATTTATGTCACTAAAACATGCTTTAAAGTTGATTATCTTATGTTTCAAAACAATGCAAACTCTCACTGTCAAAGTACACATATTGATGTTTGTTTTTCTTCCTGTCTTTTGATTATATTTAATAAAAAAAATTAATAAATAAAAACCAGTGCTCTTTTTCTTCTTTTTTTATAACCATTGATGTTGTCACCCAAATACTTTCTATTCAGATACATGAAAGAATCACTCTTATGAGCCGGTTCTTATTAGTAAATCATAAACAAATACTGAATTAATCTAACTGATTTCCTTAAAGGTGCAATATGTATCTTTTCTTCTAAAATGAATCCTTTTTTTATTGCCTGTGTGTGAAGGGGTTGTAATCACACATTACAATGATCCACTTTGTTGGGTTTTGCTACCTCTGAAGGCCAATATTCATATTTATATGTGAAGTCTCTGGGTCGGATTTACCACAAAATCCATTGGATGTGACATGCATGCGCGCTCCCGAGCCTCTCTCCTTATATACAGTCTATGCGACGGCACTGCAGCGAACTACATGAGTCTGATAACACCCCAAAACGATCTGCCTCCAGCACAACACAGACTCCAACACAAACTCCACATAAATATAAAAAAAAAAAAAGTTTTATCTGCTGAAGCTCGTCAGGCCAAACGTGAATCTGATCGACTCAGGACGAAAACATGGATCGGCAGAGCTTTTGAATTATTAGTAAACTCTAATGAAATAGCAAGGTAAACTACATGAGACATGAAATGAATGCAAAAGACTGTTCCAGGATAACAAAAAGTAGGTGCTTTAGGATGTAACTTATTTTATGTACTAGATCTACTGTCTAACGTTACTCATCCCACTTCTATCATATTGTTTATAATAAACATTTCCAGACATGTAACAGTACAGTAATGTTACTTCCTACTGTCTTACTGTTACACTGACATTGTTCAGTCTAGTCCACCGTTTTCGTTATCATATTATACATTCACCTACTGTATGTTGACATTGCTGATTGTGAAAGATACATGAATAGTTAGTGAAATGCCTTATGCTAGATAACATCACATGTCGGCTAAATGCAGTCAATGTAACGTTATCATGCATGGAGCATTAGTTCAACATCAAGCTGATAAAAGTAGCCTATTATTGTAACGTTGCAGTGGGGAGTTTCCAGCATGTTGAGTGATGCTTTCACCGTTGCGTTGAAAGTCTCTGTGTGGCCGGTAGTGAATGCTCACTCTTGAGATCGAGCACGCACACGAGCACGAGCGCTCTTGTTGCAATCTGAAACATCACCGAGGCCGCTAAAAATACACATAGCACCTTTAACAATACTTTGGTTATGTCCTATTTGAAATGAACTGACTGTTATTTGGCAATTTGGAAGCCTATACAGATCTAACCCACGATTTTTAGAATTCTAAAGTCACTTATAATACGTAGACATGGCCAAACTGAGCCTTTTAAGCTATTTTTTTTAGGTGAATATCTTTACAATAATATGTCCACTCCAATCCATTGAGATTCCATGAGTGACCAGTATTTACCAGTTTCTAATAGTTACAGTGCTAATAGTTCCGTCTCTTTGAATAAAATGGAAGTGGTAAAGTGTTAAAATGGGAAGTTAGTAACCCTAACCTGTAATAGCCTATGTCCGTAACATTTACTACTCTCTCGTCTTTTATTTAGATCAAAAGGGAGGTAGGTGTGTGTGACACATGTATAAATAATTTTGAAAATTGAATAGAAATAAAGTTTATATTTATGGATCGCCTGTGTTCTATTAATCAGTGTCATGTATTTAAGTTCCATCTGTTCAGCAGTCAATGACTACGTTTACATGTAGCCAATAACCCGTAAAAAAAAAAAAAAGTCACGCACGGCCATGTAAACACCGGCAAAAAGCCGATTATGCTCATATCCCGGATTTTAAAAAACCTGAATATGATACCTGGGGTACCCCTTTTCTAACCCGAATTTTTGGTCATGTAAATGCGCATCGGCATATCCCCATAGTGATTTGTGTTCTGCGCATGTTTTATTCGCATGGAATCTTGGTCTTATGAGTAGAGAAACTTCTCCGGCGGGATAAAAAAAACCTGCGTGCAGTATACCGAAAGTAAACATGGCAGACGCCCGCAAAACATACTTTTGGAGCGAGGTCAGTAAACCCGCACCAAACGCAAACAAAGGGGGATCGCCCTTTCTGCCAACAAATTCCAAATTTTCCACGTGGGTGCTGCTGTTTTTTTTGTCTTTGGATACAGGAAGAAGAATCGGAAATGACGCATATTGTGTCTTAAAAGGTTTTTTCTTACGTCCAGAAAGCTAACCTTTTCGTCACCGTTTTACCCCCCCGGGGTATTGGGCCCAAATTTATTACAAATTCCATGTATACAGGAGTAACTCTCTCTCTCACGCATGTAAACCCCGGGTTTTTTTTTCCCAATGTTTCAGAAACCCAAAAAAATGACCTTAAAAACCCCAAACCCTAACCTGAAAAAAAGACCGCTTGTAAACGTAGTCAATTTG
>CM070831.1:7316770-7453293 GCA_036326025.1 Chrosomus eos
AAGTAAACATGGCGAGACGCAGCACAGCATACTTTTGGAGCGAGGTCAGTACCAGCACCAAAGCGCAAACAAAGGCGATCGCTTTCTGCCGAACTATTCATTATCCACGTGCTGCTGCTGTTTTTGTTGTCTTTGGATACAGGAAGAAGAATCGGAAATGACGCATATTGTGTCTTAAGGTTGTCTGTACGTCCAGACGCTAACCGTACGTCACCGTTTACGTCGGGATATTGCCAATTGATTACAAATTCCATGTATACAGGAGTAACTCTCTCTGCTCACGCATGTAAACGGGTTATTCCGAATGTTTCAGAAACCCAAATAGTGACCTTAACCCGACCATAACCTGAATATTGACAGCTTGTAAACGTAGTCAATTTGTCCATCTTATTTAGTGTGTTGCTACCTGTTCTGCCGTCCTGTCTTTAATTACAAATAAACCTTTGTTTGGAAATATATCCTCGTCTGCCTTCCTGCATCCCACCCTCAGTGATGGCAAAATGAGGCTTCCTGAACCACTGAGACCTCGCAGCCCATTGCTTCACCCAAAGGTACATTACTCAAAGCTTCATTCAGCATTGCTCACTAGTGACACCTAGCTACTGTGCAAAGAAGTAGCAGACAAATTAAATAATGATGAACCAATGACCTGAGCAGACTTATGATGTCCATGATGCTGCATCAACATTCAAAGTCTTTTTTCAGGCTTCCAAAAGTCACACCAAGTCACACAAAGAGGAAATAATTGTGTACCATTTTATAGCTTAATAACTTATTTTCGAAATAATAAAAATCTTCAACACTTGCGCTCGCTAAGGGCGGCACATATACCGGGCATACCGAACCAGGGTGCAGATATGCTATCTCGATACAATGTCTCTCAATTATTCATGACACCACGTGGATCTTTCCAATGACAGACATGTCAAACTGTGATATCGCGTATAGATGAGAGAGCCAATCATGGGACGCAAGTGT
The DNA here is from genome assembly GCA_036326025.1 of Chrosomus eos. NCBI lineage: Eukaryota > Metazoa > Chordata > Actinopteri > Cypriniformes > Leuciscidae > Chrosomus > Chrosomus eos. The sequence goes on from CM070831.1 coordinate 7,317,749, forward strand.
TTGTTTTCATGGTGCAAAAGTTAAAGTGCGTTGAATATGTATCCCCGCGATGCTGCCAGGGCTAGACTCTGGCTCTGGTTGGTTGGCCATCAACCACGGACACATCTAAAGGTGTGCAGCAAACATTTTTCTCAAGAGAGCTTTGAGAACTGGAGAATGGTGGACTTTGTTGTCCTTGTTGACGACCAATGCAAGTTACGTCTTGCGCGAGTAATGCGGTACCAAGTCATGCTCCTGTTGCTTTAAGTTATGACGCAATTGTTAGCCTATTTTTACAAAAACGGCTTCTAAATCAGCCATAACGTAATATACAAAGTAATGGAGCCTTTTAGACATTGTTGTGTTTCTTTAGAAATAAATAATGGACAAATGGAGTCTTTGGACGTCTCCAATGTAAAGGTATTCGCTGTCAAAGTGACGCCAAAATGAATGGGAGTCAATGGAATGATAACAGCAGGTGATGGTCTGCTACAATGGCGGTGCCCAGGGAGGCTTCAGTGTCCGGTTGATGGATTACCCTCTTGATTCTTCCTCAGTCAGTTGTGTTGTCATAACACGATCATTTTGCAAAGATTAAAAGTAAACCTTAATGTTAATAAAAACTAGTTGGTTGTATGGAACCACTGTCCATAATTGAATTGAGTTAGTTTAAAGAATAATCTTTTTTTAGTGTAATCCAACTGATCATGTCTCTCATCAAGGTCATTGTGTGAGTCAGAGTCACAGTATGATGGGAAAAGTGCCAAAAGTTCTTGTCACACCCCTACAACTACAACTCGCCTCCCATTAGCTGCTGCCTGTATATGAGAGTATGAACCGGAGTACAGCAATACATAAGGCCCTGCAGAGAACAACGCAAAGGATATTGCAATCAAATTAAAAACTAAATAATTAGAAAAATGGATCCCAGAAATCAGCCCCAAGGTGCCTGGAATTCATCTGAGAAATCAGGAATTCTGCAGCCTACATCACCAGCATACCAGGACATTCCTGCTGGATACCCTCCATCCTTTCCAAGCCAGCCAGTGCCCCAGGGCCCCTATGCCCAAGGGCCATATCCAGGGCAATCCGTGGTCTCCGTGCAGCCTGCAGTTTTTATGACCGCTGCTCGACTGGCCAATCCAGAGCCAGATTACATGTGTTATTCCATCTTTACCATGCTGTGCTGCTGCTTACCTCTGGGCATCGCTGCACTGGTTTTCTCCTGCTCCGTAAGTCCTTTTATTTATGAACTATTATTTAAAGGTGCTCTGTGTAATTTTTAGCGGCCACTAGCGGTGATGTTTCAGATTGCAACAAGAGCGCTCGTGCTCGTGTGCGTGGTTGATCTCAAGAGCGAGCATTCACTACCGGCCACACGGAGACTTTCAACGCAACGGTGAAAGCATCACTCAACATGCTGGAAACTCATGTAAACTCCCACTGCAACTTTACAATAATAGGCTACTTTTATCAGCTTGACGTTTTACTAATGCTCTATGCTCGTACCATGATAACGTTACATTGACTGCATTTAGCCGACATGTGATGTTATCTAGCAAAAGGCATTTCACTTACTATTCATGTATCTTTCACAAGCAATGTCAACATAGGTGAATGTATAATATGATAACGAAAACGGTGAACTAGACTGAACAATGTCAGTGTAACAGTAAGACAGTAGGAAGTAGCATTACTGTACTGAACGTGTCTGGAAATGTTTATTATAAACAATGCTAGTAGTGGGATGTAACGTTAGACAGTAGATCTAGTACATAAAATAAGTTACATCCTAAAGCACCTACTTTTTGTTATCCTAGAACAGTCTTTTGTATTGATTTCATGTGTCATGTAGTTTACCTTGCTATTTCAATAGAGTTTACTAATATTTATTTTAGCATAAAATGCCTGAAAATTAATTACAATCACATGTAAAAAATCCTTACTATCTGTCATGTTCCGGTGTGCAAGTGTGTGCATGACTATCTATCGGTCTAACGACAATAAATCTAACCTAACACGAAACCGTTGCTTTGTACCAAGTCATAATTTCTTGCAGAACCAACACTTAGCCGGTTATGTAATGTGGAAGGAAAGCCATAACGTTACAACTAGTATTTCACATCAGATAACGTTAGCAACTGGTTGGCGTTAGCCGGCGAACTAATGCTATCTTGAGCCAACTAAAGCACAAAATCACAATATATTTTACATGCTTTGAAGTAATGTTAGCTTACCTGTCCAAAAGGAGGATAGCCAACTCAGGATCTGTTTTTATACCTAAAACAAAGCGGAGGTCTTTCCACAATTCAAAACCCTGCCGATGTTAATCCGTGTTTTCGTCCTGAGTCGATCCGAATCAAGTTTGGCCCGACGAGCTTCAGCAGATAAAACTTTTTTTTGTTTTTTATATTTTTTTGGAGTTTATGTTGGAGTTTGTGTTGTGCTGGAGGCAGGTCGTTTTGGGGTGTAATCAGACTCATGTCGTTAGCTGAAGTTCCGTCGGTCGCATAGACTGTATATAAGGAGAGAGGCTCGGGAGCGCGCATGCACGTCACTTCCGGTGGATTTCGCGGTAAATCCGACCCGGAGACTTCACATATAAATATGAATATTGGCCTTCAGAGGTAATATCAAAACCCGATAAGTGGATCATTGTAATGTGTGATTACAACCCCTTCATACACAGGCAATAAAAAAAAGGTTTGTTTTAGAAGAAAAGTTCCACATAGCACCTTTAATTTCTTTAGTCTTTGTATAAGCATAATTAAACATAACATCTCATTAAAATCAAATCAAAAAAGCATGCGATAGAGAAGCGATAGAGAAGTCAAAATATTTAGGCATGTATTTACCATGGTTTGTATTTTAGTTTTAGGTAAGGAAAAATATCAAAAATATAAAGAGCAAGGAGCTTGATAATCATCAAGTTCATAATTACAGGGATTAATTATTTATTTATCATTACCCTTTAAGGCACGCAAAGAAAAAACGATAGAAAAATAAATATTAATTATTTATACTGTATGAAAAATTATTTCTATTAATCAATTTGTGGTTCTTTGGGGCAACATTTTTTTCTGTTGATTTATTATTATTATGAGCCTCTATCAATGGTTATGTGTTCATAAATGGAAATTTACATTGTTTGAAGAATGTATGGATGGATTATTCTGCACTGACCCTAGTTAATAGATTGAAACATAATCTCTTTGTAAAAATCAACAAAATCGAATATATATATATATATATATATATATATATGAAGAGTTCAGATGCAAAAGCCTCTAAATGCCATCTGAAATTTTCTTCTAAAATGATCATTTTTATCAAGCTCGTATATTTAAGTTCAATCATTTCACTTAAATGGCAATAACAATTACCCATTAATTGTAATTTAAGTGAAATTACTGAATTTAAATATACGAGCTTGATAAAAATGATCATTTTAGAAGAAAATTTCAGATGGCATTTAGAGGCTTTTGCATCTGAACTCTTCATATATATATATATATATATATATATATATATATATATATATATATATAAATATAATAAAGTTTAGTATATAATGATATAATGTATAAATAAATAATATTTCTGTGGAAATCATATGCAGAACTATATTCTGAAGTTTTTCAAAAATGGGGTCATACTCATACTCATACTCATTTTCCTGTGTGGTTGAATCTGCAAGCTTAAACTTGTAAGCAAAAAATCCCCCACTTTGATCCCACACATTATGGGTGATTCACTACTTCTTTTGTTATACTGCAGAGATAACTAATAAATGTTTTGTTCTTGACATTCGCCGCTTAAATAGTAAATATGTCTCCGTCAGGTTGAGTTCACTTAAATAATTTCATAACTAAAAAAGAGTCAGGGGCCTGCAATTAAACAGGTCAGGGGCCTGTTACAACTTGTTGCTCACCGCTACGACATTGTTAAAAGAGTAAATTTTAACGCCGATGTTCCAAATGCCACGTCCAGACCCCCTCTGCATGACGCGGATGGACACAGTGAGTGTCTTTCGTGCTTGACATCCGGCCAATAATAAGAAACAAGTGGAAACTTGTTACATTATTTATGAAGTCACCATTTGTACGTTTTTGAAGGACAGAAACACATAAATCCAGTTACGTTAGTTTAATCTCCTTCCTTACGTAAAATCTCCTAAATCGTGGGGGAAATTCCAGGCCTGTCCCAACTTGACCACTTGTTTACACGACAGCCTGTTTCCAGTATTTTCCCCAAGTACTTTTGATTACCCTGGAACACACTTAACATAGTTTTCATAGACACAGTACAGTTAGGAAACGGCTTGAATTTAAACTTGAATTTTCAAGTTTATCTGAGGAGCTTCATAAGTTGGTTCAGGTGTGTTTGAACGGGTTAAAGCTAATGCAAACAGCAGGTGTTTTATGTAGCTTGACACTCTGTCTGTCAACACTTGGCAAAGCAGCCTGAACCGGTCAAAGTGATAGCAATGACAATTACAAAACAACTCAGAATGAAGATCCATGTGCAAACCCATTTTTTTTAGCACTCAGTTAAACAAAAGGTTTCCTGCAACCTATAGGATTTGCATTAGCATTAACATTAATTTGCATTATTACCAATAAAAGGTCAATGTAATGTTTAAAACGTATACATTTGATGACAGGTGTGACTTGGTTTTAATAAATAAACATAAACATATATAATTTTGATTGCTTGTTAAAGTAAATAGTGTCTCAAAACCTTTGACCTGAAACATTAAATCAAATGGAAATTAAATTGTATATGTTGAATATAAGAAAACCAGTCCACAAAGTGGAGTTTGCTCCCTCATTTGAGAATTCCCCCCTTTGCCATTGGCTCAAAGAAATTCAGAATGAGAACAGAAGTGGTTAACATTATGTTTCTCTGTTGTTTTCACAGACTCGAAATACCAACTACTCAGGACAGCAAGCATTAGCAGAGAAGAACTCAAAAACGGCACGCACCCTGAATCATGTAGCCGTTGCTATTGGGCTTGTTGTCACTGTATTGATGATTGTCCTTAAGGTTATGGTTTTGAAGAATAAATGTTTGGATGTGGTCATGTTTGGATGCAGATTAGAAACAGATTTGCTTCTCTGCATTTGATTATGGTATGTTTAAAACAATGAAAGCTTTGATTAGCTAATTCAATTTATAATGAAAAACAGTGCTTTTTCTTTTTTTTTTCTTAATTATTGAATTACATTTTCAGTAATTAATAACAGCAATATATTTGTGAGTATCTATTGTAAGACTGCAAAAACTGGAAAAATTGGAAGAGAGGGCAACTCTCTGAGAAGAAAAAATGAAATTAACATTTAAACTCTCTCTTTTGGAGTTACCATCACCATTTGAGGGCCAAGTCTCACCTCAGAATCATCCTAATTTACAGTTCTTTCCCTATTCCCCCATTCCTTCTCCATTCCTTCTCTCTCTCTTGCTGAGATCACCTAAATCCACTCAAAAATCTATATGGTTTAATGTGAATTATCATACAATATTATACATGTTTGGTATCATTTGAAATTTCTCAGTGCGACTGGTACAAATGTCTCATTAAGTAAACAAAATGTAAAAAAGTTTAGAGAGAACTTGCACATAACTGGTGTGTCTTCCAGGCAAATGGCATCCAGCCCAAAATGTGTAAACTCTGAATGCAAATTCCCATTGTCACATTCCCAAATGTTTCCATGTGAAATAAGTTTCTGTCTATATAAAAAAATAGAGGCTCAGCGCGATTTGTAGCTCATATTAGCCCGTTTGGGGCTAATTCAAGTGTACTTGGCTTGCAAAGACAAGAAGTGAATTTCCATTTAGCACAGCAAAGATGCTGCTTGATCAATCTAAATTTGGGTGTGTCTTACCTCTGTTTTAATTTAATGTTACTTTAGATAAGTGTACGTGGGACACCACGGCATGGCCAATCCAAAGCTATTATAAGAGAAGAAATGTTGGTCTGCTTATATCTGTAGTAGTGGCCATACCTCTGCCTGAAGTAAACATTCATTTAAATTCAAGTGTATGCAAAACCACGGAGGCTATACCAAAATATTGTTTGTTTGTGTAAGCGTGAATGTGACCATCTCAGATATTTAGCCAAATACCTCTATTAAGTGACTGAAGCAGGCGAGCTTGTGATCGTGAGACCCGCATTAAACAGAAGGTGCGAGGACCTCTGAGCGACATAGCTTTATAATATGAAAGGGTATAATATAAGTAAAGAATTAAATAGAACAATCAAATGTATTGCTAAACTATATTATATAATTGACCAATAACCAATTGGCAATCTAACCTAAATTCGAGGTCTTTATAAAAATGGAGTCAGATAAACGCTTAAATGGAATTAAATTACTTTGCCACGCGGAAAGACAGTAACGCGCAGAGACCTTCACCCGTTCTATCGGATTGTGTGTTTTCGAATTAGACGGGCTTACACTATCTATCTATATATACACTCACCTAAAGGATTATTAGGAACACCTGTTCAATTTCTCATTAATACAGTTATCTAATCAACCAATCACACGACAGTTGCTTCAATGCATTTAGGGGTGTGGTTCTGGTCAAGACAATCTCCTGAACTCCAAACTGAATGTCAGAATGGGAAAGAAAGGTGATTTAAGCAATTTTGAGCGTGACATGGTTGTTGGTGCCAGACGGGCCGGTCTGAGTATTTCACAATCTACTCAGTTACTGGGATTTTCACGCACAACCATTTCTAGGGTTTACAAAGAATGGTGTGAAAATGGAAAAACATCCAGTATGCGGCAGTCCTGTGGGTGAAAATGCCTTGTTGATGCTAGAGGTCAGAGGAGAATGGGCTGACTGATTCAAGCTGATAGAAGAGCAACTTTGACTGAAATAACCACTCGTTACAACTGTTACGCCCTTACTAGGGAGCAACAAAGAAGGAGGGAGCAAACGATCACGGCGGTTACAATAATCTCTTTATTGACACAATCTGTATAACAAAGTCTAACTCGCAAGTTCTCTCCGTACGCCGCAACGCCGATCAACCTCTCGGTCCTGGCCAGGGATCTATTGGACCAGATGGAACGCTCCATGAGGACGCCAAACAGGAAGCTTTTAATGACAGGCACACCTGTGCACCGGTGCACCCAATCCACCTGATTACTCCCTCAGCTCCGCAGCACACCTGTAGGAGGAGTAAACACAGCCAGACACGGCAAAGACCACAATACAAGTATACAGCCGTCACACTCCCCCCCTTAAAAAAAAGGAAACCAATAAGTTTCCGCCAAAAATAAGCAATCATAACCGCACTAACAACCAATACAATTTAAATATAGGCCTATACTTACACACCAATCAACATCAATGACACACACAATGACACACACCATGACACATACCATGACACACACCATGACACACACCATGACACACACCATGACACACACCATGACACACACAATGGCTTCTTCTGATCGAGGAAGTGAACCAGCGCAATCAATAAGATCAAACGGTTGACATACAGCCGGAATTGGACGCAAAGAGCTGGCTTTAACAACGGGTTCGGTTATGGCAAGCTGGCAAATTTCACTTGGAAGTCTTTGACTTAAGCACTGGACAATTCGACTTCCAATGTCCCTTTCCGAAACAATAATTACAGTTGTCATAGATACTTGTCGTTTTTTCCCAAAAACTACGGGTTGGACTCATAGGGACACTAGAAAAATTCCCCCGTGCATGAACCTGATGTTCTCCGAATTTATCACCACGGGGCTTATGAATAAGTTCCCAGTCATCCACCAGCAGTGCAGCTTCTGAAGCAGTTTTAATCTGACGCTCTGCAACATAAGTGGCTACAATCTCAGGAAGGGTATTTCTGTATTGTTCAAATAAAATTAACTCTCCCAGCTTGTCTATTGTTGTACACTCTGCCGCTGTACACCACCGATCAAACTGCACAGTTAACTCTCTTACGAACTCAACATTTGTTTCATTCGCCTTTCGCTGTAACGTACGAAACTGTTGTCGATAGCTTTCTGGCACGCGCTCATAAATTTTTAACACCGCCGCTTTAATTGCTTCATAATTCTGGCTGTCAGCATCAGATAGCGTAGCATAGACTCGTTGGGCTTTACCTGTTAAAACGCACTGAAGCAACATAGCGCGTTCAACCTCATTCCACTTATACGCTGCTGCGACTCGCTCAAACAGGAGAAAAAAAATCTCCACCTCAGACTCATTAAACGGCGGTACTAAACGTAAATTATGAGCCACACTCAGTTTCGTCGAATCATTATCAAATCCTGCGTCTACTGGTTTACCTTCTCCCTGTAACTCCAGTCGACGCCTTTCAATCTGTAAACGCTGTTGCTCTACCTTTTGCCGGCTCTCCTCCAACTCCAACTCCAAGCGTAGCTTGTCACATTCCAAGCGTCGCTTCTCACACTCAGTATCACGCTGGATCATCAACAATTCCTTCTGTTGCTCAAATGAAAAAGTATTTACAACAGACAATGGAGGATTAGTTGGAATAGGCATACTTACAGCCGACAATGCAGCAGAATCAGGCAATTTAGACTTTACACTCAAGATTTTAAGGTCACACAACGCAGACTCAATGATTAATTTAATTCCGTCCTTTGACCTTTTTTGATTATATGTTAGCTCGATGTTATAATGTGCAGCTAACTCCAACAATTGCTCTTTGGTCATTTCCTCTAACAATTCCTCAGACGGAGACTGAGAAAATGTTTCAATAACTTCAGTAGCCATCATTACAATAATCACGCTCACCCTTACAAACGAAAAAGAAAAACGACAACACACCCTTTGCCCCAAAAGAGAAAGAGAGAAAAAAAAAAATCTTCACACGTCGAATCAGGGATCATTTAAAGAACTAAACCCTCCACCTAAACTAACTGAACCCTAGTCTTCAGTTGGCCCAAGACCGGGTACTTATGCACTAAATCCCGCAAGTTTGGGAAGACGACCAATTGCCGAATCGCCCCCCAAACCTCGGATGTGCTCCCGAGACAACTGCTCTAAGCCCCGAGCCAACCAAAAATAACAAACTAAAATAAAAAACTACGTGCCCAAGGACACGCACTAAACCTACCTGGAAGGTTTGTTCCCCAAATACTCCCTACAAATTATTTCATATAGCGCCTAATTTAACTAATGGAGCGTTCCAACACTTTCAATTTCCAAATAGGCGGACAATTTTACAAATATTCAAAATATCGAATTAAATATCCTACCTTTACCCTCCTTCAAAACAAACGATTTTTCATTTTCTTTTTTTTTCAAACAATCGCACGAATTCAATTTCAAATTTAGTTCGACGAGCCCCCACTTGTTACGCCCTTACTAGGGAGCAACAAAGAAGGAGGGAGCAAACGATCACGGCGGTTACAATAATCTCTTTATTGACACAATCTGTATAACAAAGTCTAACTCGCAAGTTCTCTCCGTACGCCGCAACGCCGATCAACCTCTCGGTCCTGGCCAGGGATCGATTGGACCAGATGGAACGCTCCATGAGGACGCCAAACAGGAAGCTTTTAATGACAGGCACACCTGTGCACCGGTGCACCCAATCCACCTGATTACTCCCTCAGCTCCGCAGCACACCTGTAGGAGGAGTAAACACAGCCAGACACGGCAAAGACCACAATACAAGTATACAGCCGTCACAACAACCGAGGTATGCAAAGCATTTATGAAGCCACAACACGCACAACCTTGAGGCGGATGGGCTACAACAGCAGAAGACCCCACCGGGTACCACTCATCTCCACCACAAATAGGAAAAAGAGGCTTCAATTTGCAAGAGCTCACCAAAATTGGACAGTTAAAGACTGGAAAAATGTTGCCTGGTCTGATGAGTCTCGATTTCTGTTGAGACATTCAGATGGTAGTCAGATGGAGTCAGAATTTGGCATAAACTGAATGAGAACATGGATCCATCATGCCTTGTTAACACTGTGCAGGCTGCTGGTGATGGGTAATGGTGTGGGGGATGTTTTCTTGGCACACTTTAGGCCTCTTAGTGCCAATTGGGCATCGTTTAAATGCCACGGCCTACCTGAGCATTGTTTCTAACCATGTCCATCCCTTTATGGCCACCATGTACCCATCCTCTGATGGCTACTTCCAGCAGGATAATGCACCATGCAACAAAACTCGAATCCTTTCAAATTGGTTTCTTGAACATGACAATGAGTTCACTGTACTAAAATGGCCCCCACAGTCACCAGATCTCAACCCAATAGAGCGTATTTGGGATGTGGTGGAACGGGAGCTTCGTGCCCTGGATGTGCATCCCACAAATCTCCATCAACTGCAAGATGCTATCCTATCAATATGGGCCAACATTTCTAAAGAATACTTTCAGCACCTTGTTGAATCAATGCCACATATAATTAAGGCAGTTCTGAAGGCGAAAGGGGGTCAAACACAGTATTAGTATGGTGTTCCTAATAATCCTTTAGGTAAGTGTATATCTCTGCAACGTGATCTCATGAGTATTCATAAGTATTTTACGTAAAGTGTGGTTCTACCACAAGTGCATTTACAAACGTACAATATTGATGTATTGACAGCACTAAAACGTAAATTATTTGTGTATAAACAACTTTACAGACGTAAAAAAACATTTGTATGAAGCCTTATGAATATTAAAATTGTGCCATTAATACCCTGGTGAAAAAAAAGCTAAGTATACTTGCAGCCAGACTAATTATCAGTATACTTCAAGTGTGTTAATGAGTAGATAACTTGAAGTGTGCTATTTTGAAACAACTTATTTTGTACTAAGTGTATTTTAGTTGTAACTAAATTGTAGTAAAGCATAACTTTTTAAATGATGTTTTATTAACAAAGTTCGGGAGGAGCACGTTCAGATAATTAAACCTAATTAAACACATGTGGAGCACGTTCAGATAATCAAACCTAATTAGACACGAGTGGAGCTCAATCAATGAGTTAAGCGCTCTATATATACAGCAAACTTACCTCCGTTCATTGACAAACTTACCTTCGTTCATTGACCGTTTAACAGCATGGATTTAACAGCACGAATCGAGCTCTTCCCGTTTGATGAAGAATCTTTCGTCCTTCAGAATTAGGAATCTTTGCCACAATCCACTGGTATTATCTCGTGGGCGTCAGGACAAACAAACGGGTCTTCGCCACCACGGGTGAAACATCCGCAATCTACTTCCGCGTATTTCCTTTAAACGGGACCATTCAATAATTCCTGCCATAGAGAAATGGTCAAAAGGCATGCCGCCCTCTTAATTCGAAGGAAGGGGCCTTCCTCCAGCGTCTGGCCGCCGCAGCAGGCCCTGAGTAAGCCGCGCTGTAGATTCAGTCCCGGTCAGTCCACACTCTCAACATCTGCCGGGTCAACTCCGTGAATGCTCAGCTGAAAACCTTTTCGTTTTCTGTCCCTAATTGAACTTTGCATCGCTTCAGTTGTTGAATCACGAGTTAGTTATGCTATCTGGATACAAATTTCGATCGGGGGAACATGCGTTTTAAATAGTTTCCGTACAAATGATTTGCCGTTCATTAACGCGATGCTTCCTTGTGGCGTAAAATCACACGTAAACAATAGGTCGCACATTACGTGCAGATTGCACACAGAATCATTTAAGAACCTTTCCTTAACACTGTCCTGCAATTTATTTACAAAAAATCGCTTAGAAACTTAAAGTTATAGCATAAATGTATTTTTATTTTATTTTTGAAGTAGGTATGTTATAGTTTAAACCCACAGTTTCGCTATTGGGTTTTCTGATTCAGAACGAACAAATCGGCAGGGAATATGACCAATAGAAATTATTAAAAATAAACAAAATAAACTGAGAAAATAAGAATTTTCGTACGTTTAATAATCGATCTCTCAGCCCCGCACAGTTTCTGCTGAGCTCGGGATTCCAATTGCACAGGTTAAAACCATGGGTTCAGCCTCCTCCATTTGAATTCTGGGCTTTAACTTGGATACAGTTGATTTCCAGGCCTCACTGCACAAGAAAAAATTGATAGGATATTTTTGATCTCGTCCACCTTCCCAGACAGTCTGTTCTAAACGCGAACTGCTATCTTTGCTCGGCCACTTAAACTTCAGATGCGCATAATCCTGCAAGGATTTAATCTCTCACCTCCTCTTCCTCGCGTCTTGGATTAACGCGCAAGAAGACGAGCATCGGCCCACCAAGCCCCAATCTACTCCTCCCTTCATTCAGGCTCACACCACAGGAACTCAATTGGTCCAGGTAAGTTTCTCCACTGCCACAGCAGTGATGTCTCCTCTGCTCCCGCAGGAGCTCAATTCTCCAGGAGCTCTGTGTCTCTGGCTATTTTCTCCACTGCCGCAGCAGTGATGTCCTCTGCTCCTGCAGGAGCTCATTTCTCCAGGTAAGTTTTATGCTCCCGCAGGAGCTCTGTTTCTCTGGACACAAGTTTGACCCATGCTTTTTGTAAAATTCCCTTATCTGTCAAACATATTTTATAAGTTTCTTCATTAAAGGACATATTTAATGAGATTATGCCTGAAAAGGTTTTGGATTTTTTTATCATATGTTAATTTAAATAATATAAATTATATAATATGACTTGTTGTTTATATTTGTTTTGTTCTTATTGTATTTATATGATATTCGTAGTTTCGTAATTGAATTTTTGCCATGAAAATAGCTCCGAATGCTGACATGGCATAAAATAATCTGATCTGTTTCTCTGGCAATTTTTTCCACTGCCGCTGCATTGACGTCTCCTCTGCTCCCGCTTAAGCTCTTTTTTCTCCAGGTAAGTTCCCTTCCGAAGGGAACTCAACAATACGTCATCGACGCTATGGGGAACGCCTCAGGCGTGACAGGTGTCTGAAATCAAATACCAACTTACAGCAATCATGTTGACCGGCGACAGCCCGTGCATCATCAGCTCTAATGATGAGCGCGCAACCAGGATGTATAAAAAGGGTGCCTTGAAACCGTGACAACATCCTTTTCGTCTTCAGGGACTGTTTGTCTGTTTGGTAGTGGCTCAGACCCCGGTCTTTCACCTTGGGTCCCACTCTAGATGCGTACTGACGTCAAAGTTTGCTACGACAGACGTCTTTTCTGATCCAGGCCTTCCTGGATTCGGAATTACTAAGTACACGCATTTTTGTTTCATGTACTTTCTAACAACCATATTAATGGCCTTCTGAAAGTAGCCCCCGCACGGTGTGGTTGTCAGGTTACAGGCCTTATCAGGCCTTCCTGAAAAATAAGCTCCCACAGGTTTGTGGTCACTAGGTTTCAGGCCTCTCCGGCCTTCCTGAGTCTGAGCTCTCACCAACTGTGCTCGCCAGGTTACAGGCCTCACCAGGCCTTCCTGGATTTGGAGTGGCTAAGCACACTTTTGTATTGTGTACTTTCCATATGTATGGTAAGGGTTATGCGCTGTTTGCTTCATTCCCTTTTTTACGTGGTTCAGATCCCGGTTCTTCACCTTGGGTCCCACTCTAGATGCGTCTTCTGTCGCATTGTATTACGACAAGCGCCTCCTTTTCAAGCTAGTGACCACAAACCTGTGGTGACGGGCTTCATATTGGCATTCCTGAAGGTAGCCTCACATTGAGTGGCCGGCCTTCCTGAGTACGAGCTCCCACTTACTGTGGTCGTCAGGTCACAGGCCTCAGCGGCCTTCCTGAATGTAAGCTCCCACATTCTGTGGTGGCCAGGTTATAGGCCTCTCCGGCCTTCCTGAGTACGAGCTCCCACATACTGTGGTCGTCAGGTTACAGGCCTCACCGGCCTTCCTGGTTATGAGCTCCCACACTCAGTGGTCACCAGGCTTCAGGCCTCCTCGGCCTTCCTGGTTATGAGTTGTCACATGTCAGGTTTCAGGCCTCACCAGGCCTTCCTGAATGTGAACTCCCACTCACTGTGGTTGCTAGGGTGTGGTTGTGAGCTTTCACATGTCAGGTTGTAGGCCTCATTAGGCCTTCCTGAATGTGAGCTCCCACATATTTTGAATTTCAGGTTACAGGCCTCATATGGCCTTCCTGATTATGTTAAAACCATACTTATGGTAAGTCACACAACGGAACGTCTTGTGTACTTTCTAAAATCCATTTTCATGGTAAGGGTCCTGCGCTGTATGCTTCAGTCCCTTTCTATGTGGCTCAGACCCCGTTCTTTCACCTTGGGTCCCACTCTAGGTGCGTCCTGTCGTCAAAGTATGCTTCGACAGACACCTTTCTCTAGCTATCTTCCACATTCTGATCCAGGTTTCCTGGATTTGGAGTGGCTAAGCACACTTTTGTGTTGTGTACTTTCCATATGTATGGTAAGGGTTATGCGCTGTTTGCTTCATTCCCTTTTTTACGTGGTTCAGATCCCAGTTCTTCACCTTGGGTCCCACTTTAGATGCGTCTTCTGTCGCACGGTATTACGACAGGCGCCTCCTTTTCAAGCTATCTCCCACATTCTGTGGTGATGGGCTTCATTAGGCATTTCTGAAGGTAGCCTCACATTGTGTGGCTGTCAGGTTATAGGCCTCTCCGGCCTTCCTGAGTTTGAGCTCCCACACTTACGGTGGTCGTCAGGTTAATAGGCCTCAGCAGCCTTCCTGAAAGTAAGCTCCCACATACTGTGGTCGCCAGGTTATAGGCCTCACCGGCCTTCCTGATATGAGCTCTCATGTTCTGTGCTCGCCAGGTTACAGGCCTCACCCGGCCTTCCTGGTTATGAGCTCCCACATACTGTGGTCACCGGGTTATAGGTCTCACCAGGCCTTCCTGGATCCTGAATGGCTATGCATATGCACTTTTCGTGTTTGCGTTTGTCCATATTTATGGAAGGGGTTCCGCTGTACGCTTCGCCCCCCCCCCCCTTTATTATGTGGCTCAGACTCCGGTTCTTCACTTTGGGTCTCACTCTAGATGTGTCCTTTGTCGCAATATACTACGACAGGCACTTCCCTTGTTCTAGCTATCTCCCACATCTGGTGGATTTAGGTCTCATTAGACCTTTTTCGAAGGTAGCCCCACATTGTGGGTCTGTCAGGTTATAGGCCTCTGGCCTTCCTGAAGGATGAGCTTCTACGTGCTGTGGTTGTTGGGTTTCAGGCCGCACAAGGGTACGGTCTTCTTGGCATAAGCCCTCTTGTATTGGAGCTCCCCACATAGGGGGTCATCAGGTATTAGGCCTCAGTGACCTTCCTGATTTTGATCCCTCTCTTACTTCCTCAGTGCTCAACAGTGAGCACTGGGTAGACCCGTGGATTGAGTGGACGACTCCCGTTGTTTTCACACTCTCCGGAGGATCCCGTCTCTGTGATCCGAAACTCTATGGTTTCTGCCAGTTCGGCAGGCCTGCAGTTTTGGATGCCTTTTCTAGGCAATTTCCAGAGGCTCTGTCTCGGACAGACAGGCTATGGCCAGTCTGTTTGTCTTAGTACAGATCACCAGGCCAGCCTGGGGGCATTTCAGGAGGAGCGTTCTCCTGAATAGTGACTGGCTGGGGGTTCCTTTGGCCCCCTAGCCACACTCCCTAGAAGGGACCCCTTCTATTTGGAAGTTGTGGTCCTAAAGTCTTTGAGCTGGCCCAGATTTACCCACGTTTATTACGTTCTGGTTTTTCTTGGTTCATTAGCTTGGGCTATGACCGGTAGGGAGTGCTGTCACTGACAGCCCGATGTGACCTAGGGTGAGTGGTTTCAGTGTTCCTTGGAATTACTGGTTCTGACAGTTGTCACTGCCTTTTGGCATGCACTCCCCTCAGCATGGCGGAGTGGGTATTTCGTTCCCCATAGCGTCGATGACGTATTGTTGAGTTCCCTTCGGAAGGGAACGTCTCAGGTTACAACTGTAACCTATGTTCCCTGAGAACAGGGAACGAGACAATACGTCTCCCTGCCATACCTCGGGGCCTGCCTGCAACAGTCCCTTCAGACGATAGGATGTTGTCACGGTTTCAAGGCACCCTTTTTATACATCCTGGTTGCCGCGCTCATCATTAGAGCTGATGATGCACGGGCTGTCGCCGGTCAACATGATTGCTGTGAGTTGGTATTTGATTTCAGACACCTGTCACGCCTGAGGCGTTCCCCATAGCGTCGATGACGTATTGTCTCGTTCCCTGTTCTCAGGGAACATAGGTTACAGTTGTAACCTGAGACGTTTCTCCACTGCCGCAGCAGTGATGTCTCCTCTGCTCTCGCAGAAGCTCTATTTCTCTGGCTATTTTCTCCACTGCCGCAGCAGTGATGTCTCCTCTGCTCCCGCAGGAGCTCTATTTCTCTGGCTATTTTCTCCACTGCCGCTGCAGTGATGTCTCCTCTGCTCCCGCAGGAGCTCTGTTTCCCCGGCTATTTTCTCCACTGCCGCAGCAGTGTTGTCTCCTCTGCTCCCGCAGGAGCTCATTTTTCTTCAGGTAAGTTTCTCCACTGTTGGTCTCCCAGCGGACATTGCATGCATCTATGTTTCCTTTTTCTCTGTCCAGCGAGCATTGGTCTCGCAGCGGACGTACTATGTACTTATCTCTACTCTCTCCCGTCCAGCGAGCATTGGTCTCCCAGCGGACGTACTATGTACTTATCTCTACTCTCTCCCGTCCAGCGGCATTGGTCTCCCAGCGACGTACTATGTACTTACTCTACTCTCTCCCGTCCAGCGAGCATGGTCTCCCAGCGGACGTTGCATGCATCTATCTCTACTCTCTCCCGTCCAGCGAGCATTGGTCTCCCAGCGGACGTACTATGTACTTATCTCTACTTTCTCCCGTCCAGCGAGCATTGGTCTCCCAGCGGACGTTGCATGCATCTATCTCTACTCTCTCCCGTCCAGCGAGCATTGGTCTCCCAGCGGACATTGCATGCATCTATGTTTCCTCTTTCTCTGTCCAGCGAGCATTGGTCTCCCAGCGGACACAGAAAGAAATCTCCCGGCCGGACTATCAAAATTTAGCTGCTCCCATCGGAAGCTACATGGGCCCTCTCGGTCGGCCATCTTAGATCTCGCTGCTCCCCACCCATCGGTCGGCAGAGCTCACCCGTCATTCCCAAATCTTGCTGCTCCTCATTCGTCAGCCAATAGGGCCCGTCCGCCTAGCGCAGTAAGCTGCTTCCGCCAGAAGCAACATGGGGCCCTCCTGGTCAGGCGGCATAAATCTCGCTGTTCATCGGCCGGTAGGGCTCGCCTGTCTGACGCTGTGAGCTGCTCCCGTTAAGAAACGGGGCGAGCCCTCCTGACTGTTTGTTCCAAATTACGACTGTTCCCCGTTCGGGAGCCAGCTGGCCCTCCTGCTCAAGCAACCAGGCTCATTCTTAAAGCCAGCCCGCCAAATCTCTGCATTTTGGGGGGTCTTTAGTCTGGCGGCTGTCCTTTGCTCTTTTTGCCTTTTGGGGGAGTACTCTGGGTTCGGGCAAAATTCCAAGCTCGGAGCCCTCCCCCCGGACAGCACGCCAAATACGCATAATCTTTACTCTGTTTAATTGATGTAAGTGTGAACTCGTGAAATGATGTTTTATTAACAAAGTTCGGGAGGAGCACGTTCAGATAATTAAACCTAATTAAACAAATGTGGAGCACGTTCAGATAATCAAACCTAATTAGACACGAGTGGAGCTTAATCAATGAGTTAAGCGCTCTATATATACAGCAAACTTACCTCCGTTCATTGACAAACTTACCTTCGTTCATTGACCGTTTAACAGCATCCCTCCACCACCCCATCTCCTCACTTCTAGTCCTAATACTCTTACAACAACGGGGGAGTACTCTGGGTTCGGGCAAAATTCCGAGCTCGGAGCCCTCCCCCCGGACAGCACGCCAAATACGCATAATCTTTACTCTGTTTAATTGATGTAAGTGTGAACTCGTGAATTGTATTTAGTGTACTTCTGTGTACTAAATTGGAATAACTTCAAGTATACTTAGTATACTTTAAGTATATGTCTGTGTAGGGAGTCATTACATGGTTGATTAGTGATATTAAAGTGTACTTTATTTGTGTTACAAGTACATTACAAATTCATTACGAGTGAATTTGTTCAAATGTCTTCAAGATGGAAGATCTTTAAGAAACACCGATTGAATTAACATTGAATTTAACAATATGAGGATCAAATAAATAATTTAAATATGACTAAAGTTATTACGTTTTAGCAGAAGAGTTTGTCTATAACTCTGTAAACCAAGATGTGCAACGCAGGTTTCAAACACAACTGTGCAGGAAGTTATGAGTCTGACAGTTTAACCGACACCTACACCCGGAGTTGATGAGAAGTGAATTTCGTCAGACAAGCAAACAACAAAAAAATATCACAAAGACTGTTAGTTCCCCTCAAACAACATCAACGTAAGTAAAAGTGTTTGTCAAATACCAAAATCAGGATTTGAGAACAGGAACCTGATTTAAAAATTTGAAAAAAAATAGAAGAAAAAAGAAGGTTTTTTTTTAAACTGCATGGAATCATTAAATCCTCTCCTATGTCTCCTGTATTTCATTTTCCTGAACTCATGAAGCTACATGTTGATTCTACCAGGTGACGTCTGCAGTCAAGAAAAGTTACAGTCAACAGTTGATCTGTGCAAAAATGCATGTGACTCCTCCCCTTACTGTATACAGTAACACAACCCAGCTACCAGTAACCAGAAGAGGGACTTGACACACATAACAGATTCACCTGACTACACACCACAGACAGACGTACACATCTTTCTTATTGCAGGAAAAAAACACAATCCAAGACAAACATGGATCCCAAAAAGTCTCCAATGGAAGTAGGGCAGACTTTACTTCCACTTCAGCAGGATCCTCCAGAATACTCCACTGGATTCCCTCCCTCTGAGGGTTATCCCAGCACTTCAGGTCAACCTGTGCAGCATTATGGAGCTCCGGCAGCATCTGGCCAGTACACACAAGGGCCATATCCGGGGCAGACTGTGGTCACTGTGCAGCCTCCAGCTAATGTGTCCTTCACTCCACTGACTAATCCAGAGTCAGATTACCTGTGTTATTCCATCTTTACCCTGCTGTGCTGCTGCTTACCTCTGGGATCCGCTGCTCTGGTTTACTCCATTACTGTAAGTATTGGTTCCTACACCTGTCTCACCTCGCTTAGCACATTTACAAATAATAGGCCTACTCTTCAAAATAAAGAATAAATAATTTAACCTTTATTTTTAAAATAATATAGGGCATAAATATTGTTTTGAAATTGTTTAGAGAGCTCCATTAAAATCACTTTATATTAAGAGCTAAACAAGACTTCACGGTTCATGTCAGTATAAAGGAATCAACGTGGAACTGAAACAGACAATAGAGAGTCAAAATAACGAGGTCATAGTTGTACTAATATTAACCAAGGTTCATATTTTAGAGTTTAAATATGTAAAGAATTATTTAAATCTTCAGAAAGTCTTTATTTACAGCCTGCAATTTTAATGATTAGGCCTATTTACCATCACGGATCAAGGTTGAATTTAAATCAAAAAGAGTTTGCTATTCGAATCAACATTGATATTGTGACGTTGTTTGAACCTCTGTTTAAAATTTCAGCATTGTATTTTTTAGCATGTTGTTAACCTTTTTACATCTAGGTATATTAATAGAATTAAATGCTGTTTTGCAAATTTCAGTAACTTTCGTTTTTAAATAAATGGTGTGGCTCGCTACAAAAAAATAAGTTTACAAAGGGGGGTTTCGCAGTGATGCCATTGAAGAATCATTTTTTTGTTCCCCAAAGAACCTTTTAGTATGGAAGCCCGTTACATTCCCGCCACATAAGAAAAAAAATCGAGCATTCTTAAGTCATAATTGACATAAAAAGTCGAATTTATGACTTAGTAAATCGAAATTATGACTTTAAGAGTCTCAAGTATGAGATACAAAGTCGAAATTTTGACATGCTAAGTCGAAATTATGACTTACTAAATCGAAATTATGGCACCCTTCTGACGCGACCCGACACATGATGAATTATGAACAGATTAAGGAGTATTTCGATCATGGTTTTACAAATGACAAAATTCTTGCCGTTTTAAAAAATATTAATAATAAAATAAATAAAATAAAATTGTTTTTTAGCAAACTGCATTCTTGTTCTACATCTCACAGATACGACTGTGGTGATTTTCTCGTTGATCTACGGTTGTATTATTTAATAATTGTCTTTCAAAGTCCTATACTGAATACCTTGTTATACAGCAATATTTAATAAATTCATAAAAGAAAATTATCAAATTGTTTTCTGCAAATTCCACCAGATTATTGTTCTACATCTCACTGACTACCACTGTGGTGATTTCCATGTTGCTTTAATATTTTATTATTTAATAATTGCCAGAATATTTACATTGCTATACAGGAATATTTGATAAATTCATAAAAAATAAAATCAAATTGTTTTCTGCAAACTCCAACAGATTATTGTTCTTCATCTCACTGACTAATGTGGTGATTTTCATGTTGCTTTACAGTTTTATTCTTTAATTATTGCTTGCTAAAGTCCAATACTGTTTACCTTGACATAAGAATATTTGATAAATTCATAAAAAAAATGAAATAAAATTGTTATCTGCAAACTCCAACAGATTATTGTTCTTCATCTCACTGACTACCACTGTGGTGATTTTCATGTGCCCCCCCCCCCCCCCCCCCTCTTTATAATTAGCCCCAAATACCCCCCAAGAATATTAAATGCCCGTCCATTGATTTGTTTCTGCCGCCACATCCGCATGCCGTTCTGCTAGTACGGCAAGAATTTCATCATTGGTAAAACCACGATCGAAATACTCCTTAATCTGTTCATAATTCATCATGTGTCGGGGCGCGTAAGAACAACGAGGGTGCCAGTCGGCAAGTCATAATTTCGATTTTTTTTAATCTCAGAATTTCGATTTGGCATGTCAAAATTTCGACTTTTTATCTCATACGTATGACTTTTAAAGTCATAATTTCGATTTAGTATGTCAAAATTTCGACTTTGTATGTCATTTTTTTTTTTCCCAAAAAAATTTAAAAATGAGAATTCGGCTTGATTTTTATTTTTATGTTCAGGGATAGAAAATGGAAAAATGGCTTGAATATTCGATTTCCACATGTGGGCGCACATGAAACGCCCCTTTCCACTGATTGGTCAACCAAAGATCAATGCTTTCCGTTCTTCCACAGTTTAACAGTTTCCACAGAATAACAGTCCTCTGCTGCTGGACGGATTCTTTGACACAAATCGCGTTGGGCGGGGACTAGAAAGGGTTTTCTGAATCAGCGTTTTGAAAAAATCGGTTGAATGAATGACTCACTGACTGACTATTAAGACAGTTACGTGCTGCCACCTACTGGGGGTCTTACTCTCATATTGTTTACAATACTCTCGTATTGTTTCATTTTGTCATTAATTTCATATTTAAAAGGCTATTCAAAATATGATATTTAAAACATTAATATCATAATAGCCTACTATGTAATTGTAATTACTGTGTAAATCCACTGAGCAGCATTAAACAGTTAATAGTAGGCTAATAGGTCTACATGCCAGTTCAGAATTCAGAAAGAGAATTCTGGTTTTATGGTTTTTCTGGAATTATGGTTGATACCATAGACTGTAAAAAAGATGCTTTTATTTGCTTTTAATTTTATTTGATTGGTAACAGCTTATTGTCTTATTATTCGAATTCGAATTATGTCGATTAAATTTCCATTTTTTTTTATAAAAGATGACAAATACCCTATATTTAAAAAATATTAGAATATAGGTAAACATGATTATAAGCTATGAAAGCTATAAGCTATAAAAACAAACAAACAACAACAAAAAAACGAATAGAATAACAACCAAAATAGATGCGCTGTGACATGGACACTAAATAATGCAATTTATATCTTTTCATATCTATCATATTTCAGCTTCATCCCTTGTCCAAAACTCAATGTGCAATCTAAACTAGTTATGACTGCTGCATATTTACACTTAAATGGATACTGGTCTGCGCGCTGTCAGTGGGTCACCCAGCTGTGAAGTAGGCTAATGATGGGTCATGTCATGTGGGTGCAGATGCGAGATAATCTATACATAATATTTCTGAAATAATCAGCTAATATTTCTCTAGTGTAGATTGTCGAATCCATGCCTCTGGTTCAGTAGCGTAGCCAGAAAAGAGACTTTGGGTGTGCATCTGAAAAACTGGGTGTGCCACATTTATTGTCAGATTACTGTGCAAATTTTTTAACCATAACCATGCTCCACATAACCATAAAACTAGGCTATATTAAAATATAACTATACATTACACTCAGGATCACCAACAACATAGTCATAACATAGTGCCTATGGAGATGCTGGGATCACAGCAGCTGATGTTTGCTGATTGGCAGTACGAATGTCGGCAGATATTTTCTAAACGAAAATAATTTAAAATGTAAATTACAATTTAACCTTTTGAGCGTTATGGCACCATAGACTATATTGGATTTTTATTTCTGTGCCCCTGAGAGTATAATGTTTAGTGACGTCACAGAACTGCCAGATTCAAACTGCTTTCGCGGTTGGGGTTTGCTGGCGCTGAGCCAGAGACGGACAAGCTCAGCACTTAATATGCATTGTTTTCAGCCACATAATGTTTATTGTATGTTTCAGACATTTAAATACACATAAGCACTAGTAAAGAAATACAGTTAGTAAAAATACACTGATGTCTAGTATGGAAGCAGCAATAACAATCTATTTAGAGCGGGGCGATTTTGTGTGTTGAACTGATAATCATTCTTTTGTGTGTTAAACACAATCTACTTAATACAGACAACTTCATTATAAAGAAAAACAACAAATCCAAAAAATATATGATCATAATCTATGACAAAAATTCTGTTATAAACTAGATTAGTGGATAATTCAGCAGTAAAATTTAGTCTAGAAAAATCCCAAGTGCTCAATAATTGTATAAAATATGAACATTTAGTGAAAAAAAACATTTAGTGGGTATAAGAGCACTTAATCTGGTAAAACGTTACATGTTGCTCTTTGGTCAATTATTATATAGCCTACTATAAAATTAAGACATTTTTTAAATGTATAGCACAGCTGTTAATGATGCAGCAACATATAGATGGGACAGAACAAGAAAGGCTATTAATAAACTTTCATTGCGCAAAAGCATTATGATATGAAAGACTCCAATACATCGCGGCACAAAGCGCTTATGCGCATCCCGAGCGCTGAATGAAGAGCTTATGCGCATCCCGAGCGCTGAATGATGAGCTTATGCGCATCCCGAGCGCTGAATGATGAGCTTATGCGCATCCCGAGCGCTGAATGATGAGCTTATGCGCATCCCGAGCGCTGAATGATGCGCTTGAAGCAACACAGAGTCACAGCGCGCAGCCCGTCGAGTCCGCATTGAAAAGTTCAAGGCACAAATCGATGCGTAGTGTATTATACAGTATCTATGTATGCAATAGTTTATTGAGCCTTTTCTTTTAACAGTTTTAAATTTCAGTTACTGTGCGCGTGAAGAACAATTATAGTGCTCTGACACTAGTGTTGTGATCTAAATGTAGGCTGAAGAGGGGGAGAAAAAGAAATCTAAAAAATTTTTTCCCCCAGCCCTAAATCTATTCAAATGTAATTTGCCGATCTGTTTTATTTATATATCAGACACATAGCGGAACTATAAAGTTGACTATTCTTCTCCCAGTTCAACGGCCACTTTCTTTCATGTATTTCGGGAGAAACTGACAATTTCAGGTGCTGTAAATCCAGCTGACATGACTCTCTAAACTGCGGCGCTCATCTTGTTATATCTATATTTTTTAAATGAAGAATTGAAATATCAGACACGGCACACGGTAAAGGGAATAAAAGCGAATAGTGGCTGCGGTGTGTCACGTGACAATCATGACACGTCGCCATGGAAACAAGGTCAGTTAAAATTTGTTTAACTTACACTTGAAAGTGTTGATTTTAAAATCAATATTTTAAGTAATCAACAATAGCCCAAGTTTAGTAAAACATTTTTTATTAAGACTATAGAAAAAATTATTCTGCATCCATTATTAGGTGTGCCAGCTGCCACTTTGGGTGGCACCGGCACACCCTGGCACACCCGTGGCTACGCCAGTGCTCTGGTTGTTGGATGAGAGAGAGTTTATTTGTAATAAACACTTTAAAGGGGTCATATAATGCCATTTTTGTACAAGTTAATATGAATCTTTAGGGTCTAAATAAAAACTTTGTAATATACTTTTACTAAAAATTCTCATTTAGTATTTTAAGAAAACACTAATTTTACCTGCTCAAAAACAGCTCTGTTTTCAGCAAGCCGTTTCAGTGCATATGCCTTTAAATGATAATGAGCTTCGTTCACCCCGCCCCTCTGCGTACACAGTTTTTAATAACACAATAAACATAACACGTTGTTCATTATAAACGTGGGATTATTAATTATATTGAGAACGTCTTAACGTTACATAGAACACATGCCGTAATGTACCCTGAGTGTAAACATTAGCCACATTCATCGTGAAGCGTGCAATTCATATTCCCATATATATTCCCATCGTAAACAAAGCTCAGCCACTGCGTCTTCAGCGGTTCGGATTTAGGAACATTAAAATGACTGCTGTGTTCCTTATTACACCCAAGAAGAACAGAACACCACAATCGATTAGACGGCCGCCAATCTGCTCCAGTGTAAACAAGGGACTCATACATTTTGGGGCATCTCGCCCGGGGGGCAGGGTTACGTCCTGCGTCACATCTCTCATGCGGGTTCTCGTCGACCAGGGTCAGCGCGCACAATAGTGCACACAGGCAGGCACAGAACTAGCTAGCGAACCTAGGTCTAAACCTAACTCTAACCCTAACCTAACCCTAATCCTAACCCTACCCGCCCCCTGGGCGAGATGCCCCAAAATTTATGAATCTCGTGTAAACAATGGACTATGAGGACCGCACGCTCAGGGCGGGTCTGTGTTGAAACGCTGCTGTCAATCAACAATTGTGGGAGAGGCGCCCGTTTTATCTACATCACTAAATCGAACGGCTCAATTTGAGGCAGGGGAAAACATATAAGGAGATTAAAACAAAAACACTGGATGGATTTTTATCATTATATGACGGTTGTGTACAGGCACTGCCAACACACATTTCAGTACAATCAGCTTGTAAAAATTCATGTACCATTATATGACCCCTTTAAGAATCCGTCCAGCAGCGGAGGACTGTGGAAGAACTGAAAGCGTTGATCTTTGGTTGACCAATCAGCGAAAAGGGGTGTTTTCATGCGCGCCCACACGTGGAAATCGGATATTTAAGCCATTTTTCCATTTTCTACGGAGCCCCTAAAGGGACCTTGGCAAAAATAAAAAAATAAAGACTATCGCGTGCGCACGCGAAATGTATCGCGTGCGCACGCGATAGTATCTCGTGCGCACGCAATAGTTTCTCGTGCGCACGCGATAGTTTCTCGTGCGCACGCGATACGTTTCTCGTGCGCACGCAATAGTTTCTCGTGCGCACGCGATACATTTCTCGTGCGCACGCGATACGTTTCTCGTGCGCACACGTTACAATTTCCGGTTTGCGTTTGCGTCACTGTCATTACTATGAGGAAAACAAGAGCATGGATGTCCAAGTTTAAAATTATCAAAAAAGTTGGTTACAATGCGAACAATAAATCCTTATTTTTAAGGAATTGGTTTAACAGGGATATTAAT
Source organism: Chrosomus eos (assembly GCA_036326025.1). Lineage (NCBI taxonomy): Eukaryota > Metazoa > Chordata > Actinopteri > Cypriniformes > Leuciscidae > Chrosomus > Chrosomus eos. The sequence continues at coordinate 7,343,434 of CM070831.1, forward strand.
CATCTTATGAATATGTTTGATAATTATGGAAATATTTTAACATACAAACAATTTATGCGAATCCATAGTTCTCTTACGAGAGGTTCTCTCGTATTGCGTAAGCTAGCTTACGCTACGGGAAAGATTCCATCTTTCTGAGAAATTGAAGCCAAAAATTATCCTATAATTTTGTATCCATTGTCAACGCAGTTCAGCTGCAGCAGACCATGAGAAGGCTAGCTAGCCGCTCATTGGTTCGCTCACGGAGAACTGCTTAAGCCTATGAGGGAGCGCGGATGAACCCGCGACCAATGAGAGTCTGACTCGCTCTCCCTACGTCACCGCCCCCGAAGCGGGCGTGGACGAGGCTATAAATACCCCGAATAGGCTGAATAAAATCTGATTTTTCATCCTTCAGCGACGCACCTGCATCTGCTGATCCTGAGAGAGAAGCCGCCGTCGTTTGAAAAGGCACCTTCTAGCGAGCGTTTGGGAGACTGAGGAAGCCGGCCGTCTTCGCCACCTTCAGCCGTCCTGTGAGCTAGCGCCATCCGACGGATTGTATCCTTTATACTAAATGCTTCCTATATATTGTTGTATCTAAAAGAGCGAGCGTCTTTTTCAAGATGTCTCGTAAATTTTCTGGCGGCTTTTGCCGCGCTCCCCTCGAGGCTGGGGACCGCCACCTCTTCTGCGCTCTCTGCCTCGGATTGGAGCACGCCGATCTCGCCCCCGCTGTGGCGGCTGCGAGCTCTGCGAAACTATGCCATTGTTGACCCCGCGGGCTCGACTTCGGCCACTAAGATGCGTCCGTGCCGCCTCTGACTTCGCCGCGGAGAAAGAAACGCCGCTCTCAGAGGCCGCCGGACCCCCAGCCGGAAGCGTTCATCCCGCCGGAGCCTCTCGCTCCCGCTCTCCATCTCCGCCGCTTCCGGACATACAGCTGCCGCCGAGTGGCCGCTCTGTTGCCTCCGTTGACGCCGCGGACACCAAGGAGACATGTTCGCTTCTCGCTTCAGACGGTGAGGATTGGTCCGATTCTCACGCCTCCTCGGCCCGAGAATCAACCGGGACCCGCGCAGCTACTTCCACCAGCGTTCGACTCCCGCCGCTAAACGGGCTGCGCCCTTTCTGCCTGATCTGCACGCAGAACTCACGAAGTCCTGGAACGCCCCGCTCTCTGCTAGAACTCGCTCTGACTCTTCCACCCCGCGTCGCGTTGTGGACGGAGCCGCAGAGAAGGGCTTTATCTCCATTTTCCCTGTAGAGGACCTGGTCGCCGCACGTCTATGCCGCCCTCCGCGAGATGGCGCTCATCACCTGTGCTACCCGCTAAAGCCTGCAGTCCGACTTCAAGCTTTCAGCCGCCGGCCAAGCAGCTTCTGCACCCCATGTCTACTACAGAGTGAGCTACTTCGTGAATGGGACGAGAGCGGGGAAAAAATCCCCCTTCAGTCGCGGATTGAGGATTTCCTGCGAATTTTGTTCTGCCTCGTCGCGCTAGCTCCTCTGCAGGCCGCTCACGTGACCAGCCTCCTGCACGAGCCCCACCCTAGCGCCTAGCTAAACACAGTCAGACTTCTCAGCGACACCAGGGCGGCCGCCCTCGCTCGCTCTGACAGCCGCCACAGACCGCCGCCTCCCCGGGGGCCTCGGCAGAGGATCGCGCTGAAAACTGATTACTCGAAGTCTGCCTAGCGTGGTTGAGGAAAAGACGGCGCTCCTCCCGCCGCGGCCGGATCGCCGTCAAAGTTTCGCCCTCTGTTAGTCCCCGCTCACGCGGCTACTACAGCAGTGTACCCCGCCATTACCAAGCCGGTATCCCTTCCCGCTTGCATGAGCACAAACGCCGTGTTTACGGCGTCCCAGAGAAATCTCAAAAAGAGCGTAAAAGCCTCTTGTGTAGAAAATGTGCCCACAACACTGTGTTCACTCATACACAAAACGCCGTGTTTACGGCGTCCCAGAGAAATCTCAAAAAGAGCGTAAAAGCCTCTTGTGTAGAAAATGTGCCCACAACACTGTGTTCACTCATACACAAAACGCCGTGTTTACGGCGTCCCAGAGAAATCTCAAAAGAGAGTAAAAGCCTCTTGTGTAGAAAATGTGCCCACAACACTGTGTTCACTCATACACAAAGACACTCCTGTTCCCGTGTCTCACACAGGGTCCACTCTCATAAAGCGGTCCCAACCCGCTCGAGTTTCAGAGTACATAAGCGCGCCCACGAACCCGTGCGCGCGTCCCACCTCTGTTACACGGTCCATAAACTTGTGTAGAGAATGTGCCCACAACACTGTGTTCACTCATACACAAAGACACTCCAGTTCCCCTGTCTCACACAGAGTCCACTCTCATAATGCGGGCCAAGCCCGCTCGAGTCTCAGAGTGTATAAGCGCGCCCACAAGCCCTGTGCGCGTCTTACTTCTGTTCACTCTGTTACAGGGCCCATAAACTCCCCTCCGAGTGTACGTCCCGCTGTTGTAAACACTATCAGCGCGCTCACGCAGCCCGCGAAGTGCAGCGACGGGGACCATGTAGCCATTTACCCCCTAGCGTCACGCTTAAAAGCGTGGGAAGCAGTGGGTGTTAAACACAATAAAGCTAGGCTATCGCTTACAGTTTTGCCGCCGCCCTCCTCGCTTCCGAGCGCGGCTAGAAACTACTGTGAACCCAGAAGCAGTGACGCGCTGCTCCGTTCAGAGATAGCAATTCTGTTGTGCAAAAAGGCTATAGAGAGGGTGCCTCTGGCTATGAGCGAGTCGGGGTTTTACGGCCGTTATTTTCTTGTCCCCAAGAAAGACGGCGGTCTCAGACCAATATTAGACCTCAGATCGCTGAACAAAGTTCTCATGAAGAGACCGTTCAAAATGCTCACTATCAGAAAACTCCTCGCGCACGTGCGCCAGGGGGACTGGTTCATATCACTAGATCTGAAAGATGCATACTTTCAGATCCAGATAAATCCCCTTCACAGGCCATTCTTACGTTTCGCCTCGAAGGCCAGGTTTATCAATACACCGCCCTACCGTTCGGCCTATCCCTAGCACCCCGTACGTTCACGAAGTGCATGGACACGGCGCTCGCCCCCCTGCGGAGTCAGGGGCTGCGAATACTGAACTACTTGGACGACTGGCTGATTTTGGCACAATCTCAGAGAGAGTTACTGTCTCATCGTACAGTTCTCCTCGACCATCTGAAAGTTTTGGGCCTCTCTGTCAACTGGACAAAGAGCGTACTACAACCCAGTCAGACTATCTCCTTCTTGGGTATAGAGCTGGACTCGGTCACGATGACGGCGCGTCTGTCAACGCAGCGCGCGCACCGTGTGCAGCGTTTCGCCGCATCTTTTCAGATGAACAGACTCACGCCTTTGAAAACATTTCAGAGAGCGTTGGGCTGTATGGCCTCAGCCTCCGCGGTGCTCCAGCTGGGGTTACTGCGCATGCGCCCGCTTCAGCTTTGGTTGAGGAGCCGTGTGTCTCACCGAGCGTGGACCACGGGCCACCAGCTGATAAAAGTAACGCAGACCTGTATCACAGCTCTGCAGCCATGGTCAGTGGTAGAATGGTTTCAGCGGGGCGTTTCCATGGGGACAGTTTCACGCCGAAAAGTCATCTAGACAGACGCCTCCAACACGGGTTGGGGAGCGGTCTGCGAGGGCTCACCGGCCTTCGGCCCCGGTCAGCTCAAGAGAGCCTCCTACAGATAAACTGTTTGGAGAGGTTGGCGGTCGAGAACGCGCTCATGCGCTTTCTCCCGCGCATTCAGGGCCACCACGTGCTGATCCGTTCGGACAATATAGCCGTGGTCTCTTATATAAACCGTCAGGGCGGAGTCAGATCCAGGAATCTTTTCCAGCTGACAGAACGCATCTTAGTTTGGTCTCAGTGTCACCTGCTCTCGCTCAGGGCGACGCACGTGCCGGGACATCTGAACGACGGTCCAGACAGCCTGTCCAGGAACCCCATTCCCCCCGGGGAATGGTCCCTGCATCCTCTTACAGTCCAGAAACTGTGGCGTCTATTCGGCAGAGCAGAGGTGGACCTCTTTGCCTCGGCGGAGAACACCCACTGCCCAATATTTTTCTCAAGGAGCGAGGACGCGCTAGCCCAAACCTGGCCCAGCCGCCCGCTGTATGCCTTCCCTCCGGTCTCTCTGTTACCACAGGTGCTTCAGAGAATCAGAGAAGTGCAGCACTCGGTGCTCCTCATAGCCCCGCACTGGGAGGGTCAGACTTGGTTTCCGGAGCTCACGCAGCTGTCACAGACAGCGCCGTGGCCCATTCCAGTCAGAGCAGATCTCCTCTCCCAAGCTCGCGGCTCGATCTGGCATCCCCACCCAGAGCGCTGGGCGCTTCACGCGTGGGTGATCAACAACTACCCGTTGCTTTGCCAGAGGGAATGTTAAACACGATCATACAGGCTAGAGCGGCTTCTACCAGAAGGCTCTATGCGTCAAAATGGTCTGTGTTCTCGAAGTGGTGCACAGATAGGGGTCTGGACCCGCGGTTATGCGAGGTTCCCTCCTTACTAAATTTTCTCCAAGAGATGCTGGACAAGGGCAGATCCCCGTCCACTCTTAAGGTATATGTGGCAGCCGTCGCGGCGTTTGCTGAACCCCGACGCGGCCAGTCACTGGGCAAAGACGGGCTGGTAGTCCGCTTCCTCAGGGGAGCTAGAAGGATGAATCCCCCGCGCCCCCCTTCGGTGCCGATTTGGGACCTTTCCATAGTTCTTGATGCTATGAAAGCTCCCCCATTCGAACCGCTAAGCACCGTGGACCTAAAGTACCTGTCGCTAAAGACCGTTTTTTACTCGCGCTCGCGTCAGTAAAACGGGTGGGAGACCTGCACGCGCTGTCGACCAGCGCGTCCTGTCTTGAGTTTGGTCCTAATGACTCATTAGTCGCTCTCAAACCTAGGCATGGCTATGTTCCCAAGGCGTTTGGCACCCCGTTCAGGGCACAAGTTATATCCCTATCGGCTCTGCCTGCTTCCGATAGCGAATCAGATTCTAATCTCCTATGCCCGGTCAGGGCTCTGAGATTATATGTCACTCGCACAGCTCCGATCAGACGATCCAAGCAGCTTTTTGTTTCGTTCGGCGGGCGCACCAGGGGTTGGCCGCCTCGAAACAGTCCCTACCCAGATGGATTGTTGATGCCATTGCAGCAGCATACGCATCGAAAGACCTGCCATGCCCTTTGGGCATCAGGGCTCATTCCACTAGAGGCATTGCCTCATCGTGGGCATGGTCCAGTGGGATTTCCATTCACGACATTTGCGTGGCAGCGGGATGGGCTTCCCCCTCCACCTTTGTCAGATTTTACAATCTGGAAGTACCCGCTTTGCAGGCTAAACTACTAGCAGTCTAGTATGTTTCAGCTCTTCTGGTTGAGCTGCACTATAGGGGGTTAATTCACACAGACCGAGTTCGCTCTGTCCCTCTCTTTTATGTGCTTATGTACTACACAATAACCGGCCCGCTCCGATGGCCGTTTGTCACAGATACATATATTCATTCCCACTTTCGGTGTTCCCCGGGATGCCCCGCGGGACTAATAGTGGATGCTTAGCACGCACGGCGTTGACAATGGGTTCCCGTAGCGTAAGCTAGCTTACGCAATACGAGAGAACCTCTCGTAAGAGAACGAATCGGTTACCTAACGTAACCTCGGTTCTCTCTAGATGAGGGAACGAGTATTGCGTTCCTGGCCGTGCTTGTGCTACTGGCGATGTTCGCTTCAGAATTGAAAAAACCAGATTTTATTCAGCCTATTCGGGGTATTTATAGCCTCGTCCACGCCCGCTTCGGGGCGGTGACGTAGGGAGAGCGAGTCAGACTCTCATTGGTCGCGGGTTCATCCGCGCTCCCTCATAGGCTTAAGCAGTTCTCCGTGAGCGAACCAATGAGCGGCTAGCTAGCCTTCTCATGGTCTGCTGCAGCTGAACTGCGTTGACAATGGATACAAAATTATAGGATAATTTTTGGCTTCAATTTCTCAGAAAGATGGAATCTTTCCCGTAGCGTAAGCTAGCTTACGCAATACTCGTTCCCTCATCTAGAGAGAACCGAGGTTACGTTAGGTAACCGATTCGTTTTCCTGTGCATTTTAAAGAATTTAATTCTGTCATTAAAGCTATTTCCCATACTCTGATTCATCTTATCAAAGTCATATTCAATTTAACGCCACATTAAAAATTAATCCAAAATTAATTTTAAATGGCATTGAATTGATTGATTAAAAAATGCAATATTTGTACAATATTTCAAATACAAAATAAAATAGCGCCTAGAGGAAATTTCTCTATTATTGATAATATTAATTGGAAGACTGCTTGGTTAATCCCCTTTAAATATTTCATTAATAATAAAACCAAAGAAATACATTTTAAAATTTTGCATACCATCAGGGGCAGATAATGTTTAACGCAGGTGCTGAGGGGGTGCTAGATCATTGACAGGGGGAGCAGCGCAATTAGTCTATATTGTATATAAATAGCTACTATTATTAAATGAGAAAAACTTCAATATTTAATATTCAATTATTTTAATTATCACAAATAAAGTTTCAATTTTACTACATTGAATAAGCTCAACATTCAGCATTCAATCAAATATATTTAAAGATTTATTATTTATAATGTTAATGTAATATGTAGGGATGGCGCTGCCAATAAAGTACCTAAAAGCTGTCACAAAGAACCGGTAAAAGTATTGATTATGAATATGTAAAATATAGCAAGGAGATATTTTAATTGTTTATTAATAAACAAGTGTTTTCTGTCTGTGTCACTGTCGCCTGCAAAGATGAAGTTGACGATGCTGACTCGCGATCTTTGCAGTAAGCTAGTGAACGCGCCAGAGAGAAATGCGCATTTCATACGGATTACATAAGCAGAACGCAGTCTGTTTTGTTTCGTTTTGAATTGTTCTGTTTAAATGTAGACATGTCTGTGACTGTGAGGAAAGAATAATCTTACGCTAAGTTTCGGTTCATAAGAGACAAGCTCCAGTTCACACGCTGGCGCCTTGATGTCGTGAAATATTTAGCCTACTTCTTATTTATTAAATCAATTGGTTGATGAAACATTTATTAAAATTAAGATACAATTAATACAAAACGAAATTCCCTTTAAAGAAAGGCTTTGTGCTTTCTGTTTGAGGTCTCTGCGTGAAAGTTTTAAAGCAGTCTTTTAGTGCCGCTTTTCAGAGTGGTCACGTTCGTAACATTGTTTTTTCCTCATAAATGCGAACGCGAAAAAATTAATAAAATGTAGCTATATTTTATGTTCTGTGGAGAGCCAACCCTTCTTCATCCGGTGGGTAGTATTACTTTTGGTTTGAGCAGAGTGTAATTCACAGAAGTAGTTAAAGTCACGTTTTTGTGTCACGCATGTTTATTTCCCATATTAAATAGAAAACGCATCTGTAGACAGATATTTTTCTAATGTCTGGACTCCTTTATTACGGGAGTATATGGAAATATAAACAGACGTTTTTTAAATATATTCGTATTAAATGCATTTTCTGAGAATTTCTATTTCAAGTTTTGAGTGCAAATGTCGCGTCCATAACGCTGGAATTGCTCAATTTTAAATTATTTATTTTTTGGTGTAGGTCTACATATTTTATAATGTTAACCTCAAATAATTCTTATAGTAATTTAAAGATGTGGTTGCATTGGATCTGGACGGGAAGGATAACTTACTTTAAGATGCTTCTTCAGGTTGGAGGTGGAGTCTTTGGACGCTGAAAGGAGCTGGTTGGCGTTGCACATTTAGGCTATATTTCGTTCTTCCTTCTCTTTCTTTAATGTGAAATGCTGTTTGAATTTCCAAGATAGAAACGCATTCTTGCCCTGGCTGGCTCTGGCTCTAGCTCCCGCTGCTCCTCTTCCGACTCCATTGTGACTGATCACGCAAACCGCGCATTTTTTTCGTTTTCACATTGGGGCTTCTGGGAAATGCTGAGTTGCCTTAATTTATTTAGCTAGAGAGTAAATAAACTCGTGAAACAGAAAAGTATCGTAATGTAATCCTTTGATTTCAACAATGTAACTGTATTCTCAACGCTATCTCACGACCAATTCGTACGAATTTGTACGAATGATTAAAAGGTGGCTAATTCGTACGAATTCATACGACCTCACTCGTACGGATTCGTACGATTTGTCTAAACCCACGTGATGGGTAGGTTTAGGGGCGGGGTCAGGAGTAGGTCATTCGTATAAATTCATACGAATTTGGAATTCGTAAAATATGTACGATTTAGCAAAAATCCTACAAATTCGTACAAATTCGTACGAGTGAGGTCGTATGAATTGTTACGAATTAGCCACTCGTACAAATTCGTACGAATTGGTCGTGAGATCGGGCTGGTATTCTAAATACCAACTATTTAAATTGTAACTGTAACGGAATACAGATACTCATACCTTGTATTCTGAATACATAACGCCGGTAGGCCTACATGTATTCCGTTACTCCCCAACACTGTGTATGACCCACTTCATGTCTCCCGATATCCTATCTTACTCATGCTGTTCACTTTTCATAATCAACATGGGGAAAAAACATTATATTTAAACAAATATGAAACTTATTTAATGGCTACAACACGTACAGTAGTAGGCCTACAGACTCTCTATTGTATTGCTGCACATTCATTTAATTCTGAATTTTGCACGTTGAAAGGAATTTTTTTGTGCATTGTAAAACATATCTGCAACATTTATCAAGTTCACGGATAATTGTGCATGCATTTATTCATCATTATGATACCAAAATCATTATAAAGTAGGTTATACTACAAAAAATCAGATGAGCCCAGAATATAAACGCAACGTGTTTAATTAGCTTACACATTAAGCATTTTTCTCCCATAGAAAACCATAAGAACACTTGGCTTAATGCAGATTAGAATGTCCCAGCATATGTTGAAATAACGAGATATGTTGCTTTCAGAAATTATTATTGGGGGTGCTATGGGGGTGCTTTGGTCGTTCTTGGGGGTGCTGAAGCACTGCTAGCCCCTCCAGCGCCGCACATACATTCCTGTTAAATCATTAATTACAAGATACTCCGATATTGACGATTTATGTTCCTTTTGTAAAAGTGGGAAAGAGGTGTTGACTCATTTTTTTGAATGCAAAATTATCCAACATTTCGGGAAGGAATTGACAGAATTTATCTTTAATTTAGTAAAAATTAAATACTATTTTACTTTAAATGATATTATTGTATATATGAAAACCATGTTTTCAAAGGTCTTGAATATATTGTTAATTTATTTATACTGTTGCCAAAATTTTATATCCATAAGCAAAAATATTTAAATTCATCCCCAACTTAAAAGGTGAAACTAATATATAGACTCATTAAATGCAAAGTGAGATATTTCAAGCCTTTATTTGTTATAATTTTTATGATTATGGCTTACAGCTATGAAAACCTTTTCACAATATTCTAAATTTGAATTTGGGGTTTTCATAAGCTGTATTTTACAAAAGGAACATAAATCGTCAATATCAGAGTATCTTGCAATTAATGATTTAACAGGATAAATGGTATGTAAAATTTTAAAATGTATTTCTTTGGTTTTATTATTAATGCAATATTTAAAGGGGATTAACCAAGCAGTCTTCCAATTAATATTATCAATAATAGACTTCTAAAAAAATCCTCCAGGTGCTATTTTATTTTGTATTTGAAATATTGTACAAATATGTATATTATTGCATTTTTATCAATCAATTCAATGCTATTTAAAATTAATTTTGGATTTATCATTAATGTGGAGTTAAACTGAATATGACTTTTGATAAGATGAATCAGAGTATGGGAAATAGCTTTAATGACAGAATTAAATTCTTTAAAATGCACAGGAAAACTATGGATTCGCATAAATTGTTCGTATGTTAAAATATTTCCATAATTATCAAACATATTCATAAGATGATTAATATCCAATTCTCTGTTAAACCAATTCCTTAAAAATAAGGATTTATTGTTCGCATTGTAACCAACTATTTTAATCTAGAGGATAAGTTTAAACTTGGACATCCATGCTCTTGTTTACCTCATAGTAATTACAGTGACGCAAACGCAAACCGGAAATTGTAACGTGTGCGCACGAGAAACGTATCGCGTGCGCACGAGAAATGTATCGCGTGCGCACGAGAAATGTATCGCGTGCGCACGAGAAACTATCGCGTGCGCACGAGAAACGTATCGCGTGCACAAGAGAAACTATCGCGTGCGCACGAGAAACTATGGCGTGCGCACGAGATACTATCTCGTGCGCACGCGATAGTCTTTATTTTTTTTATTTTTGCCAAGGTCCCTTTAGGGGCTCCGTAATTTTCTATCCCTGAACATAAAAATTTAAAAATCAAGCCTAACTGTCTAACTTATAAAAACAGATTTATAGATAGCAAAAACTATTGTAAAACTGCAAATATAGCCTAATGCACACCAATCACTGATGTTTAAAAACAGTTTAAAAACTGTTTTGTGATTTTTTTTTTTTTGTACATTTTTTACAGCTACTATAAATCAAATATATAATAGTAAATGTTATTTCTCATTTTCTTCTTAGTTTCTATGCATGTCATTTAAGAAAGGATTTATATCAATATTTGTAATATTATTGTAATTTAATTTTACAGACTCGGGATGCTAACATGTTTGGACACCAACCAATAGCAAGCAAAAACTCCAGAATGGCTCGCATCCTTAACCATGTCAGTGTTGCTGTTGGCCTTATCCTCTGGTTGATCACTGTCATCTATATCATTACCATTGTTATCGCAATTACAAACATAAGCAATAACTTTGACAATAAATATAAAACATATAGACCATACGTGTAAGAAATATCATGGTAGGACACCAGAAAGCTATAGATATTGAGGGAACATTAAACAATGTTTTGAATACACAGGCATTTGGTGGTCTGCTTTTAAATGTTAGTGTTGCTCAGGTATGAGAGCTGTAAGACTCCAAATGTGTAAGGAGCTCAATCTATAGGGCCAGTGAGAAATGATTCGAATATTTTATTCAACTCATCTGCCTTATTATTATTTGCATAATTAAAAACCATGCTTTTTGTATTTTTAAAATAATGAAATGTTTGACTGTACATGTATCATCAATTAAAACATTTATTTTTCTTCTTATCTTTATGTTATATCATAAAACTTTGGTAATCAATAATACATTATGAGTCTGATGTTTTATTTTAACAAACTTAAAAATTATCTGTAAGCACAAAGTTGTCTGTTTTCCATACTTTTTCTAATGTTTGGTCTCCCAATGCCGGAAACACAGGTTTGAATCCCGCTCGGAGTTGGGTGAGTAGAATCGGAGGGGTTACATTTGGTGCCGTGACCCGGGTGGGAGTGAGGTTTAGGTTAAGTGTAAAGGAGGCCAGCTAGTTAGAGCTGTGCGATTAAACCTCACTCTCCTGGCCACAGGGGGTTGTGCATACTGGCATGCTAAAAGGGGTCTTGCACAATCATTGAGGACGACCACCCACACCGTAATTTTTGTTGTGTGCACCTGCATGCTATAACGAGTGACCAGCATCAAGCTTTTTAAAAAAGAAGCAAAGGTATCACAGAATGGTCCCATGTGACATGTGTTATATATTCCACGTGTTCTGGGGGTAAGCCTGTATAGGGTTTGGTAAAAAAAAAAAAATTGAATGTATTATTATTTAAAGAAAATCCTGACCTTGGCCATTGGTCTTCTGTGCACAGCTGTGCGACGTGCACGTTCGTTTGACTCTATTAGCATCGCAGTTCACTATAAATCACCAGAAAAAGCACAAGTTTTCAATATTAATAAAAATGCGACATGAAATACAACGGCTAGAAAAAAAAATGAATCAGTTTGACAACACATGCAAACATACACAGAAATGCACTGCAAATACTCAAACAACCATTATTTAAATGTATGTATATGGATGACAAGGCATATCTCCATTAATCGCTGTGTTTTTTCTAGGATCATTGAGATACTATTGTAATTTTTATTATTATTTTATTTTTCAGTTCAGTACTTTTTTTAAATATGTCTAGGCCTATATGTAGCTGTTACTTAGTTTTAGTAGGCTACATCAAGTTAAACTAAATAAAAATTAGAAATCAAACTTCGACATTTGCTGCAGATCCATCCATTATCCAAACCGCTTTATCCTTATAAGGGCCATGGGGGGCTGGGGCCTATCCCAGCATCTTGGACCACAGGCACAGACAATTTAGCATCAATTTAGGAAACCGGAGCACCTGGAGAAAACCAACGCAGACACAGGAAGAACATGCAAGAGTTCAAGGTGAGATATAGGTTAGGAACATATACATATCAACCAGGGCCGGACTGGGACACAATTTCAGGCCGGGAAATCCTACACACATCCAGGCCATCCTATGTACCCAAACATTTTTTAGAAACACTACAACCCTGTCAACAACCCCCCCCCCCCCCCCCCCCCCCCCCCAAAATTACATTTATTTCACAGTATGACCATAACATTAAAAACAGCCAACCTAGAAGTAAAGCAAATGTAGCCTATGCATCATCTTTCATGTCAAATTCTTGCATTTGATCAATAAATTCAGTTATAATAATAAGACATTATAGGGCTGTTACCCATCAAATTAAATAATGTGCACTGCAATTACAACTGCAATAAATAATGTTATGAGATTGATGTTTTAAATAAATGTTTGAATATACAAATAAAATATAAAAAAAATTCAATACTTAAACATAAACATTTAACTAAACCGCCAATAGGTGGCGGCAAGTGACCGTCTTAATTAGGGAGTCATTCATCCAAAAGATTCGTTCAAAACGCTGAATCATTCAGTAACAAAACCAACGCAGTCTCATGAAAGTGCGTATCAATACCACGAATGTTATTTCTCGTGGCATGTATACGCCAAAAATGGGTTTGGCGTGCATATGCTACGCCAGAGGTCTTCACTCCTGCTCTAGGGTGGCCATACGTCCGGATTTTGGCCGGACAGTCCGGATTTTAAGCGCCCTGTCCGGCGTCCGGCGCAGCCTCAAGCCGGACACTCATTTGTCCTCCTTTTTGGAGTTGCGCTGAATTGTTGAAAAAAATTAACCTATGAAAAGCCCGCATAATGATAGCGGCTCTCTGATTCCCCTAAATTAGGCCGGTGACACACTGGCTGCGTGGCGTGAGCGTGGCGTTTCTGTTGCGTGTCAGCTGCGTCGCGTTTTCTGTGTCTTTGCACATCAGAAGCGTGTCTGACGCGGCGCTGCTGACACGCATCACCCTTGTTCAACATATGGGAGAAAGTTGTGGAAGCCCTATACTTCGTGTTAAGCATAAAGCCTACTGATAAAGACAATGTCAGCACAGCAGTATTGACAGCAAAATAGACTACAGAATATTTCGTTCTGTCTTGACAGGTGCAATATTTGAAAATTGATAATTAGGCCTATTTATTTATTTATTTTTAAATGAGGCCTATATTTATATCTGAATTTGTCAAAAATGTAATTTATTAATATGTATTCGTGTACAAAATAACATAGAAACATATTTTCCTATTGTATTTTGCCTGGAAACGCTTCCCACAACGCTTGCATGTCGCGTGAAAAATAGGCGTCGGTTCTATTTCTAGCATGAGACGCGCGTGTCACGCAGGCCGTGTGCAAGCTCACCTGTTAACATGGGAGTCGAAATAAAAACGGACACGCCACGCAGCTGAGACGCGCACGCCACGCAGCCAGTGTGTCACCGGCCTGTTCAAATCTCTAGAGCCGCGCGTGCGAGACAGAACATACTGTATGTGTTCCAAACCGTGCAGCGCGCGGCAGAGAGCGAGAGACCTTGCGTGCACCAGCACCCCCCCCCCCCCACTGTCCTGCAAAAGTTTAGTTCCGACCCTAATCAAATACACCTGAATCAGCTCATCAAGCACTTCAGAATCGCTTGAGTATTCAAAGGCAGGTGTGGTAAAGCACGTTGGAACTAAATTCTGCAGGACAGTGGCTCTCCCGGAGCAGGAGTGAAGGCCAGATCTGGGCTACGCACTGAAAACCCCTTGGGTAGGATTAGGGGGAGGGGGGGATGGGGGTGCGTGCGTATTACACGCCATAAAGTGCGTATCATATGCACGCGAAAACTGCTTATCATATACAAGCCAAAACTGATTTTGGCGTATAAATGCCACGAGAAATAACATTCGTGGTGTTCATAACACTTTCATGAGATCGGGCTCAACAAAACCCCGCGCTGTCCCTTTGGAACTATTTTCGTCGGTTAAATAGAACAAAAACAGTTAATATGGTTTGTGTCTAAAATGTAAGTAACTTAATAATAAATATGAACTACGCTACTTGTTTATTGAACAATAAATTCAATGTAACATTTTCAATCGTGATAATATTCAGCAAACCAGCTCCTTAGTTGTGTTATGTTAAACTAAATCATGTTATAAAAAAAACAATTATAATTTTTTACCTCAGTACATTTCTTCTGTGAGTTTTCTGTGTGCTGTTTCACTCATTTGTTTTGATTTCTGCTCGAATGTAACGTTAGACAGGCGCTACCGCTTACATTTGCTAGCAGTTGTTCAATACTAAGTTAACGACGAAAAAGTGTAGTATTTCAACCCGATCTCACGACCAATTCGTACGAATTTGTACGAGTGGCTAATTCGTAACAATTCATACGACCTGACTCGTACGAATTTGTAGGATTTTTGCTAAATCGTACATATTTTACGAATTCCAAATTCGTATGAATTCATACGAATGACCTACCCCTGACCCCGCCCCTAAACCTACCCATCACGTGGGTTTAGACAAATCGTACGAATCCGTACGAGTGAGGTCGTATGAATTCGTACGAATAAGCCACCTTTTAATCATTCGTACAAATTCGTACGAATTGGTCGTGAGATAGCGTTGAGTATTTACAGAATAAACTGACCTGCACTCGAAGCCCTGAACAGGCCAATAATTTTGCAACATTTTGCTGCTTCTTCTTGAGGTGCTTTCTTTTTCTTTGTCCTTTCCCTCTCTGCTCCACCTGGCCGTTTTCTCTCCATCATCGGGTGCTGCTCGCATGTTCTGTTTAACCGTTTGGCTGAGGCGTAAAGTCGAATCGTACGTAGCCTTGCCAGTCAAGACTTGCCAAAAAAGATTCATGATTTCATTTATTTATTATTATTATCAATAGTATTTTAATTGAATGACGAATTTGAAAATGATCAGATGGTAAAGGTAACAATATAAAAAATAAAAAACGCTGGCTGGCAGCAGGCCAAATTAGTCGCCAGGCCACCGGGAATTGTCCCGGTGCTCCCGATGGCCAGTCTGATATCAACTGTTTTACGATAGAAATGTTAAACGACCGACAGCAATCCAGTGATCTCCTTGACTTTTTTTGTCAAAAGTTGCCATTTTGATTTTTAAATGAATATATTATGTGATTCTGATTAATGTAATTCGTTTGAATGTGACAAGACAAGAAACATTAACAGAGCCATTTTCAGTATTAGCATATGATTTGAGTGAATGTGTGCATATTTTGAACTAAAAAGTATTATTTTCAAATAGTTAAAATGCATTACAATAAATTCTAGTTCTTTTTTATTATTTTATTCTCTGAAATCCCTTTAAATCCTGGTCCACGGTCCATTCATGATACCTTCGTCAAATTTTGCGAGGCCTCATAAAGAGCGAGGCCCTCTGCGGTCGCACACTTCACACAGCTCTTGCTACGGCTCTGTATACAAGCCTGAGGTGAAATGTAAACAGTCACAATGATGGCTGATGTAAACTCTCTGGCTAAATAAAAATGTTGGCATTTGATGGCAAGGTATTGCAGATCTGATGAGCATAGCTCCTTAAGACGACGGGTGCTTACTGTGCTGCACCATTTCTCATTAACCATGATTTACACTCCACCCTGGGTTTTCCCAGAGTTCACCATTTAGTTTTTTTTCTTGTCCATGCGATGAATGGAGAATCCTGGCAGCTCAGCATGATCTGGAATGGCTGTCGTGAGCCATGTTCCGGTAAGACAAAAAAGCCATGACGACTCGCTGGAACTTTATTCAGGCTCTAAATAATGACTGGACATTCACTAAAAATATATTGGGCATTGATGTGGAATGTGCCTTGTTTTATACTCGATTTCTCAGACTGGCTCTTTTTTCTCATTGCCGTCATTGTCTCAGGAGAGTAATTCCATTGTTTACACAGGCTGGGTCGGGATGAAAACGAGAGCCTGAGTGATAAGGTCTCCTCCAATATGAATTAAAGTTTGCCTCTCATACATTATAAGTCCATTAGCTAATGCAATAATAGAACATAGCAAAAAAACTAAAGACAAGGTAAAATACAAGACAATTACAATGTGGTTTCAACTTTGATTTGAACGCCATGTCAACTTGTATTTAAACTATGAATATAGTTAATATTCAGATATTAATACTACCTATTATTAATATGTATATTTATACTTCTGTATAAATCATTGATATCAATCAGGACTGTTTGAAGATGTTTTTCAAAAAGAATAACAATCCTATGTTGTTGATATGTTAGCTAAATGCTAAAGGATGGTCTTGCTGTCATCTATCTAGAGAACCTCCGACTCACTCAACTTGATTTTCACAACACCGATGCTGCATTTGAATATATATTGAAGGCTGGATTTCTTATAATTATCTTGCTGTATCGTCTTCCTAAGGCCTTGTCCAACTTTTTTTCTGAACTCCGTGAACTGTTGACGCTTGCCTGTACATTGTCATTTCCCATTCTCCTGCTCGGTGACTTTAATATTCATGTTGATGCTGTTTGCTCTAACACTCATCAATTACTTTTTGGATGTTATAATTTGACTCAGCATGTTAATTTTCCTACTCATATGCATGGTCATATCCTTGATATGATCCGTACATCAGGGATTGATATATCTTCCATCTTTTCTTCTGACTGGTATTTCTGATCATAATTTAATTGGTTTTATCCTAATTTTAGCCGAATGTTATATCCCATTTCATGTTTCTCTAACGATGCTATGAAGCTTAGCTATTTGCCGAATCTGTCTGGTTAGTCCCTGACTTTCTTTTCTCTGACTCCATCTTCTGGCTCTGAGTTAATCTTGAAATCCAACTCTTCATCCCGTCGATTTGAGCCTGCTCCTACTTCTCTCCTGAAACTTTGCCATTCTGTCATATTTGCACCTATTTCTCACTTCTGTCACATTTTGGTTTTGTTTCATGTTCTTGTTTCATGTCTGTCATGTAATCCTCGGTTATAGTCCCACTGTTATATTGTTATCTGTATATCAGTATATCCACTGAAGGCAATTTGTAGAATCCAAGTGCAGTTTTTTCTTTTCTTTCTACATCTTTTCCTGGTTTTAGAATTGGCACTATTATTGCTTGTTTCCAAGCTAAAGGAAGTTGGCCAATATCCCAAACTTTATTAAACAATCCCAACACCATGTCCAGTGCACTATTTGTCATGTGTGCCAACAAGCCATTTTGTTCCCAGTGTTCAACACTGGTATCTCATAATTTCTTCTAATTTAATAATATTTTGCTATATAGAGTGACAATATTGTATTAAATTAGAATAATTCTTAAAATTCTTCACCTCTTCACTATTGCTTGGGCCCTTTAAAATTGGATCAATGCATCCTGGGAATGAAGTTTCTTGAGTTCTCTAAATGCTTTATTATAGGCCTTTATGGCTTTACAGTTATCATTCCACCAGGGTACAATCTTGTTCCGTTTAGTTCCAGTTCTCCTAGGTGTATTGGTACTCCCAGTACTCCCTATAGGGATTGTTTCCTCAGCAGACTGAATAATCTCATTAACTATTTTACTATTGATTATGTTATAATCTGTCTGGTTCTCCACTTTAAGTTTCCTGAATCTGTTTGTACTGAAGTAGTTATTATGCTACGGCAAATGTCAAAATGATTAATGACTTTGACCTTTGACCTTGCCCCGCCCCCTGTCCTTCCGGTGACCCTCCGGTGTAGGGGTTAACCTTTGACCTTCCTCTTTGATCTGGGGGGCTACGATCGATCAAGTTGACAGTTGGTTTGACCCGTTGACCTGGAAATGATCCATCAAGTTGTCAGGTGTCTTTGATCCGGGGTTATGATATATTAAGCTGACAGTTTCTTTTGACCCGTTGACCTGGATGTGGTCCGTCATTTAGACATTTAGTGTTGCCCTGTTGACCTGAAGATGATATGTCAAGTAGACATTTAGTGTTGCCCTGTTGATCCGGATGTGGTCCGTCATTTAGACATTTAGTGTTGCCCTGTTGACCTGAAGATGATATGTCAAGTAGACATTTGTGACCCGCTCTGGCGAAATGAGTCGGAAGTCGCAACGTTCTATTTTAAGATATGGGCCGATTATGTGGAAAAATAATGAAATAATAAAAAAAAACTTTTTTGGCTAATTTCATTCAAAAGACATTCAAAAATAATCTGCCGAAGTTTCATAGTCCATATAAATGAGTAAATGTATTTAAATGACTATTAAAGTTTACAAAGTTGTAGGCCTACTAAATTCGCTGGAAATTATTGCTTTTCTCAACTCCTCTCATCACTTCTGAGCATTTCCCGGGTATCCCCTGAAACGTCACTATCTCTGCTCTCCAAATATGGTGTTGCACGTTGTATACAACCAATCAAAAAGCTTAGAAAATGTACACAAACGCTGATCATTTGGCAATGGGAAGCCCCGTTTCGACTGACCGGCACGCGATCGGTCCAGCCACCCTCCTGTCAGACTCGCGCTCGGTGTAAACAAGCTAGCAGATCTCATCAGAAAGATTAAATATTAATTTGAGAAATGTCGCTGTCAAAAGAGAGCAAAGTCACCAACGCGTTGAACTCACTGGAGGCTTCTAACCTAAGCTCTGCTGCTGATCAGCAAGAGTGCACATACTCGTGTGCGGTGCGTTATGCGGTGCGGGAGCAGCACGCGCTATAGATAGTGCTCATGCTGCGTGCATTTGCTGTGCGCAACTGATCAGCGGCTGTACCACACACACAATTTACTCACTATTTGTATTTCAAATCCAGAAATTATCATCAAGTTTTATTTTTAAAAAAGTTGTCACCAGTGCGATTCTCTTTTTACAGATATGCACTCTTAGACGTATTCATGTTAAAACACACTTTTAACATCGCATTATTAATGCATTAGCCTACTTAGGCCTACACACACACACACACACACACACACACACACACACACACACACACACACACACACACACACACACACACACACACACACACACACACACACACAAGCAAAAATGTAGCACCTCTGTTCAATCTTTCTGATTTTTGTAAAAGTGCCTTTTAAATTATTTATTCAAATAAAAACTTTAAAATAATTTGAGCTTCAGTCTGGTTTAATAGCATTATATATGTCTTTGGTCAAATTAAGCTGTAAAATAAATAGTTCATCTCTTTAAATGCAATGGATTTTGAAAGATATCAACAAAAAATGGGCAAAAAACTTTAAACGCAATTTTCTCAGGTTTTCAATTGGAAAAAGAGGGCAGACAACCATAATTCAAATGTGTATATCTTTACAACCATTTAAGGTATGACTTTGACTAGGATATCATTTTAAAGTGTATGGTCTCCTCTTTCCATTAATACCAAAATCTCAATTTTAAAATTTGGGTCACTGTGACTCATTTTGCTGGATCAGGTCACATTTAGTGTTGCCCTGTTGACCTGAAGATGATATGTCAAGTAGACATTTAGTGTTGCCCTGTTGATCCGGATGTGATCCGTCATTTGGCCATCTGTGTTTGATCCTGGTATTATATATGTTTGTGTGTCAAGGGTTATATAGGATGTATGACCCCTCCCACCCTCCCCGTTCCTGAGCAGTGTGGAAGTGTATCTCACAAAAAAGTTGGAAAAGTCATTTAAAAAAAAAAAAATCTAGTCATTTACAAAAAGTTGAAAAAGATTCTGCTCTATATAAATGAAATATAAATTAAATATTTAACACTAACTAGAATTGAAAAAGATTGTTCATTTATAAGGTGAATAAATTAAATATAAATAAAAAATATAAAATAAATATCTTACACTAACTAGAGTTGAAAAACAAAAAAAAAAACCTTTACATTTTAAGTGTGTTGAAGAATCTATACAACATATGAATTGTGCTTACAACTGTGATGATGCAAAAGCTGAAAAGACTCCAAAGTGTTTCTCTCTCTCTCTCACAAGCATTTGACAGTCTCTGAGTCTGAGGTGGGGGGAGTGTGTGTGTGTGTGTGTGTGTGTGTGTGTGTGTGTGTGTGTGTGTGTGTGTGTGTGTGTGTGTGTGTGTGTGTGTGTGTGTGTGTGTGTGTGTGTGTGTGTGTGTGTGTGTGTGTGTGTGTGTGTGTGTGTGTGTGTGTGTGTGTGTGTGTGTGTGTGTGTGTGTGTGTGTGTGTGTGTGTGTGTGAGACACATGACACCGCTCCACATTCCTGCAGCCCTTGCTGGGATAGTGAGAAAAGAGATTTTCTAACGGTGTTATAATGCCCACTAGAGTTAAAGCACATTGTTCTTTAAAATTATATAATGTTGAAAACCATTCAGTTCTTTAAAAGTAAATAAATGAAATGTAAAAAAAAAAAAAAAAAAAAAAAAAAAAATTTTACACTAACTAGAGTTGAAAACCATGCTGTTCATTTAAAAGTAAAAAATGAAATATAAATAAAATATCTGACTAAATGATCCAATAATCTCAAAACAAAACTATCTTACATTTTTAGAGCGTTGAAGAAACCATACAGTTAATGAATGAATGACAAAAAATAAAATCATCTCATATAGATTTCCATACAGATTATGAATGGATAACAAAAATAAATATCTTACTGAACCAATTATCTCAAAAAAATAAAATCATCTCATACAGATTATGAATGGGGGGTTCTTTAAAATTAAATAAATAAAATGCTTTATCATTCGTTGTTCAGTACATTCAGTACAACTAAATGTACTGATCCAACTAATTTAGATAAAGTCATCCGACATGTTTTATAGATTAACAGAAAACATATAGGTTATGAACGGGTTTCAAAATCATCTTACTTTTTCACCGTGTTTAAGAAAATTTATTAAAGTTGAAAAGGTCCCAGTGTTTCTCTCAGAGTCTCGGAATTGTGTGTGTGTGTGTGTGTGTGTGTGTGTGTGTGTGTGTGTGTGTGTGTGTGTGTGTGTGTGTGTGTGTGTGTGTGTGTGTGTGTGTGTGTGTGTGTGTGTGTGTGTGTGTGTGTGTGTGTGTGTGTCCGCGCATGCTTGTGTGCGTGTGTTCAGTATGAGCGTCAGTTTCATGAGGAGGTCTCTGCCTTAAATCTTACAAGGCGTGCATTACATCATTGTCACTCCTGTTTTGCTAAGAGAGCATAAAGTCTAAACATGTTTCTACATACGGTGGCTATAGGACATTAGTATAGATATAAGAATTTATTTCAAAGCATAATCGTAAAAGTTTAAATATGCTATTTTAAAATGAAAAGATTGTCTTAAATAAATCTTTAAAGTTTTACACTCCCACATTGCTAGGGCCCAGTGTTAATTTAAAATTATATAAATAATATAAAGTAAAATATATAATACAAAATAAAATGTCTTACTGAACCAATTATTTCAAAATAAATAAATGAATACATCTTGCATGTTTTACAGAGTTGAAGAAAAAAATCACAACACAGGTAGTGCCTGCCAGCATGGACAGTGTGCGTGACAAATAGTTTTGTACCACCGGTAATAAATTACTTTTAAGCCATAGGACTTATTTTCAGGAGTGACAGTTATCAGTGAAATATGGCGCTCGTGTAATCTAAAGGTCTGCCTACCCCCCTGGGAATGTGAATTCGTCTTGAACTTAAACACTTCCATTCATAGAGTACTGAAAGAATCTAGTGGACACACAGCTCTGCCGTTTCCCCATATTGTTCCACAGGCTCTTACTGTAAAAGGCTATAAAATAGCCAAGAAGACACATGGACGTGTGCCATGTCTGGACCTAATCAAAAATGCAGAACAGTAAGTAGTTTCTATTTCTATAATATGCTATTGCTGTTTATCTGTATCATGCAATGATGTTTAATTTGAAAAATTGTTTATACAAAGGACATTGTATTATGATATTGATGTGATGTAGATATTTTTATCTACTATATTAATTGGTTAAATTATGATTTTTTTAGACATGGTACATTATTATGATATTGGTGATACAGATATTAATTGATCAAAGTATGATTTTTAAAATATGGTGGGGTTGTATTATGATATTGGTGATACAGATATTAAAATGTATCTACTATTTTAATTTATCAAAATATGATTATTTTTAAATATGGGCGATTGCATTATGATACAGATATTAAATGTCTCTACTATATTTGTCATAAAGTATGATTTTAAAAATGTACAACATTGTTTATGCTCATCATGCTATAGTTTTAAACCATATCACAAAACTATCAGTTTAATATGTCTGTTTTACAGCAATGTTTATTTTGCATTATGCTATGTTATTTTAACTGTTTTATTTTTTATCTGATGTAACCATAATCTGCAGCATCGTTTATTTAAGGTTTCCATAAAAGACCTTAAAATAAATGTTTTGGTTTTTATTCAGTTTTAAATCTTATTTAGTCAGACATGCTTATATGTACATAGACCTATTTTATTCCTCTTCAGTTACTTGCTTTGATTTTAACTTTTAACAATTTGCATGATAAATTGTTTAACATGTAAGCTATATGAATGTATGATAAGCAAAACATATAAAAGTCAAGTCAAAACTATTTATATAGGCTAGCGCTTTTCATTGTCATTTAAAATAACATGGTCTTTCCCTCTCTTTCCCTCTCTCTCTCTCTCTCTCTCTCTCTCTCTCTCTCTCTCTCTCTCTCTCTCTCTCTCTCTCTCTCTCTCTCTCTCTCTCTCTCTCTCTCTCTCTCTCTCTCTCTCTCTCCTCTCTCTCTCTCTCTCTCTCTCTCTTCTCTCTCTCTCTAGAGACAGCAAACACTGCAAGACAATCAGGCATTCAAGTAACATGTTAGTGTGGTTTATATTTTATTTTTAATGAGAGTGCAACAGGCGGTTTCTGGAAGTAAAAACATTTACTTTCTCCATACGGAAATTAATTTTAAAGACAGACCTACTGTGAGCTATGAGGTTGTTAATACATGGTATTTGCTTCTGATAAAGCCTTCAGCTTATTCTTCAGCTTATTCACTCCTGGTGAAAACTACATTACCCATGAGCCATGATGCTGTAGTGAAAACTTTTAAAATTAAAAGACTGTTTAAATCAAACCTTTAAAGTTTTTATTAAAATCGTATCTGCTATTTATCTTCTTAGACGACTTCTCTAATGATTTTGCATAAATGTAACCTAAGGTGTTATTTTTACTAAACATCATTTGTTCAAAAAATAAAATAAAAATGTTATAAATCAAGAACTGCGCTTTGGCGTCTTAGATCTTATTTACACAAAAATATTTGAAACTGTATTTTTGTCCATGCCATGTGAAACATATTGTCAAAGTTTGTCACAATGTTTTTTTTTTTTGTTGTAGTTGTTTTGTTTGTTTTTAAGAAATCTTTTAAAATGTTAGCATTTGTTGATGCGAAAGTTTGTCTGTTGTCCGCATGAACAGACTTTGGGGAGAGCTGATGATACTACAGTATGTAGCAGGAAACATGCCCTTTGACCTTCTCCATTTTATAGGCTTTTTTGTTAAAGACCCTATAGCTTAGTCCTTAAAGGTACGCTGTGTAGGAATTTCTCCCATCTAGCGGTGAAATTGTATTCTGCATTCAAACGAATAGTGCTCTCTAGCTCTCTTTAAATGCGTGTTGCAACTACGGTAACCGTAATGTGCCAAGAAGCTACGGCATGTCGTCCAATACCACTTCATCGAGTTTAACTATACATGTTCTACTGTTATGCTGCCTATATAAGGAATTACACAGTCAAGGAATGAAAACGCTTGTAATTTAGACCATAACATTGACTTAACTGTCGAGCAGAAAGCAGGACTTCAGCGCCCCTTTCAAAGTCTTTCTCCTTCATTAGCTCTATCCACCGGGGAAAAGCCGATACTTACCCTCGTTTTGAATTTGCCGGTCACGTTTCCTTTTAGATTCAATTGTTATGCTTTTTGGCTATTTTATGCCTTTTGGCATTATGAAGTGCCGTGCAATCTTTCAAATTTGCCGGGGCTGTGACAAGCGCCTCTCACTGACCTCCTTGTGTCCGTTTCAGATGGTTTCAGTCAGCCGGCTCTGAACGCAAACGTTTTGTAGAAACGTGCTGAGGTAGACTAGTGCTTTTTGTCCCTCTCTGCTATTATAGTTTTCAAGATGGAGTCCTCCATGGACTTACCAGTCAGATCATTGGCAGAGCTAATTTTACACCAATGAGATCATATTTATGAATAAAGACATTGATTTTAGCTAATAAAATACTTTTTTAAAAATATATTTAATTTCCCTTAAAACCAAAGATTAAGTTTAATGACACAACGTTTCCCCCCAAAATCAAATACTCCACCCCCTTTTGAAAAAGTGTTAAACAAATCGTATAATCTTACTTTAAAGTTTAAACAAAAACGTAAAAGCACTTCTTCATATTTGCTTTGTTCTGACACAATGTCATTAATTGGTACTTTTTTCCTTTAATCTTCTTTTAAAATATACTTTTCTTATTTATACAAAGGTTCCATTTCAATTAATTTCCTAGCAAGTATAAAGTAATAAATATATGATATGTCTGATGCAATGTTTTTGCAGAAAGAAATAGGTGCTGCAAAACTCCAAACAGTTCAACTCACAATGACAGCATCGAGGATGGCCAACGGCTTAGGTCAATTGGTGAAAACACTGCGTGCGTAAGGTGGTTTTCCGAGATTTGCCAAGATTTTACGCCAAAAATCAAATACTGTTAACCTTTTCAAAGATTAATCTAGCTTTTAAAGTTAGAATAAAAAAAAGTTACAAACCAAACATCTTCATACCAGTTGTCTTCTGACGCAAGGCCATTAACTGGTTGTTTTTCTTTTATAAATTTACTTTGCTTATTTCTACAAATATCAGCCTGATAAATATGTACTTAATACACGATTAAACAAGACAATCATGCTATCAAATACATCTGACACAATGTTTTTTAAGAAAAAGCAGTGTTTAAAACCAAATTTTCTTTTGACAGCCCTACAGAAATGCCTGTTGATACTAAGTTTCAGGCATAGTGCAACCATGCAATGTTCGAGAAAGCTAATATTGGTGTAATCTCTGCAAGGTCTCACCCTCACGCTGATCCAGGCATAGCTTTACTAAAACAAAATATCATGTACGTCATTATCAAACTTTAATACTAGGGTTTCATGCTGATTTAAAATTTTATTTGTTTGTTATTAACTAATACCTTTATTTTTTACATCCAGCACAAATTTTGTTCAGATATTGTTCTCTGACCCCAAATAATCAGATAATGGAATGTTCACAACCTACAATTAGATATTCTCCTGCATAGCAATAGTAGTGCTAAAATCTTTGGATCTATTTTTACACAGTAGTGATGCAAATTACCATACTCTTGTAAAGACTATGGTCTAACTTTAAAACATAATCTTATACATGAATTCAAAATTCTAAGATATCACTAAGAAAACAGGGGGTGAAAAGCACCGTTTATAATAAATACACAAAGTATTAACGCAAAAAGTAGGTGCATGCTGTTTTACACGTAACCGAATCACATCTGACTATTGCACTGAGAGCGGCGTATTCATTAAAGCTTGAGACAGTTAAACAAAGTTCCACACTTGGGTATAACCTGCTAATAAAATTGCACAAAAGTAGATTCTAGTGATCAACTCGCTAAAAAGTAAATACAACATGAGCCATACAGAAAAGCCACTTGTAATCAGTTTTGTATGTTTGTAATTGACATTTTATGTACTAGTCAATTAGGCCGTTTACATCTTGCTTCTTTTTGTTTTTGTACAGTTTGCAAAAACATGAACCGATATTTCTACATGAGATATTTCTTTTAGAACATCTTTCAGCTATGTCTACGAAACATCGACATGAAAGATGAGTATTGCTGTTTTTCTGGTACCTATAAAACTATTACACTGCAAACTCGTCTAGCTATTGCCCATTTCACAGCACAGTCATAGATACACAGTTATTTTATGTATGTGGCTAAACATCGGTTAAGCTAATGAATTACCGTTGATATTTTTACGTGAAAGGTGGGATGATTCATTTTTTATTCCGTCTACACCGATACTTTGACACAAGAATTTTAGTCAGGGGTCTTTTAGCCCTGATCCAGAAAACAGGCGGTAAGCAGTAAGTTATGAAAACATGTGGTAAGCAGTTTTTGGCCTCATCATCATCAATTTTTTTAACATCGTAAATATCAATTGTTATATCTATCTACAGTTATATATGAAACACGCTCAGCCGCATTAGAGTCGGATTCTTGTTTATAGTGAACATTGTTATTGAACAGCATGTTTAACAGCGCCAGTGTTCTTAAATTGTTTACCACGGTCTCATTTTCAACAACACTATCGTTACACTTAGCGTATTTTGTATGGTGTCTTCGTTACGCTTTCACCCCATGGATATCTGTTTCCTACAGTTAGCTGTAATGTTAGCGAACTATAGGTCTTCTCTTTGTTCATATACGACAGTATTCGCATGAATTTTCTAGATTTTAATAAAATGATGGTTTAAACCACATTATATTATTATACCATTCTAGTTTTAAATATCTCTTAAATGTATATTTTATATTTTAAACCTTTATGCGAATATAGAATACCGCACAAGGATCTCTGAAATATTTTTTTTTTTCGTGTAAAACATCTATGTTTTTAAAAATACAAAGACATATTTCTCTAAGCGACCCTCAAAATCTGGGGATACAACAAAACACAGTGCTTCCGTGTACGATGATTTATCAGAAAATGATAAATCTTAATTCTTGATAATGATTAAACAACCCTCAAATCGGTAATGACGTGTTTTAAGCGATATTGTTTTAATTTAAACTCAATGCGCTAAAGTCCTAAACTGAACTTAATATTTGGTAAAGTTAACTTAAAGCCTTACTTTCTAAATGCTTTTTACAGAACTTGTTGCGAAAAATTCATCCCCTTTTTTAACCTCTAAAAATGACAGATTCTAAGATCATTACTGATCATTACTGACAACTTTGTCAGGAAAACAATGTTTCCTACATTTAGAAACGTAGGACGGCATCTCTTTGCTTGTATACAACGCTTGATATGCATATTAATAAACTATATTATCCTAGTGTATGACTATAATTATATTTAGAAATATTTGATATATTTGAAATATTTAAGATTTTACAAGATTAGACAACTATGTCTAATAGCCTACCATTTTTATGAGCCCGGACATGACTATAAAAAATACATTTTTGTCATTTTTTTTTTATTTTTTTTATTTATTTATTTTTTTTATTTCAACATTATACTTTTGAGTATACACTGAAGTAGTGAAGAAAAACAATAGCAAAAAAGTAAACAATAACGACATTTACAGGTGATCCAGCCAGAAGAGAAAGTCGCGGCACGCAATCATGTTTTGCTCTAGGGCATAGTTGACCAAACATTCAACTATTTCATTAACATCTGTTTTTAAATTTTTTGACAACAGTGACACACAGAGATCTGTTACAAACGTACACATACAGAGTAGTTCGTCGACTTCGAATTCCTCACGTGATTCAAGCATCACATCCAGAACTTTTCTGAGGATTACGCCGATCGGTTCTTTCCCGTTTAAAAACATGGGAGTCACATCTGTCCATGATCCAACCAACCCTCTTATGACATCCATTTCTTTTTTGAGATTTTTCACACGTTTGGTATCCCTCGCACAATCGTTATTCTCATCACATGCCGCCTCGATGATCCTGTGCATCAAGCTAACCATCGGGCCTCTAAAATGATCTTTAAACATAGAGTCTAGCGTAGCTCTTAAACGACACTCTTTCCCCGTGGCACACTCACACGCCGGATGACGCAGTGCCCCCGCTACGCCAGAACTTGACGGGCAACCATTCTTCATCAGCTTTTGCGTCGCCATTTCTAAAGTTTTTAGATTTTTCGGTCCCGATGATGAAAGTTCCTTAGAGCAAAAAGTCCTTACAGCAGTGTGGACTGTGTCCTTAGAAGTGTGAGTCGAAAAAGTTTATTTCTAATTCCTGATCAAAGACTTCGACTTTTGCTCGATGAGATGTTGCAGATTTTGCTCGATGAGGTTGTGTGCGATAACTTAGGCTGAGCTCTGTGTAGAGTTTATCAGCCCTGCGATTGGGGATCCGCCCTCGCCCATCCCTGGTGTGGGGTGGTCCCTTGACGTCGTAAACCACTATATAGGATTAAAGCCTCATTGAATCAGAAGTAAAGTCATCCGTATTCTATTAGACCAAAATATAATTATAGTCATACACTAGGATAATATAGTTTATTAATATGCATATCAAGCGTTGTATACAAGCAAAGAGATGCCGTCCTACGTTTCTAAATGTAGGAAACATTGTTTTCCTGACAAAGTTGTCAGTAATGATCAGTAATGATCTTAGAATCAGTCATTTTTAGAGGTTAAAAAAGGGGATGAATTTTTCGCAACAAGTTCTGTAAAAAGCATTTAGAAAGTAAGGCTTTAAGTTAACTTTACCAAATATTAAGTTCAGTTATAGGACTTTAGCGCATTGAGTTTAAATTAAAACAATATCGCTTAAAACACGTCATTACCGATTTGAGGGTTGTTTAATCATTATCAAGAATTAAGATTTATCATTTTCTGATAAATCATCGTACACGGAAGCACTGTGTTTTGTTGTATCCCCAGATTTTGAGGGTCGCTTAGAGAAATATGTCTTTGTATTTTTAAAAACATAGATGTTTTACACGAAAAAAAAAAATATTTCAGAGATCCTTGTGCGGTATTCTATATTCGCATAAAGGTTTAAAATATAAAATATACATTTAAGAGATATTTAAAACTAGAATGGTATAATAATATAATGTGGTTTAAACCATCATTTTATTAAAATCTAGAAAATTCATGCGAATACTGTCGTATATGAACAAAGAGAAGACCTATAGTTCGCTAACATTACAGCTAACTGTAGGAAACAGATATCCATGGGGTGAAAGCGTAACGAAGACACCATACAAAATACGCTAAGTGTAACGATAGTGTTGTTGAAAATGAGACCGTGGTAAACAATTTAAGAACACTGGCGCTGTTAAACATGCTGTTCAATAACAATGTTCACTATAAACAAGAATCCGACTCTAATGCGGCTGAGCGTGTTTCATATATAACTGTAGATAGATATAACAATTGATATTTACGATGTTAAAAAAATTGATGATGATGAGGCCAAAAACTGCTTACCACATGTTTTCATAACTTACTGCTTACCGCCTGTTTTCTGGATCAGGGCTAAAAGACCCCTGACTAAAATTCTTGTGTCAAAGTATCGGTGTAGACGGAATAAAAAATGAATCATCCCACCTTTCACGTAAAAATATCAACGGTAATTCATTAGCTTAACCGATGTTTAGCCACATACATAAAATAACTGTGTATCTATGACTGTGCTGTGAAATGGGCAATAGCTAGACGAGTTTGCAGTGTAATAGTTTTATAGGTACCAGAAAAACAGCAATACTCATCTTTCATGTCGATGTTTCGTAGACATAGCTGAAAGATGTTCTAAAAGAAATATCTCATGTAGAAATATCGGTTCATGTTTTTGCAAACTGTACAAAAACAAAAAGAAGCAAGATGTAAACGGCCTAATTGACTAGTACATAAAATGTCAATTACAAACATACAAAACTGATTACAAGTGGCTTTTCTGTATGGCTCATGTTGTATTTACTTTTTAGCGAGTTGATCACTAGAATCTACTTTTGTGCAATTTTATTAGCAGGTTATACCCAAGTGTGGAACTTTGTTTAACTGTCTCAAGCTTTAATGAATACGCCGCTCTCAGTGCAATAGTCAGATGTGATTCGGTTACGTGTAAAACAGCATGCACCTACTTTTTGCGTTAATACTTTGTGTATTTATTATAAACGGTGCTTTTCACCCCCTGTTTTCTTAGTGATATCTTAGAATTTTGAATTCATGTATAAAGATTATGTTTTAAAGTTAGACCATAGTCTTTACAAGAGTATGGTAATTTGCATCACTACTGTGTAAAAATAGATCCAAAGATTTTAGCACTACTATTGCTATGCAGGAGAATATCTAATTGTAGGTTGTGAACATTCCATTATCTGATTATTTGGGGTCAGAGAACAATATCTGAACAAAATTTGTGCTGGATGTAAAAAATAAAGGTATTAGTTAATAACAAACAAATAAAATTTTAAATCAGCATGAAACCCTAGTATTAAAGTTTGATAATGACGTACATGATATTTTGTTTTAGTAAAGCTATGCCTGGATCAGCGTGAGGGTGAGACCTTGCAGAGATTACACCAATATTAGCTTTCTCGAACATTGCATGGTTGCACTATGCCTGAAACTTAGTATCAACAGGCATTTCTGTAGGGCTGTCAAAAGAAAATTTGGTTTTAAACACTGCTTTTTCTTAAAAAACATTGTGTCAGATGTATTTGATAGCATGATTGTCTTGTTTAATCGTGTATTAAGTACATATTTATCAGGCTGATATTTGTAGAAATAAGCAAAGTAAATTTATAAAAGAAAAACAACCAGTTAATGGCCTTGCGTCAGAAGACAACTGGTATGAAGATGTTTGGTTTGTAACTTTTTTTTATTCTAACTTTAAAAGCTAGATTAATCTTTGAAAAGGTTAACAGTATTTGATTTTTGGCGTAAAATCTTGGCAAATCTCGGAAAACCACCTTACGCACGCAGTGTTTTCACCAATTGACCTAAGCCGTTGGCCATCCTCGATGCCGTCATTGTGAGTTGAACTGTTTGGAGTTTTGCAGCACCTATTTCTTTCTGCAAAAACATTGCATCAGACATATCATATATTTATTACTTTATACTTGCTAGGAAATTAATTGAAATGGAACCTTTGTATAAATAAGAAAAGTATATTTTAAAAGAAGATTAAAGGAAAAAAGTACCAATTAATGACATTGTGTCAGAACAAAGCAAATATGAAGAAGTGCTTTTACGTTTTTGTTTAAACTTTAAAGTAAGATTATACGATTTGTTTAACACTTTTTCAAAAGGGGGTGGAGTATTTGATTTTGGGGGGAAACGTTGTGTCATTAAACTTAATCTTTGGTTTTAAGGGAAATTAAATATATTTTTAAAAAAGTATTTTATTAGCTAAAATCAATGTCTTTATTCATAAATATGATCTCATTGGTGTAAAATTAGCTCTGCCAATGATCTGACTGGTAAGTCCATGGAGGACTCCATCTTGAAAACTATAATAGCAGAGAGGGACAAAAAGCACTAGTCTACCTCAGCACGTTTCTACAAAACGTTTGCGTTCAGAGCCGGCTGACTGAAACCATCTGAAACGGACACAAGGAGGTCAGTGAGAGGCGCTTGTCACAGCCCCGGCAAATTTGAAAGATTGCACGGCACTTCATAATGCCAAAAGGCATAAAATAGCCAAAAAGCATAACAATTGAATCTAAAAGGAAACGTGACCGGCAAATTCAAAACGAGGGTAAGTATCGGCTTTTCCCCGGTGGATAGAGCTAATGAAGGAGAAAGACTTTGAAAGGGGCGCTGAAGTCCTGCTTTCTGCTCGACAGTTAAGTCAATGTTATGGTCTAAATTACAAGCGTTTTCATTCCTTGACTGTGTAATTCCTTATATAGGCAGCATAACAGTAGAACATGTATAGTTAAACTCGATGAAGTGGTATTGGACGACATGCCGTAGCTTCTTGGCACATTACGGTTACCGTAGTTGCAACACGCATTTAAAGAGAGCTAGAGAGCACTATTCGTTTGAATGCAGAATACAATTTCACCGCTAGATGGGAGAAATTCCTACACAGCGTACCTTTAAGGACTAAGCTATAGGGTCTTTAACAAAAAAGCCTATAAAATGGAGAAGGTCAAAGGGCATGTTTCCTGCTACATACTGTAGTATCATCAGCTCTCCCCAAAGTCTGTTCATGCGGACAACAGACAAACTTTCGCATCAACAAATGCTAACATTTTAAAAGATTTCTTAAAAACAAACAAAACAACTACAACAAAAAAAAAAAAACATTGTGACAAACTTTGACAATATGTTTCACATGGCATGGACAAAAATACAGTTTCAAATATTTTTGTGTAAATAAGATCTAAGACGCCAAAGCGCAGTTCTTGATTTATAACATTTTTATTTTATTTTTTGAACAAATGATGTTTAGTAAAAATAACACCTTAGGTTACATTTATGCAAAATCATTAGAGAAGTCGTCTAAGAAGATAAATAGCAGATACGATTTTAATAAAAACTTTAAAGGTTTGATTTAAACAGTCTTTTAATTTTAAAAGTTTTCACTACAGCATCATGGCTCATGGGTAATGTAGTTTTCACCAGGAGTGAATAAGCTGAAGAATAAGCTGAAGGCTTTATCAGAAGCAAATACCATGTATTAACAACCTCATAGCTCACAGTAGGTCTGTCTTTAAAATTAATTTCCGTATGGAGAAAGTAAATGTTTTTACTTCCAGAAACCGCCTGTTGCACTCTCATTAAAAATAAAATATAAACCACACTAACATGTTACTTGAATGCCTGATTGTCTTGCAGTGTTTGCTGTCTCTAGAGAGAGAGAGAGAGGAGAGAGAGAGAGAGAGAGAGAGAGAGAGAGAGAGAGAGAGAGAGAGAGAGAGAGAGAGAGAGAGAGGGAAAGAGAGGGAAAGACCATGTTATTTTAAATGACAATGAAAAGCGCTAGCCTATATAAATAGTTTTGACTTGACTTTTATATGTTTTGCTTATCATACATTCATATAGCTTACATGTTAAACAATTTATCATGCAAATTGTTAAAAGTTAAAATCAAAGCAAGTAACTGAAGAGGAATAAAATAGGTCTATGTACATATAAGCATGTCTGACTAAATAAGATTTAAAACTGAATAAAAACCAAAACATTTATTTTAAGGTCTTTTATGGAAACCTTAAATAAACGATGCTGCAGATTATGGTTACATCAGATAAAAAATAAAACAGTTAAAATAACATAGCATAATGCAAAATAAACATTGCTGTAAAACAGACATATTAAACTGATAGTTTTGTGATATGGTTTAAAACTATAGCATGATGAGCATAAACAATGTTGTACATTTTTAAAATCATACTTTATGACAAATATAGTAGAGACATTTAATATCTGTATCATAATGCAATCGCCCATATTTAAAAATAATCATATTTTGATAAATTAAAATAGTAGATACATTTTAATATCTGTATCACCAATATCATAATACAACCCCACCATATTTTAAAAATCATACTTTGATCAATTAATATCTGTATCACCAATATCATAATAATGTACCATGTCTAAAAAAATCATAATTTAACCAATTAATATAGTAGATAAAAAATATCTACATCACATCAATATCATAATACAATGTCCTTTGTATAAACAATTTTTCAAATTAAACATCATTGCATGATACAGATAAACAGCAATAGCATATTATAGAAATAGAAACTACTTACTGTTCTGCATTTTTGATTAGGTCCAGACATGGCACACGTCCATGTGTCTTCTTGGCTATTTTATAGCCTTTTACAGTAAGAGCCTGTGGAACAATATGGGGAAACGGCAGAGCTGTGTGTCCACTAGATTCTTTCAGTACTCTATGAATGGAAGTGTTTAAGTTCAAGACGAATTCACATTCCCAGGGGGGTAGGCAGACCTTTAGATTACACGAGCGCCATATTTCACTGATAACTGTCACTCCTGAAAATAAGTCCTATGGCTTAAAAGTAATTTATTACCGGTGGTACAAAACTATTTGTCACGCACACTGTCCATGCTGGCAGGCACTACCTGTGTTTGTGATTTTTTTCTTCAACTCTGTAAAACATGCAAGATGTATTCATTTATTTATTTTGAAATAATTGGTTCAGTAAGACATTTTATTTGTATTATATATTTTACTTTATATTATTTATATAATTTTAAATTAACACTGGGCCCTAGCAATGTGGGAGTGTAAAACTTTAAAGATTTATTTAAGACAATCTTTTCATTTTAAAATAGCATATTTAAACTTTTACGATTATGCTTTGAAATAAATTCTTATATCTATACTAATGTCCTATAGCCACCGTATGTAGAAACATGTTTAGACTTTATGCTCTCTTAGCAAAACAGGAGTGACAATGATGTAATGCACGCCTTGTAAGATTTAAGGCAGAGACCTCCTCATGAAACTGACGCTCATACTGAACACACGCACACAAGCATGCGCGGACACACACACACACACACACACACACACACACACACACACACACACACACACACACACACACACACACACACACACACACACACACACACACACACACACACACACAATTCCGAGACTCTGAGAGAAACACTGGGACCTTTTCAACTTTAATAAATTTTCTTAAACACGGTGAAAAAGTAAGATGATTTTGAAACCCGTTCATAACCTATATGTTTTCTGTTAATCTATAAAACATGTCGGATGACTTTATCTAAATTAGTTGGATCAGTACATTTAGTTGTACTGAATGTACTGAACAACGAATGATAAAGCATTTTATTTATTTAATTTTAAAGAACCCCCCATTCATAATCTGTATGAGATGATTTTATTTTTTTGAGATAATTGGTTCAGTAAGATATTTATTTTTGTTATCCATTCATAATCTGTATGGAAATCTATATGAGATGATTTTATTTTTTGTCATTCATTCATTAACTGTATGGTTTCTTCAACGCTCTAAAAATGTAAGATAGTTTTGTTTTGAGATTATTGGATCATTTAGTCAGATATTTTATTTATATTTCATTTTTTACTTTTAAATGAACAGCATGGTTTTCAACTCTAGTTAGTGTAAAATTTTTTTTTTTTTTTTTTTTTTTTTTTACATTTCATTTATTTACTTTTAAAGAACTGAATGGTTTTCAACATTATATAATTTTAAAGAACAATGTGCTTTAACTCTAGTGGGCATTATAACACCGTTAGAAAATCTCTTTTCTCACTATCCCAGCAAGGGCTGCAGGAATGTGGAGCGGTGTCATGTGTCTCACACACACACACACACACACACACACACACACCACACACACACACACACACACACACACACACACACACACACACACACACACACACACACACACACACACACACACACACACACACACACACACACACACACACACACACACACACACACACACACACACACACACACACACACACACACACACACACACACACACACACACACCACACTCCCCCACCTCAGACTCAGAGACTGTCAAATGCTTGTGAGAGAGAGAGAGAAACACTTTGGAGTCTTTTCAGCTTTTGCATCATCACAGTTGTAAGCACAATTCATATGTTGTATAGATTCTTCAACACACTTAAAATGTAAAGGTTTTTTTTTTTTGTTTTTCAACTCTAGTTAGTGTAAGATATTTATTTTATATTTTTTATTTATATTTAATTTATTCACCTTATAAATGAACAATCTTTTTCAATTCTAGTTAGTGTTAAATATTTAATTTATATTTCATTTATATAGAGCAGAATCTTTTTCAACTTTTTGTAAATGACTAGATTTTTTTTTTTTTAAATGACTTTTCCAACTTTTTTGTGAGATACACTTCCACACTGCTCAGGAACGGGGAGGGTGGGAGGGGTCATACATCCTATATAACCCTTGACACACAAACATATATAATACCAGGATCAAACACAGATGGCCAAATGACGGATCACATCCGGATCAACAGGGCAACACTAAATGTCTACTTGACATATCATCTTCAGGTCAACAGGGCAACACTAAATGTCTACTTGACATATCATCTTCAGGTCAACAGGGCAACACTAAATGTCTAAATGACGGACCACATCCGGATCAACAGGGCAACACTAAATGTCTACTTGACATATCATCTTCAGGTCAACAGGGCAACACTAAATGTCTAAATGACGGACCACATCCAGGTCAACGGGTCAAAAGAAACTGTCAGCTTAATATATCATAACCCCGGATCAAAGACACCTGACAACTTGATGGATCATTTCCAGGTCAACGGGTCAAACCAACTGTCAACTTGATCGATCGTAGCCCCCCAGATCAAAGAGGAAGGTCAAAGGTTAACCCCTACACCGGAGGGTCACCGGAAGGACAGGGGGCGGGGCAAGGTCAAAGGTCAAAGTCATTAATCATTTTGACATTTGCCGTAGCATAATAACTACTTACTGATCTTTTGGAAAACATCCCAGTTAGCATTTCCCAATTTCCATCTGGGAATTTTCTTTCCCTTGTCATAATAACCTTCAATGCCAACTTTAGTTACCACAGGGTAGTGATCACTTCCTATTGTGGTATGTTTGATCACATTCCATGTGCTTAAACCTGCTATTTCACTAGACACAAGTGTTAGATCAAGCGCTGCCTCTGTGTTTTGCATACTTTTGTATCGTGTTCCTTCCCCTATTATTAATACATAGCAAACAGTGATTATCTATAAATTCTTCAACCACTAAACCATTTAAATCTGTTCTATTGCTCCCCCATAGGGAATTAAAATCCCCACACCATATCACGTTATCTTGCAATAGTCCTCCTACATCCTCTAGTATATCTAAACTTACTTTCCCACACAGATTATAGTAATTAATTATGTCAATATTTCCTCTATTAGTCCATACCTTAACCGCAATTGATTCATGATCTGATTCTGTGCTTAAACGTAGCTATAACCTTACAGTATAACTCATTCCATTTTGTACGAATGTCACAACGCCTCCACTTTTGCCAGATTCTCTATCTCTCCTAACAGAAGAATCTGGCAAAAGAGCTGGCACCCACCCCACCCCCCACCTTCTGTTTTATTTATTTATTTTCTTCTCACTGTTAATGTCTGTAACCTTTCATTTGCAATAATAAAAAGACCTGAGCAGACATTTGTCCATTGCCTGGGTATAAAATAAAATATGTATCTTTCTCTGTCTGAATTTACAGAGACAACTGTCACACACACAGTTAATTCATTATTCATAAATGGTTTGGATAGTGACAGTATGAACAACAAAAGTGACACGGTGTTGAGTGCAGTGCTTATTGTCAGGATTCCACCAGCTCCAGTCACTCCTCCCACTCATTCACTCACTCCTCCCACTTGTTCACTATCACCAGAGTTCTGATCACCATCACCTGCACCTCATCTTTCCACCTCCCTTTATATTCAGTTCCCCTTCACACACGTCTCTACATGACACACAGATTCACCCATGCTACTCACCCAGCTTCCATTGGACTCTCTTCTACCCCTGGCCTTCATATCCCACCCTCACCGGCCGGATGACCCAACCCAACCAGATGAACTGGATAATATTGTGAAAGTTCTGATCCCATTTGACTCCTGACATTATGCTGCCTAACTCATAATCATACACTGTTCATTCGTTGGCCAAAGGAGGACTGGCCCCCCGACTGAGCCTGGGTTCTCCCAAGGTTTTTTTCTCCATTCTGTCACCTGATGGAGTTTTGGTTCCTTGCCACTGTTGCCTTCGCCTTTTGGCTTGCTTAGTTGGGGACATTTAATTTTCAATTGAACAATACTATTACAACATTGTTTTCCTGTTATCTCTGTAAAGCTGCTTTGAAACAATTTGTATTGTAAAAAGCGCTATATAAATAAAGGTGACTTGACTTGACTTGACTTGACTTCAGCCATCAGCCATCCGTTTACAACCCTTCCATCCGATCCTCCATCTGCATCTGTAACAGAGCCTCTTATTATCCATCAGCTAAGTTCCCATCTGACTATCATCTGTTGAATACTCACCATATCTCCGGCTGTTTCTGCAAAATGTGTAAATAAACTATATTCACTTACCACCTGTCTGACTCCTGTTCCATCCGTGACACTTATGGTGGAGGGAGTGTAATAAAGTAAAGTGCAACAGAATAGTCTGGGGTGGGAAAAATTAAGTTGTGTTTATGATGGCATGTGTGTTCAAGTCACTTTCATCGGAGTAAGATGACGGTGTACTTACTCAATTAATTACACTAAAATAGAGCAAGTTTCTTAAACTCTAGTTCTATAAAATGAAGAACAAAGAAATGTGCATCGGGTTTTCTTTGTTTTTTTTAATTAATGAAGCCACTGCAACATTTATCGTTACATATTACATTGTTATATTATATTGCCATCATATTTTGTACAGGCGATTAGCTAGCTTTGCTGTAAATAGAAAAGTCTAGCAATATCACTGCTAAATACCTTTAAGTATTGTGGTATTCAGGACGTGTTTCTCATGGAGCCTTCACGTGCTATGGTAAATACCAAAAGCTGACGTGAAAAATGCACATGAACCCCCTCATGTGGTATTTTCCACTGGGCAGCTCATAGAATATTTTGATGCACGAGTTGCCGAGATGAGATAACCTTTGACCTTTTCAAAATGACGGAGAGCAACGCAAGAGTCGTGAATGGTAAGCATTGTACACCACTAAACGTTTTTTGCTACTGTTAGCGGATAACTTTTGTAGCCTATACAATGTTGTGTCATTTACAATTGTAATATAATGCACACTCAGTGTCAGTTTTAAAAATACTGTTATGGTTTGGTGTTACTGTCACGGATACAATTAACACACCTAACGACACACCCCAAACAGCATCAACTCAGCTCACCTGGTCACGCTCATCATCCCCAGAATAGTCGGGTCATCCCCAGAATAGTCATCCCCAGAATAGTCATCCCCAGAATATTCTATAAGAATATTCATAAGATTCTATAGTTTGGATCTCGACATGACTCCAGGTTCCCATGTTTTATCTGCTTGAAACAGTCATGGAAGTTATCTGGTCGCAGGGCTGGACTGGCCATCGGGCAATTCGGGCATTTGCCCGGTGGGCCGACGTGCTATTTGGGCCGATACATCTCAAACTTAATTTTTTTTTTATTTTATTTTTTTATCTGACCGGCCCATCAAACTCGTACATCGGCGGCCCATTCGTTTAGTTTTGAATAATTGGCGGCGCTGGGATCTTTGTACCGGTGTAATGCATTGGACAAAAAAAGTCAGAAGGTTTTGTTTTTCTCTCAGACCGGCCCATGAAACGTGTAGATCAGCGGCCCATTGGTTATTTTCTTGATTGACACTGGGCTGGTCCAATCACATCTTGAAACACCTCACCCTTTGGGCTCTGAGCGAGCGCGAGCCGGCAGTATCTGTTTAAATCGTCAGAGCGATGGAGAAGAAACGCAAGAAAAGTGCAGGGAAATAGCGTGAAAAAAGAATCAGGCTCTTCAAGTGGCTGATGAGGAGTGAGGAGGATCAGGAGAGAAATGAGTGAGTGTAGAGGACTGTGGTGAGCAGAACTAGGCTACTTTACACCTATAGGCTGTGTAGAACCCATTACATTATTTCCACACGTTTGGAAACCATGTTTTCCGCCAAAATAAAAGTTTGATGCAGTTTCTGTCAAAATAAAAGATCACGTGTTTCTCTAAGTATAGAAATTAGTACGAAATTAATTCTGAAAGTTTTTTTTTATTTTTCAGTGCATTTGTTTTACAATACATGTATATTACTGTCATGGGATTAATATTATAACTATTATTATGTAGTAGTGTAATGTAGACAGACACTATATCACAAATAAAAGAGGTTTGAGTTTTTCTTTGTTCAATTTGCACACTGAATATGGGTTGGAGGTCTTAATTTTTTACTCTAAAAGTGGACCAGATGGCTGAATTTAATATTAAAAAGCACAAAATTTTCTTTCGGGGGACCATCCCCCCGAACCCCCCTAGACAGATCAAGGTACACCCACCACAGATTTACCAAAAATCCTGTATGAAACACTGGTATTGCTATGCCAATGCAACTTATACTGTAGCTTGTTTTAGTATTTATCACTGTGTAGTGTAGCCTACTTCAATTGTATTTTACAAACAGTAGTTATTTCATCTGCTAAATCTCACTCATTCCTACTCATTATGGCATTATTGGTTTTAAGGAATAGGAGATGATATACATATTCAAGGACGTGCAAAGATCGGTTGTGTTTAAGATCTTGTAGTGTGCCTGGGCCGGTCTGGGCCAAAATGCCCGGGCCGATTTTTCGTCCCAGTCCAGCCCTGTCTGGTCGTTGTTCTTAAGGCAGCGCTTAGCTTGGCGAGTTTGGTATTTCATTCCCACTGCGTCTAAGCTACACAGTGTTGAGTGAACCTATGAAAGAGAACATCTCTGGTTATTGGTGTAACCTATGTTCTCTGAATAGGGAACGAGATGCTGCGTTCGCTGCCAAGCTCCTCGCGCTGCCAACAAGCTTCCCTTTTCGGCAGAGAAATCTGAGGAGCAGATGGCGAATATCATGTGACGACGAAAGAGCATCGAGGTGGCGCCCGCGCCATCAGCCAATGAACTGGAGTGATTCTATATCGGCTTCATACAATCGGCACACCCAGAGGGCGTTCCCACTGCGTCTAAGCTACGCAGCATCTCGTTCCCTGTTCAGAGAACATGGGTTACACCAGTAACCAGAGACATTTTCACAAATTCAAGTTTTTGTATTTTATATGGAGATAACAGTATCGTTTTCAAAAACTTGCATTTTTAAACCCATTTTCAAATGTTTGCATTTGCAGGCCCCTAAAACGCCTTTGTAGTGTAAATGAATGGCCAAACTGCATCAAAAGTTTCCTGTTTTTAGTTGGAAAAGGTGTTGTGTAAACCACCCCTGCGAAAGTGGAACTGTGTGCATAACTGAGGAAGTGTTGCTTCTTTACTGAATGTGGTCAAACTAGGTAAATAGACCATTTCACAGGTTGGTTCAACATAAAAGGCCAAGGTGCTGAGAAGAGAGTCACAAAATTCGATTGAAAAAACAAAGAACCATATCTGAAGAAGGGTGGAAGCGACCAGGCATGGCCCAGGCTTTATCTCCACTATATCGTCAGGAACCCAATGCTGGAAATCATCATGCAGTCCATCCTGACAGCATCCAGCTCCATCCCCAGGTCCTGAATCACCACAACGAGCCTGTGGTCATTGTTCAGCCCCCTGTGTACCGGGCTCACGCTCCACTGGCTGACCCTGTGCCCGATTACATGTGTTACTCAGTATTTACCACGCTGTGCTGCTGCATCTCTCTGGGAGCTTGCGCACTTAGTTACTCTAGAGATGTAACTATTCATTTATTTACCATTGAATGCTTTTTTTTTTTTCAAGGAAGAGTTTTGATATTATGCAAAGTTCAAATAAGATAT
Organism: Chrosomus eos; assembly: GCA_036326025.1. Classification (NCBI taxonomy): domain Eukaryota; kingdom Metazoa; phylum Chordata; class Actinopteri; order Cypriniformes; family Leuciscidae; genus Chrosomus; species Chrosomus eos. The sequence goes on from CM070831.1 coordinate 7,385,002, forward strand.
ACTAACACCATTCAAAAGTTTGGGGTCTGTAAGATTTTTCTTATTGTTTTTGAAAGTGTCTTATGCTCACCAAGGCTGCATTTAAATCAAAACAAAAAAGCAGTGTGTGTGTGTGTGTATATATATATATATATATATATATATATATATATATATATATATATATATATATAACCTATATAACCTATATATATATCATCGAAAACTATTATTATTTTTGTTGAAACAATGATACATTTTTTTCAGGATCTGGTTGGCTTTAAAGCTTTGTGAAACATTGATAATATTTGAAATATTTATCTAAAACACAGATTTATTACCCTATTTTTTTTTTTAAATAAAATACATTATTGCTTATGTTATCATATAACTTGATGAAACGCAATGAATAATCTACACGCATATTTCACATATATAAACATCATGTTTTTATTTTGGGGGACATTAATAATTATTATCTGATAGAACACAAATTATGTAATGCAGCGAATGTTTGTGAATTTATGTGATCTGTCATGTCATTTTTCACTATAATGAATTTATGAATATATATGGTATGTTTACTGTAATATAATGTGCATTAGAATATTTACAGTATAGACTTTTTTTATGAAAGTTGTTTGATAACCCCGAACATTTGTTTTTTCTCACTTGTCACTTTTTCTCTTCCACTGTCCAAAAATATGTTTGTAGGGATATTTCCTTGGATTAAGAGAACAAGCTTTCTTTATGCACTCAACCTCAAAATCAACTGATTCTAATGTTTTGTGTATACAATACTATTAAAATAATTTACAACATTATTTCATGGGCCACATCTTCAATTTTGACCCCAATCTTTTTCTTTTTTTGCAATTTACCAAATAAAATCACTAAATCAGCCACAGTGCAGAACACAAATACACAGAAATTTATAGAAATTGAATTAAATCACTGAAATTAAGGAGTGCTAGAGCGGTATACCTAAAGTGGTTTGGAGAACTTTGTACATTGGATGAGAAGCACTATATCTCATATTAGGACAATATCACAAACTAGGATGTAAAATGTACAATCTTTTAATATTACAGTGTTAGACAGCTAAACAAAATAATTTACTTGAAGTTATGACAAAAATGTTCTATTTATAAATGTCTCACAAAATTCTTTGTCTAAAATGTCATTGTCTAATCATTGTCTAAAATTTGTCTCTTAAAAACAATTATTCATTAATTAAGTAAAAATTTTTTTATTAATGAAGGCTTGTTTTGTCCAGAGTTTTTAAACAAATCTCTTGAATAAATGATATGATACATCAGTCGATTCTACTGACATAATGTACAGTAATTGTCACGGTGTGGGTTTTGTGTCTTGATCCTTGTTCATGTCTGTCATGCGATTCCCTGTTTGCCATGTGTCTTGTTAATTGTCTGATCATTGTTCCCATGTGTTTGTGATTAGCCACGCCCCCTTTTTATCTTGTTTGCCTGTCTATTTATACCTCTGTGTTTCAGTTGTGGTTTGTCGGTCCTTGTTGTTGCTTCAGTGTTCCTGTCCTGAGTTCTGTGTTCCTGTGTTTCACCTGTTATTTTATTAAATTAGCTGCATTTGGATTCTCTCTCTGCTTCGTCCTTGCTGCATCATTACAGAAATAGATACCATCTGGTCAGTGGCAGTGTAAAAGCGGTTTAAAAAATTCAGGTGTGAACATAATAACAAAGGTTTGATAGACATAGCAGAATCATTGTCACTTAGGAATAAGGTCTTGTGTCAGGTGTGGTGGTGGTGAAAGGACTCCGGTGCAGAGATGTTTTTTTTTTTTATTAATAAAAATACAACACAAAACAAAACTACCCTGTAGGGGGACTTGACTTGACTCGGCAAATTAAACAGGTAGCAAGATGGGCCAGGCTAGACAATCAACAGAAGAGCACAAGGAAACACAACATGAAAAGCCATGTGCTCACCAAACATGACTAAAACACAAGCACATGGCCAGTAAAACAAATCACCAGCCATGTGCTCACAAAACAAGACATGAACATGTAGCTAATGAAACACTCATAAGCCACGCGTTCACACAAAACATGACAACATGAGAGCACACAGCACAAGACAAACATGAGCGTCAGGGCTCTGTCACAAAACCAAGAAATAGTCAGAAGAGACAGAACCCTGACATCTTGTGTGTTTGAATAGAGATTGTGATCTTTTAATGTGTAATTATGCATGGGCCTTTGGCCTAAAAAAAATATGTACAGTGGTGCTCAGAATTAATGGCACCCCTGGTTAATATGATAAAAAATGGCTATAAAAAATAAATCTGCATTGTTTATCCTTTTGATCTTTCATTAAAAAATTTGGCAAAATCCTTACCTTTCATTGAAGTAAAAGATTTGAAAGTGGGGGGGAAATCACATTATAAAATAAAAGCTTCATTTTGTGCTCCCTAACACATTTTTGTGTTGATTTTAATGTTTGTTTTGGATTGTTGTCCTGACAGAAGATCCAACCATGGCCCATTATAAGATTTCTAGCAGAAGGCATCAGGTTTTGATTTTTTATCTGTTGATATTTGCTAGAATCCACAAAGCCATGTATCTGAATAAGAAGTCCAGGACCTCCAGCAGAAAAATATGCCCACAACATTAAAGATCTAATGGTATATTAAATTGTACACATGGGATACTTTTTATCATTGTGTGCACCAAACCCATCTAGTGTGTTTGCTGCCAAAAAGCTCTTTTTTAGTTTAATCTGACCACAGAAGCCTGCGCCGTTTGAAGATCCAGTCGTGTCTGACACCTGAATATGCTGGAGTTTGTATTTGGAGGAGCGAGGAGCATTTTTCTTGAAACCCTCCCAAACAACATGTGGTGAAGTAGGGGTTGTTTGATTTTTTTTTTAATAGGCTTTCTGACCCCAAAACACAACTAATCTCTGCAATTCTCCATCTGTGATCCTTGAAGAGTCTTTGGCTACTCAAACGTTCCTCCTCACCGTCCATTAAGAAAATATAGACACACGTCCTCTTCCTGGCAGAATCGTAACATCTTTAGATGATTGGAACTTCTTAATTATTGCCCCGATGGTGGAAATGGGGATTTTTAATTCTTTAGATATTTTCTTACATCCACTTTCTATTTTGTGATGCTCAACAATCTTTTGCTGCACATCAGAACCATGTTCTGTGGTTTTACTCATTGTGATGGATGATTAAGGGAATTTGGCCTTTGTGCTTCCTCATATTTAAACTCCTGTGAAACAAGAAGTCATAGCTGGACAATTTCATGTTCCTAGTCACCCTGGTGTGCTAAAAAAGGTAAATATTAATGGGAATATACTTCATAGATAAATGATTCATAAAAAATTCTAGGGGTATGAATAATTGTGGCCAACGTGTTTTGGAGAAAAATATTTTTTATAATGTGATCCCCCCCCCCCCCATTTTCAATTCTTTTACTTCAATGAAAGGTTAGATTTTTGCCAATTTTTTGAATGAAAGATCAAAAGAATAAACGATGAAGATTTATTTTTTACAGCCATTTTTGATCATAATTACCAGGGGTGCCATTAATTCTGAGCACCACTGTATGTCATCTTTTTACCAGACCTCAAAAGTCTTCTTTCAAAGACGTTTATTATATATAAATATATATCCTTATTTTTTTCTGTGCATGGAACATGATTTTTTCATGTTTCTTGTAAGTACATCAGCTCAGGTGCACAGGTTTGATTTTCCAGTAACCTGTTTTTCAGCCTGTTGACATTTGCGATTTTGCCTTTACTTTCACAGACTCGCAAAGCAAACGTTGCTGGACAGAGGGCTGAAGCAGAAAGCAACTCTCAAACTGCACTCATCCTGAACAATGTCGGTGTTGTTGTGGGCATAATCCTTATTATACTATATATCCTCAACAAATTTTACTTTAATTATTTACCCTTCTAAAGTTACCCCATGCAATGTTTTCATAATGTTGACTGAATCATTGTGCGAGATGATACATAGACAAAATGTAAATGTATTATGAAAATAAATGTTGTTTCATTTTTTAATTGTTGAAATAAATGCTTCAGAAGTTTTTGTATGATAGTTAATTAAAACAATCTACATTGTTCATTCTCTATTTCTCAAACTCTTCTCAAATCTGTCTGACAAGAGATTTTGTGAATAAAAAATGCACGAACACCCTAGTGAAAAATAAATGTACTCAAATGTATACATTAAATGTATAAATACATTTATTTTATGCCAATGTGATGAGTTAAACTTCACCACATGTTTCGGTAGTGACTGTTTCGGTAGTGACAATTTAAGATACTTTTGAGAAAATGATAGCCAGCACATGGTTAACTACATGGTTAACACAGTTATGAACAGTTGTGCACATATAAAAACTAAATTACACCCAAAAAAGTTTGCTTAATTGCAGAAAAAAAGGTGTTTGGTAGTGACGTCCCTTAAAGTTACACACAGATTTTTTTTAGACTTTTTACTATTTCCTGATAAAAAAATATAGGGGTGTGGTTAAAACCAGTGTCTGCCAATGAACTAAAACACACAGACATGAAAATGTGGGACAATTTTTTTTACATAAAGTTTCATGATTAAAAATAAAATATAAAAATAAATGTTATTTTTTTTACTTTACTTTTTAAAATAAATCAAATATATATTTTTAAAAACAACAATGGAAAAAATGAAAAAAAATTCTATATCATTTTCACAAGTTGAAATTTAGGGGTTAGGGTTCAGGACAGCTACCTCCCAATTAAAAGTAACCAATAAATTATGATTTTAGATTAAGCTTACTTATATTTTAAATATTATTGTGGAATTCAATAGATAATAGAAGGTTCTTAATAAACATCTAAAATTTAAATGAGAAAAACTTGATTCCTCTTAGCCAGAGTTCACAAAGGTGTGCCACCTCTCTGTAGAGTACAAAGAAAATAAGACGGTGCAAGTTTACTAAACAGAACAATTAAGCCGCCAGGAAAACTGGAATTCATCTGAGAAATCCAAGTTGTCCCACTACCCTACCTGGACCATTCTGGATACCCTCCTCCAGGGAGCTTTCAGAGCACCTCTGGGCATCAAGGCCAGCAGTACGGCGCTCCAGGACCATACGGACAATTCACCCTTCGCGTGGAGCTTGATTGACAGGTGTTCTAACCAATCATACTTCGCCATCCGCCATTTTGTCCGAAAAAGCAGCCAGTAGAGTTAGGAGGATTTTAACTTGGTAAAATGAATATACTGACGCCTTTCCGCGGTTAAAACAACATTACTTCTTATGTTCGTTCATGTTTATTTGATGCTATAAATGAACTAGAAGGAAGAGATGATCGGATCACGAGCAGCTTTAACGGATGCTCTACAGCGATCTGTCACGGCACATTAAAGAGCCCCAAAACGGTATTTATTGTTTAAATTTCTTTAAAAAAATGACCACATTTGAAAGCTGAGACTTTGTTTAATATGTTTAATATCAAAAGTAACCGAAAAGTAACCTGGTCTGTCCTGTCTGTCCGCGTGTTGTCAGTCTCCTCTCTGCTCCGCGATGTATTTTTCACTGCGTGAGAACATGGTGAGAACATGAGAGCAGCATAGCTTGTCGGAACATAGCGACAGTAACTAAGGAGGGCGGGTCTTTGCGAAGGGTCAATTAAGGGCCATAACACACATAACACAACAACACTCCACTGGCCTATCCGCTGCCAGATTACCTGGGCTATTCCATCTTTACCCTGCTGTGCTGCTGCTTTCCTCTGGGCATTGTTGCTCTAATTTACTCTATCAATGTAAGTATTAGTTCACGTATCTTTCTTAACCCTATTTAAACTGATACACTATCCCTGGCTGATCATAAAATGTAAATCTTAATTCTTGTTGTTTTGTTAATGGTATTAAATCTCTTACAATATACAAGAAACAGCTGAATATTCATTTATTCTGTGAGCACTTAACAGCATAAACTGAAAAAAAGTGTTTCTATTCTTTTACTATTACTTTGTCTGTGCTCTCACTTTTCATTGATCCCTTCCTGTTCTTGCTTGTATTGTCTGAATGATGTCTGAAACTTTGTGTCTTGTGTTTATTTTGCACTAAAATCACTTTAATTTAAAGGGAAAGTTCACCATATATAAAAATGTAGTAATGAGTAAGGTCACATTATCTTTTTTGTGTGAACTTCCCCTTTAAAGGCTAAATGGTCTACAAGACTTTGTTAAAATAAATGGACAACAAGACTTTGTTAAATTAAAAAAGAGAGCTCATAAATAACAAGACACATATACAATGTTTTTTAGTGTTCAAAATGTGGTAAAAGAATTGTGATTACATGACTTGTATTCAAAACAAAAGAAGTTGAAAAGATGTTTGTCTCCTTTTACACAAACATATATTGATCCCATAAATTTGATGTTTTGGCATTGAGAAAGAGGTATGGTAGTCTACACAACGTCCCAATTTCACTATTGCTTTGTGCATATCTGTGAATTTTCTCTATATACTGTATATTGACCATGTGAAGCTAAAGTGTACCTTTGTTGTCCTGCAATATAGATAACTGATAGAGTATGAATTTAAGACACCAAATTAGTTTGATGGTTCATAAAAAGGAAATGCAATAGATGTTTCTTTAAAGAAAGGAAATTAAACCATTACAAGACCACTTGTATATGAAACTTGCTCTGGGTTTCCATTGCACAAAAAGTCACATTGGTAACATAATAGCTGGTGGATTATTTTGAAATAATGCCTTATTTTAGCATCAGTTTAAATATGCATGTTTCCACAATTTATTCATGAGCAACCATGCGAAACTGTTACAGGTCATTGCTTTACTAGGACATAAACAGTCAATCACTCTTGTTCAGAGAAAACTCAGAATGTTCTGGAAAACACAAGTGAAATTATGTTTCACATTCATTTTCACAGACTCGGAATGCCAACATGTCCGGACAACAACAAATAGCAGAGAAAAACTCTCAAATGGCGCGCACTGTTAACCATATTGCTCTTGGTATTGGCCTTGCCCTCTTTGTGTTGTACATCGTCAAGTCAAGTCAAGTCAAGTCATCCTCATTTATATAGCGCCTTTAACAATGTAGATGGTTTTAAAGCAGCTTTACAGAGACAAACAAAATTTAAGGTAACAAAGATTGGTTTGGTTTTATAGCGGTTCTTGAATATGTTGTTTCCAGCTAAAGTTAGATTTGATTGATTCAATTCCCATCGAAATGATCATTTTTTATTAAATAAGGGGCCGCTAAGACGACGCCGTTCTCTCTAAACAGACTTTAAACGCGAACCTATGATAAACGATGATGGCGTTTGAATATATGTGCGCAGGTTTGTAATTCGCTACAAACCATGCCTAAACAAACTACTTGTCTTGCCTATAAATTTTGATGCAGAATTTAATTTTATAAATTCGGCGTAGGGACGCGAAACCGGAATTTCATAGCGCTTTATCCGTAGAGTGGAATAGGGATCCTCCATAGGGAGAGGCTAGTTGGCACTTCAGCACTGCGTTGTCATCGGGTCCAGGCGAAGGTCCTTCGTCAGATCTGGAAACGGCCTGGATCCGGCAGGCTGCAGGAAAACCTTGGGATAAACAAAGACACAAAATTAGCGTAGACGCCATTCTTCTTATGATGTAACGAGTACATCAGGATTTACGGGAAGTGTTACCGGTTCCGGCTGGCCTAATCTATGCAGCCTAACATTTAATTATAGAAGTCGATAATGTATTACAGTGTTTCTCAACCTCTCCTGCAGGGACCCCCTGACAGGCCATGTTTCTGTTTTAACCCTGAAGTGGCACACCTGATTCAATTCATTAGAGTAGGAAGAGTAGGAATTAGTCAATTAATCAATTAGTCAACTACTCATTAAGCCTTTAATTAATTGAATCAGGTGTGCCATTTCAGGGTTAAAACAGAAACATGGCCTGTCAGGGGGTCCCTGCAGGAGAGGTTGAGAAACACTGATGTAATATGTGAATGCTAGGTCAAAGAGATGTGTTTTTAGTCTAGCTTTAAACTGACAGACTGTGTCTGCTTCCCGGACAATGGTAGGAAGATTGTTCCAGAGTTTTGGTGCTAAATAGGAAAAGGATCTACCGCCAGCAGTCGATTTAGATATTCTAGGTATTATCAACTGGCCAGAATTTTGAGATCGCAGTAGACGTGCAGAACTATAATGCGTTAAGAGCTCGCTCAAGTACTGGGGAGCTAAGCCATTTAGTGCTTTGTAAGTAATCAGCAATATTTAAAAATGTATAAATATATTTTTTATACATACGATGTTAAATAGGCAGCCAATGCAGTGTTGACAGAACCGGGCTAATGGTCATACTTCCTGGTTCTGGTAAGAACTCTAGCTGCAGCGTTTTGAACTAGCTGTAGTTTGTTTATTAAGCGTGCAGGGCAACCACCCAGTAGAGCATTACAATAATCTAGCCTTGAGGTCATGAACGCATGAACTAATTGTTCCGCATTTGTCCGTGAGAGCATATGACGTAATTTAGATATATTTTTAAGATGGAAAAATGCTGTTTTACAGATACTAGACACTTGACTTTCAAATGAAAGATTGGTATCAAACCACGATGATCGTCTACATCATCGTGGTGGTTGTCAACAGTAAACAACAAACAACACCTCCTTAATTGTCAGGCATATCAGCTGAACACCAGGAATGAGGGCTTTCCAAAATTAACATAATGCCATAAGTATAATTTTATAACCACATTGTGATGTTTTTTAGACTGCAGTTTCGTATGATTGACTATGTTTGATCTGGGTCCGTGTACGTTGCATTCATTCATTTTTCGATTTAATATTGAAAGTAGAAAAATTAGAAAACGGCTCATTTATTAATTTTTCTTTTTTCCAAAAAAATTAAAAAATGAGAATTCGGCTTGATTTTTATATTTTTATATTCAGGGATAGAAAATGGAAAAATGGCTTGAATATTCTATTTCCACGTGTGGGCGCGCATGAAACGCCCCTTTCCGCTGATTGGTCAACCAAAGATCAACGCTTTCAGTTCTTCCACAGTTTAACAGTTTCCACAGAATAACAGTCCTCCGCTGCTGGACGGATTCTTAAAGTGTTTATTACAAATAAACTCTCTCTCATCCAACAACCGGACTAATGCTTGACACAAATTGCGCTGGGCAGGGCCTAGAAAGGGTTTTGTTCTCTATAGGCATGGATTCGACAATCTACACTAGAGAAATATTAGCTGATTATTTCAGAAATATTATGTAGATTATCTCGCATCTGCACCCACATGACATGACCCATCATTAGCCTACTTCACAGCTGGGTGACCCACTGACCAGTATCCATTTAAGTGTAAATATGCAGCAGTCATAACTATTTTAGACTGCACATTGAGTTTTTGGACAAGGGATGAAGCTGATAGATATGAAAAGATATAAATTGCATCTATGAGGGTGTATCTATTTTGGTTGTTATTCTATTCGTTTTTTTTTTTTTTTTTTTCATAGCTTACAGCTTTCATAGCTTAGGTATAATCATGTTTACCTTTGCAAGGGCAATTATTCTAATATTTTTAAATATAGGCTATTTGTAACTTTTATAAAAAAAAAATATGAAATTTAATCTACAAATTCAATTAGAATAATAAGACAATAAGCGGTTACCAATCAAATTAAATTAGTATCTTTTTTTACAGTCTACGGTATCAACCAAAGAAGCTGCATCTGAATTCTGAACTGGCATGTAGACCTATTAGCCTACTATTAACTGTTTAATGCTGCTCAGAGGATTTACACAGTAATTACAAATATATAGTATTATGATATTAACGTTTTAAATATAATATTTTGAATAGCCTTTTAAATATGAAATTAATGACAAAATGAAACAATACTTAGATTATGAGATTAAGGCCGGAGACACACTGGCTGCGTGGCGTGAGCGTGGCGTTTCTGTTGCGTTTCAGCTGCGTGGCGGCTGCGTCGCGTTTTCTGTGTCTTTGCACATCAGAAGCGTGTCTGACGCGGCGCTGCTGACACGGATCACCCTTGTTCAACGTATGGGAGAGAGTTGTGCAAGCCCTATACTTCGTGTTAAGCATAAATATAAAGCCTTCTGATAAAGACACTGTCAGCACAGCAGTATTGACAGCAAAATAGACTACAGAATGTTTAGTTCTGGTGCAATATTTGAAAATTGATAATTATGCCTATTTATTTAGCCTATTTATTTTTAAATTAGGCCTATAGGCCTATTTATATCTGAATTTGTCAAAAATGTAATTTATTAATATGTATTCGTGTACAAAATAACATATAAACATCTTTTCCTATTCTATTTAGCCTGGAAACGCTTCCAACACGCTTGCGTGTCGCGTGAAAAATAGGCGTCGATTCTATTTCTAGCATGCACGCGTTTTCCGCGCGGCTCATGCCGCGCCTGAGACGCGCGTGTCACGCAGGCAGTGTGCAAGCTCTAACCTGTTAACATGGGAGCCGAAATAAAAACGGACACGCCACGCAGCTGAGACGCGCACGCCACGCAGCCAGTGTGTCTCCGGCCTAAGACCCCCAGTAGGTGGCAGTGCGTAGCCTAACTGTCTTAATAGTCAGTCAGTGAGTCATTCATTCAACCGATTCGTTCAAAACGCTGATTCATTCATGAACCAATTGGCTGTTTATGGGACATTGAATCATTCACTCAACCGATTTATTCAAAGAATCGAGTTCAATTGAGTCAGCCGGGTCCGTGTATCATCCGATCATTTCATTTCCAATTTGAAATGAAATAAGCAAAAACGAGAAAACGCGCCTTTATTCGTTTTTTTGTTGTTTTTTTTGAAAAAAAAAACGAAAAAAACGAGATTTCGGCTTGATTTTTCGTTTTTTTGGTTCACGGGTCAAAAACGGATAAATGACTTCAAAATCAGTTTTGCACATGTGGGCAGTCACAAGACGCCCCTTTCAGCCGATTGGTCAAGCAAATCTGAGCCTGTGACGTCATCAGTAATTCCCCAGGTCTTTTCAACAAAATAATAGTCCTATGGCTCTGCGTACCGCTGCTTAAACTGTAGGCTTGCCTACAGGGCTGTGCAACTTAACGCGTTTCACAAAAATATTTATTTCAGAAATACTAAATATTAATCTGCACCCAGCCGGTTTTATTTAGCTGTGCAGAGTTAAATCTGTGTAGTGCTGCACTAGACCGCGCAGAGCGGGTGAAGCACAGACCAATGTTCTGTCAAGTGTAAATACGCAGCAGTCAAAATAACTCTTCTTTTAGACAATACGCTCAGTTTTGGACAAGGGGTGGTCATTGCAAATACTGTAATGCAAAACGGCTGATGGTGGTGTGGGTAGGCTACCGTAAATTAAAATTTAACTGATCATAGCGCGCGAGAGTGAGACAGCGAGATGATTGACAGGACGATAGCGGAGGAAAAAACTCAAGATAGTCTAACATGTGTTTATTTAACAGTAACATATTACTTTAATATATAAGTGAGTTTGTATCTGAAAACAACAACAACAACGAAACAATCAAATAACAGTGTGAACCACAAACTGAGCGTTCATTTTAAACGGAAATTTCCAAATATATCAGTGTTGGGCAAGTTACTTTTAAAAAGTAATTACTTACAGTTACTAGTTACTACTGCCAAAAAGTAACTCAATTAGTTATTCAGTTACAAATTATAAAAGTTACTTCAGATTCAGAAAGTTACTATTGCGTTTCTTTCAAGTACATTTTAAATGCTCAAATGTGACCCCACCTCCACCCCTCTTTGACGGAACTTAAAATACATGGTGTGCGTGTTCAATTATTAATGATAAACCTGATTATTATAATGAAATGGACACTTTATAGGCTACATTATTAACAGAAATGTACACAAAGCTAAACTATTTTAATGTTGCCATGGGACAAAGTGAGACTAGCCTCCAATCAAATGCCATGTATATCTATACCAAAAAGAAATAACACATATATAGGCTCAATCGGTTTGCAAATAAAACAAAACAATTTTTTTTTTACTTTATTACTCCTTAATTAGACATTAGAAAAATATTAGTCTACACATGCGTTTTATATTGAATATGAGGGAAATACACGTTTTATATTGAATATGAGGGAAATACACATGTTTTATATAGAATATGAGTGAAATGCACATGTTTTATATTGAATATGAGTGAAATACACGTTTTATATTGAATATGAGTGAAATACACATGCGTTACCAACGTGACACAAAAAATCCTTAACTTTTAGGTGGCAAAATATTGTTTTGTAATTCTGTGATTTACAATGCGCAAACCAAAAGAAATACTACCCACCAGATGAAGAAGGGTTGGCTCTCCACAGAACATAAAATATTCATTTTATTTAATTTTTCGTGTTAGTATTTATGAGGAAAAAACATTGTTATGGACGTGACTGAAAGCGGCACTAAAATACTTTGAAACTTTCACAGATACCTCAAAAAGAAAGAACAAAGCCTTTCTTTAAAGTGAATTTCATTTTGTATTAATTGTATCTTAATTTTACTCAATGTTTCATCAACCAATTGCCTGGATTTAATAAATAAGAAGTAGCCTAAATATAGCAGATAATAGATAATGACACAAAGTCGCCGGCGCGTGATCTGGAGCTTGTCTCATAAACAAACCGAAACTCAGCCCATAGACCTGAGAAATATATCTATATAAAGCTTTTAAACAGAACAATTCAAAACGAAAGAAAACAGACTCTCTGCTAGGCCTAATCCGTACGAAATGTGCATTTCTCTCTGGCACGTTCACTTCTCGAAGAACGCGTGTCAGCATCGTCAACTTCATCTTTGGACACTGACACACAAAAAACACTTGTTTATTAATAAACAATTAAAATGTCTCCTCGATGTATTTTACATATTCATAATCATTACTTTTTTCGGTTCTTTGTGACAGCTTTAAGGTGCTTTATTGGCAGCATATTTTTTCCCCTGGACTCTGCGACAGGGGTCACCCTCAGCACCCCTACTTTTACAATTACATAATTATATCATGAAAATACGATACATTAACTCAGTTGCATTGGTCTCAGTTTCTTTACTGCCTCTGCTGCTTCCTGCATGCCGGCCTCAACACCGCCACCAGAGAGCAGTTGTCCGGGAAGGGCCCTCAGTGGAACTTCACGGATTATGTAGAGTGGGTATTGGTTTCCTGTAAGTCGCTGTTCACAGTGGGTCCTGTCGAGCCAGAGCCTTCACCGCTGGTCCCGTCCAGCACAGATCCTAAGCCTTCGCCCTCACCGCTGGTCCCGTCCAGCACTGATCCTGAGCCTTCACCGCTGGTCCCATCCAGCACAGATCATGAGCCTTCACCGCTGGTCCCGTCCAGCACAGATCTAGAGCCTTCGCCCTCACTGCTGGTCCCGTCCAGCACAGATCCAGAGCCTTCGCCCTCACTGCTGGTCCCGTCCAGCACAGATCCTGAGTCATCACCGCTGGTCCCGTCCAGCACAGATCCTGAGTCTTCACCGCTGGTCCCGTACCGCACTGATCCTGCGCCAGAGACCGTCCAGCCAGAGACCGTCCAGCCAGAGACCGTCCAGCCAGAGACCGTCCAGCCTGAGACCGTCCAGCCAGAGACCGTCCAGCCTGAGACCGTCCATCCAGAGACCGTCCAGCCAGAGACCGTCCAGCCAGAGACCGTCCAGCCAGCGCTTCACGTCAGCCACGCCGAGCCTGCGCTTCACGTCAGCCGCATCCAGCCAGAGACTGTTCCTGAACCTGTGGTGGTTCTCCCCAAGAAAATTTGGGGGGGGGGGGGGGGGGGGGGGGGCTATCCTTCACCGCCATTGGCCGCCCGAAGGGTAGTCTCCGCCGTGGCCGCCCGAAGGGAAGTCTCCGCCGTGGCCCCCCGAAGGGAAGTCTCCGCCGTGGCCGTCCGAAGGGAAGTCTCCGCCATGGCTGCCTGAAGGGGATTCCCCGCTGTGGTCGCCCGAGGGGTGGTCTCCTTCTCCGCCATGGTCCCCTGACCAGTCTGCTCTGCCCCGGTCACGCCCACGTCCTGCTCTGCCCTGGCCACGCCCACGTCCTGCTCTGCCCTGGCCACGCCCTGCTCCGCCCTGGCCACGGCCACGTCCTCCTCCACCCTGGCCACGCCCGGGTCCTGCCCTGCCCTGGCCGCCTGCTCGTCCTGCTCCGCCTGGACCATCCTGGAGTCCGTCCAACTGCACCCGGTCCACCTTCCCGTCACGGACTCCAGGATGCCCACCCTCCCTCCCGTGTTCTGCCTTGTACGGCGCAGGTCGCGCCTAGCGGGAGGGGGGAGTTATGTCACATTCACCACCTACTTCATCGTCTGTGTCTTCACTACACTTCCCAGAATCCTCTGTCATCATCACCTGCACCTGCTCCTCATCACCCTCATCATCATCATCACCGTCACCTGTTGTCTTTGTCATTATCTGTGTATTTAAGCTCCCCTCTCACTCCTTGTCTTTGCTGGTTATTGTTTGAGCACACGCTCACTGTTAATGTACCACTTTATTGTTAATAAACCTTGTTATTTTGTATCCTCGCCTGATCTTCATCTTCATCCACCCGTGGACCCTGACAACTGCAGCTTTCTAATTGGGTTTATGAAGTGCGTCGGTATAATATTAGTATATATTATATAGGCTTCATAAATATATTATATAGGCTACAATAAAATAGTAGGCTACTACTCCCGCATAGTAGGCCTATTAAACTTTTTTTTAACAAAACGATTAAGACGGAATTCATAAAACAACAGCAAGCTATAACAAATAAATAAGAGATATTTGGAAATTTCCCTTTAAAATGAACGCTCAGTTTGTGGTTCACACTGTTATTTGATTGTTTCGTTGTTGTTTTCAGATACAAACTCACTTATATAGTAAAGTGATATGTTAATGTTAAATAAACACATGTTAGACTATCTTGAGTTTTTTCCTCCGCTATCGTCCTGTCAATCATCTCGCTGTCTCACTCTCGCGGCTATGATCAGTTCAATTTTAATTTACGGTAGCCTACCCACACCACCATCAGCAGTTTTGCATTACAGTATTTGCAATGACCACCCCTTGTCCAAAACTGAGCGTATTGTCTAAAAGAAGAGTTATTATGACTGCTGCGTATTTACACTTGACAGAACATTGGTCTGTGCTTCACCCGCTCTGCGCGGTCTAGTGCAGCACTACACAGATTTAACTCTGCACAGCTAAATAAAACCGGCTGGGTGCAGATTAATATTTAATATTTCTGAAATAAATTAAGCGTCAGCGTCAGTTCTGGCAGGCAAGGTAGTCAAGCCGCTGCTTATGCTATTTGCTATCAACGCTGTCTGTCAGCTGATCTGCTCCAGCTGAGCTGCATTAGCTGGTTAACTCCCCTTGCTGCTCAATGGCCAAGCTCAAACAAGGCGCCCTATTTAAAGCTCATTCACCTTGCTCATACATGCTTGCTGCTCGCTCTGCTGGCTCGCTGCTGCTGGCTCGCTGCTCGCTTCTGCTGGAATATTGACACAGGACTCGACGTGATTCATTCTCCATTCATCTCTGAAAGTCTTCACGAAGCTAAGTTCCTTTTTAATATTCATTGCTAAAAGCTATCAGTGTGTTGGCAACATGCTTCTCGTTAATGCTATCCGTGTGGCATTTGGGCTTATCTAACTTAGTCGTTTTCATAAAAAATGCTTATGCGATCATATTGGCTACGTGCGTTATCTGTTGTCACTGGCTTTTACCACTATGCAGCGCAGATTCAAGCAGCTTGCTGTGATAGGAATTAACTTCTGCGGACTGCCTCCGGACCGTATACAGCTCATTCTACGCATTGTGCAGCAACTACGGCGGTGGCACTTGCTCCGGTTTAACCCTTTAAGCTATGGGGCGGTGGTTTCTGCTGCTTACGAACGATACCTCCGTCCCGATGTTCGGGATATTCTGACGCCCAGAAAGCCATGAGCTCAAGTCTCTGATTTGTTTCATTAATAAAACACATTTGATCATTATTTTGCTCGCGCTCTGCTCAGTTAACGCCCCTGATGCGCTATCAGCTGTTTAATTTGTTCATCTAGCTCGTTCTCAGAGGTGGATTAGTCATCTATCCATAGAGCTTACACTGTAGACTGTCAAACAGTTTAAAGACGGATAATCTAGGTAACAGCATGTTTTAGCTATTGCGGTCTTGATTAGTCATTTCAGTAATTAATTAATATTTTTACTTACTATTATAAATCGCTAAATTAGGGCGGCTCAGACGACACTGTTCGAGACACTCAATTTTGTTTTGGGGGGAATAGCCCATGTAGTCAAATAAATCATCCTCTGTATCACAGAGGATTGCCAGGTGTGGTTTTGTTTGGGGGGATATTTTAGCTCTCACAGTCCTAAAACTGTGTGAGCGTTCCCTAATGCTGCTCCTGCGGTCCTCTGACTCTATGCTATTTCATGGTGCTCATGAAAGGTCAGAGGACTCCATGAACAGAGCCATACCGCCAAATTTCAATTCAGGAACATTAACCTGTTTGCAATCTATTCAATTAAATTCTAAATTATTTTGTCTGTGTGTTCTTGACTTAATGGACCTGACAGAAATTAAGCGTCAGCGTCAGTTCTGGCAGGCCAGGTAGTCAAGCCGCTGCTTATGCCAGGGGTTCTCAACTCCAGTCCTCGCGACCCACTGCTCTGCATATTGTGTATGTCTCCCTTATTTAACACACCTGATTCAGATCCTCAGCTCGTTAGGATATGGAGAGTCTACCCTAACGAGCTGAGGATCTGAATCAGGTGTGTTAAATAAGGGAGACATACACAATATGCAGAGCAGTGGGTCGCTGTCACATCCATAGAAAGGTAGACCAGGCAGATGTAAACAAATAACAAGTTTATTTAAGTGCAGAGTGAGCAATGCAGGATTACTTGAGTGCGATGGTGATAACAGAGATGACGAACACTTAACTGACGGTGAACCAATGTCTTTACAGAATGCTGATGAAGTAGATGGCAAGGGAATCACAGGACAATGAACGAAGACAATCTTCAGGATAACTGGTAAGTCTCTTTCAGAAAGGAATCTCAGGAAGTAGAGTCTGTAGTGTCGAACGACGAGACCAGACACTGAGGTGCAGGAAACTGTGACTGAAGTAGTGAGTGCAATCATGACGTGCAGGTGTCCGTGATTAGAATTCAGGTGACTGTGATCTGGTGTAATGAACGGGTGCAGTGGACGGGAGTGATGACGTGGATGGCTCCGTGACAGTCGCGAGGACTGGAGTTGAGAACCCCTGGCTTATGCTATTTGCTATCAATGCTGTCTGTCAGCTGATCTGCTCCAGCTGAGCTGCATTAGCTGGTTAACTCCCCTCGCTGCTCAATGGCCAAGCTCAAACAAGGCGCCCTATTTAAAGCTCATTCACCTTGCTCATACATGCTTGCTGCTCGCTCTGCTGGCTCGCTGCTCGCTTCTGCTGCCCGCCACCTCCCCAGCTCCTCCTTATGCATAATGTGGCATTTGCTTATGTCATGTTGCCCGCTCTGTCACGGGGGATATTTTAGCTCTCACAGTCCTAAAACTGTGTGAGCGTTCCCTAATGCTGCTGCTGCTGTCCTCTGACTCTATGCTATTTCATGGTGCTCATGAAAGTTCAGAGAACTCCCTGAACAGAGCCATACCGCCAAATTTCAATTCAGGAACATTAACCTGTTTGCAATCTATTCAATTAAATTCTAAATTATTTTGTCTGTGTGTTCTTGACTTAATGGACCTGACAGAAATAATTCTGTGAAACGCGTTAAGTTGCACAGCCCTGTAGGCAAGCCTACAGTTTAAGCAGCGGTACGCAGAGCCATAGGACTATTATTTTGTTGAAAAGACCTGGGGAATTACTGATGACGTCACAGGCTCAGATTTGCTTGACCAATCGGCTGAAAGGGGCGTCTCGTGACCGCCCACATGTGCAAAACTGATTTTGAAGTCATTTATCCATTTTTGACCCGTGAACCAAAAAACGAAAAATCAAGCCGAAATCTCGTTTTTTCGTTTTTTTTTTTTTTTTAAAACGAAAAAAACGAATAAAGGCGCGTTTTCTTGTTTTTGCTTATTTCATTTCAAATTGACCGTTCGCAGGCCCCTCCCCCAAAACGGCTATTGTCCAATCACAAACCATAGCAACCGTTACTATGTGAGCAGGTTCGTCAAACATTGACTCCAAGCAAGATGGTGAAGCGGTGCGCCCACGGCGTTTGTAAACCGGACACTAGATATCCCGAGAGATTGTCTGGAAGAGTTCTGTTCTTTCCATTCCCAAAGCCGAAAACACAACGTGAGCGGTGCCTACAATGGATAAAACAGTGTGGACGGCCCCACTGCCAGTTACATGTGTCGAACATGGTCACGTGCAGGAGACTGAGACATTGAGATTAGTCAAAGAAACATAGAGAAAGCAGATCAGGAGGATCCACAAAGGAAGTACGTTTTCTAAAGGCTGGTTGTTAACATGATATTTTCGGGGGGAAATGAGCAGCAGTCACTAGCAGTGCAGCACCCGTAGCTAACGCTACAGTTTAGACTAGAGGAGTGCACGCTCGCAACGGGGGAAGCATAAAGCTTATCTGACAACATCAGTTCATATATCAGTATCGTAACGAATATAAATAACCTTAAATAATGTATGGTTATCTGCATCTTTCCGTCTCGTATGTGTAGTTACTTTTTAAACACGAAAATCGCATTCAGCATGATACGCAAGCGGTAGCCGTGGTAATGAACACCCTGCTTGTTAAAGCGAATGTATAATCCTGTATCTGAGGCAAAATTACTTAATATGCAGCGCGAGTTATATATTTCTAACTCCAGACAATTAGCCACTGAACCAGCTTATAAAATCTTCTTCAAGGCTGTGCTGGTTGCATCATGGGGTTTCTCAGATTTCGCTTGAGCCTGGTATAAGAATTAGCCTCGATAGTAGTCGTGTCTCCAATGCGTATTTTTAAATTTTGAATATATCCCTCCACTGCATAACCCCTTGTGCCTCGATCTGGAGGATATCGCGGAGGTATTGATCAAAAAAAGGTCACTGACGCGCACGGGTATTATACCTCTTCCCATCATGGCAATCTGTGGCGCTGGTTGTGTTTGACCATTTGTTTGACGGGCGTAGCAACAATAACTAGGGGGCGTGGCTTCTGCGAACGGTCAATTGGAAATGAAATGATCGGATGATACACGGACCCAGCTCGTTTTTGTTTTTTAGTTTGGTTTAAAAACGAAAAATTTGATTTTGGCTCAATTTTTCATTTGAGTTTTACAAATCGGTTTATGGGTTCGATATTTTATTTTGCACACGTGGGCAGCGCTGACCCTTTAATCTGATTGGTCAAACCACTCTACCTTCAGTACAAGCTTTTCTTTCTGTCAGGCAGAAAGAGAGTCAGTACAAGTGCGGCACTAACAAATGCTTTAATAAAATAATGTCTGAAACCACCACTCACTGTTAATTAACTACGCACAGTAATTGTCAGGTAAATGAGAACAGGAAGCAAGATGCAAGTGAAACTATTTATTATAAATGGAGTATGAAGTAATGAGTCCAGAGAAGATAGGGAATTGGCGCAGGGACCCTGATGGTCAGATGGGTCTGGTGAAGAGAATGCAGCCGTGTTGTGAAAAGTGTCCAGTGAAGAGAATAATCCACAGGAACAAGGAAGGCACAAGACTTTTGGCGCTTTTCCACTGCATGGTACGGTTCGGCTCGGCGCAGCACGGTTCGGCTCGCTTGCTTTTCCACTGCGTGGTACGACTCGGCACAGCACGGCTCGGCTTGCTTTAGCTCGGTTTGCTTTTCCACTGCAGTTAGTACCGCTTCAAAGTGGGTGGGATTATAGACTGATCGTTATAGTTTATCCGCTCCTCGGCAACCAACGAGATGAACGTCTGCACTTCGTCCACTGAACACGATTCAGCCATTTCTTTTTTGGAAGTTTTTTTCTTTATTTTTTCTTCAAGCAAGCAGTTTTAAAACAGGTGCTACAGCGGTGACTGTTACTTGCTATTTAAATCCAGCGGGTTTGATGTCTCGCATGTAAATACAATGACGCTGGTAGTGACGATTCTGTCTGACCAATCAGTGATCTGCAGTGTTTCACGTCACATTTTAGTATCAGTACGCTTGGAACCTCAACAGAGGTGGTACCATTTAAAGCGAGCTGAAGCGAGCCGTACCGTACCGTACCATGCAGTGGAAAAGCACCACAAGTGAGCCGTACTGAGCTGAGCCGTACCGTACCATGCAGTGGAAAAGCGCCAAAGCGTGCCGTACCAAACCGAACCGTACCGTACCATGCAGTGGAAAAGCGCCAAGCCAAACTGAACCGTGCCATACCATGCAGTGGAAAAGCGCCATTTGAGACGCTGACTGGAACACACACACCGGGAAACCACAAACAACGATCTGACAAAGGAGATGAGAAAGTGATGAGTATATACACACATGATGACATGAGCTGCAGCTGTTGACGGGAGTGATGAGTGATCGCTGATGATTGCTAATGGGCTGGCATACCCACCTAATCAGCGCACACACACACACACACACACACACACACACACAAACAAACAAACAAACAAACAAACAAACAAACAAACAAACAAACAACAACAGAAACATGAGACAAGAAGGAAACATAGGATTTATGAACCTTGACAGAAATATGTTGCTGGTCACGTAATTCGTGCTGCTGCGACTTGCAAGCGACCCCATTAATGTGAGCCACAGTAGGCCTAAGTTACATATGACAGATTATTTGAACAAGATGTAGGCTAGGTCTATTTCCCATTGATAAATACAGTGCAAATAGTTCCGTCTCTTTGGATAAAAGGGAAGTGGTAAAGTGTTAAAGTGGGAAGTTAGTAACCCTAACCTGTACCATGATAATAGCCTATGTCCGTAACATTTACCACTCTCGTCTTTTATTTAGATCAAAAGGCAGGTAGGTGTGTGTGACACATGTATAAGTAATTTTGAAAATTGAATAGAAATAAAGTTTATATTTATGGATCACCTGTGTTCTATTAATCAGTGTTATGTATTTAAGTTTCATCTGTTCAGTCAATGTTTGTCCGTCTTATTTAGTGTGTTGCTACCTGTTCTTCCGTCCTGTGTTTAATTACAAATAAACCAGCGTTTTGGAAATATATCCTTGTCTGCCTTCCTGCAACCCACCATCAGTGATGGCAAAATGAGGCTTCCTGAACCACTGAGACCTCGCACTCCATTGCTTCACCCAAAGGTGCATTACTCAAAGGCTACGTCTACATTAATCCAGATACATTTGAAAACGGAGTTTTCGTTTAAAAACGCTCTCCGTCCACACTAGCGTTTTCAGGCGTTTTCAGACGTTTCAGTGTGGATGAGAAACTTATAAATTCACCTTACTGCGCATGCGTGAAACCTCACAAAAGCTCACTGAGATGATACAGATGGAAAAATAAATAATAAAGGTATCGCGCAATTCTTCTAACATGATCATTTTATTTAGCAAAATATCTCACCATTCACTGATGCGTCCAGGTCGCACTCAGTCACCATATGTTTGGTCTAAAACGCGACTGCTCTCCTGTATTGACGCAGGACAGCAAATGTGAGTACATTTTCTGCCATCTTTGCAGTAGGCTACTGTGATATGAAGAGTGTGGAACGTAACATATTTTAGCAACATTGTAAAAGTGAATCGCACATAATTAACAGGCACAATACCGGTAAACATGAATATCTATTGGTACAAATTGGATCACATGACTAAACTTACGTCATCGTTTTCAAATACCTCCGGCTTCACAGTCCACACTACAACGCGAAAACGGCGTTTTCAAATTTATCCACTTTGGAGAGCGTTTTCCAAAAACTACGTGTTCGTTGACTTAGACTACGTCTACATTAATCCGGATAAATTTGAAAACGGAGTTTTCGTTTAAAAACGCTCTCCGTCCACACTAGCGTTTTCAGGCGTTTTCAGACGTTTCAGTGTGGATGAGAAACTTATAAATTCACCTTACTGCGCATGCGTGAAACCTCACAAAAGCTCACTGAGATGATACAGATGGAAAAATAAACAATAAAGGTATCGCGCAATTCTTTCTAACATGATCATTTTATTTAGCAAAATATCTCACCATTCACTTTTGCGTCCAGGTCGCACTCAGTCACCATATGTTTGGTATAAAACGCGACTGCTCTCCTGTATTGACGCAGGACAGCAAAT
This sequence comes from Chrosomus eos, assembly GCA_036326025.1. Classification (NCBI taxonomy): domain Eukaryota; kingdom Metazoa; phylum Chordata; class Actinopteri; order Cypriniformes; family Leuciscidae; genus Chrosomus; species Chrosomus eos. Next base: position 7,407,268 of record CM070831.1, read on the forward strand.
GTGAGTACATTTTCTGTCATCTTTGCAGTAGGCTTAGAAAGTAACATATTTTAGCAACATTGTAAAAGTGAATCGCACATAATTAACAGGCACAATACCGGTAAACATGAATATCTATTGGTACAACATGGATCACATGACTAAACTTACGTCATCGTTTTCAAATACCTCCGGCTTCATAGTCCACACTACAACGCGAAAACGGCGTTTTCAAATTTATCCACTTTGGAGAGCGTTTTCCAAAAGCTACGTTTTTGTTGACTTAAAACGCCGTTTCAGTGTGGACGGAAGGCCAAAACGGAGAAAAAAATATACGTTTTCAAATGAAAACGTATTAGTGTGGACAGGGCCTTAAAACGCCGTTTCAGTGTGAACGGAAGGCCAAAACTGAGAGAAAAATATACGTTTTCAAACGAAAACGTATTAGTGTGGACATAATGAAAGCTTCATTCAGCATTGCTCACTAGTGACACCTAGCTACTGTGCAAAGAAGTAGCAGACCTCTTCTGTGGTTACTTTCAAGACCCAGCTAAGAACATATCTTTTTAACATGCATTTTGGATAATGTGATTATGTATCCTATGTGACTATAATATATGGGTGTCTAAATGTATTGTATGTACAATGTAAAGCGACCTTGAGCATTTGGAAAGGCGCTATATAAATAAAACTTCTTCTTCTTCTTCTTCTTCTTCTTCTTCTTCTTCTTCTTCTTCTTCTTCTTCTTTCTTCAGACAAATTAATTAATGATGAACCAATGACCTGAGCAGACTTATGATGTCCATGATGCTGCATCAACATTCAAGGTCTTTTTTCAGGCTTCCAAAAGTCACACCAAGTCACACAAAAAGGAAATAATTGTGTACCATTATATAGCTAAATAACTTATTTTTGAAATAATAAAATCTTCAACACTTGCGCTCGCTAAGGGTGGTGCATATACCGGGCATACTGAACCAGGGTGCAGATATGCTATTTCTATACAATGTCCCCCCCGGGGAATAGTCTCTCCACCACCAGACGGTTCATTGGATCTGGAGTGTCTTCAGAAAGGCAGAGGTAGACCTCTTCGCCTCAGAAGACAACTCTCATCATTGCCCAATATCCTTCTCAAAGAACAGGGATGCGCTGACCCACAAGTGGCCCAGCCTCCCCCTTTACGCATTCCCTCTGGTCTCAATGCTTCCTCAGGTCATCGAATGGATCAGGGAGAACAAGCGTACAGTTCTCCTAATAGCCCCTCTCTGGCGGACCCAGACATGGTTCCCCGTAGTGATGTGTCGTTCATGAACGATTCGTTCTTTTTGAACGAATCTTTAATATGACTCGGGACTACCGAGTTGTCTCAGAGAGTGATTCGTTCATTTTGTGTTGACCGCGCATGCGCATTGCGCAACATGGGTTCTGAATCTGTACTGGAAACAGAAATGATTAGTTCATCTCTCGAGTCTTCGGGTTCGGGACGGCTCCGAGTCCTTCGTTCTTCCTGTCAGTCCCATAGAGGCTATGCTGTCAGTCCCGGAAAGAGAAATGATTAGTTCATCTTTCCAGTCTCGAGTCTCGGGTTCGGCCGGGTCCGAGTCCTTCGTTCTTCCTGTCGGCAAAGAGTATAGAAGCACAAGAGGCGAAACTCTGATGCTTTTCTGGTAACAGCCACTAGGTGGCGCTTCGGCAGCGCGGCCGCCATTTTGGGATGAAGATTCCAACGGGAGTTACTGGACAAGAGCACAGATAACAGTTTTTTGAGGTAGTTTTTTCTTGCATTATTGAATATTTCCATTTTATGCAACTTTACACATTTACTACTATTATTAGTTACCAACTCCACTTGGCCTGAAATATATTTTGTACGTTTTAATCCCCTGGATCATGCTACAAACATGATCTTTATGATGCATTGCTGTGTCCGTTATCCTATAATTGCCACAATTTTGTACAGTGGCTGTGTTTTTGTTTACATACTCTTGCTTTAACGGTTATTAATATACGATATAAGAAGTTTTCTGTAAAGCTATTTCTATTGCTGTTATATAGGCCTAATAGTTGTAAATAGAGAGTCTGTAGCCTATGCCTACTAGGCTACGTGTTGTTGTAGCCATTAAATAAGCGCATTTAGTTTCATATTTGTTCAAATATTATAATGTGTTTTTCCCCATGTTGATTAAAGTGAACAGAGTAGGATATGATATCGGGAGACATGAAGTGGGTCATACATGATTTTGAGTCATTATACGTTGTGTTTTGTAGAAAGCCTTTCTTTAAAATTAATTTTGTTTTGTGTAAATTGTATCTTAATTTAAAAAAAAAAATAATCAACAAATTACCTGGATTTATAAGCAAAAATTGCAGACAATATTATCATGACATACGGCGCGGTCACTTGCATTGCTCGTGAACTTGAGCGAATCTCATCATAAATTAACCGAAATATGCCTCAGACATGAGAAATATAGAAAGCTTGCAACTAAATCTTTAAAAGAAACTATTCCAAACGAGAAGAAATAGGCTACTCTCTGATTATGTTGCACACTCACATATTATGTATGTCGAAATAACGAGATATTATGTCGAAATAACATTATAAATAATAAATCTTTAAATATATTTGATTGAATGCTGAATGTTGTGCTTATTCGATTTAGTAAAATTAAAACTCTAGTTGTTATAATTAAAATTATTGAATATTAAATATTGAAGTTTTGCTCATTTAATAGTATACAAAATAGGCTATAAGTGCGCAGCTCCCCCTGTCAATGATCTAGCACCCCCTCGGCACCTGCGTTAAAAATTATCTGGCGCTGCCCCCTCTTTTTACATAATTATTTCAACCTAAAAATGACCTCTGCACTGGACTAAATATATGTATAATATATGACTGCCGAGTGGCTTTCACCCCAAAATGGCGGAAGCGTAGCGCTGCTGCTGGGCGCTGGTGTTGCAATGGAACGTTCTATTGGCTTTCACTTCTTGTAAATATACGTTCTTTGCTGTCGGTCCCATAGAGGCTATGCTTTCAGTCCCGGAAAGAGAAATGATTAGTTCATCTTTCGAGTCTCGGGTTTGAGTCCTTCGTTCTTTTGTCACGTGACTTGTCACCGTATTGAATAGCCTACTAACAACCTTTTTACAAACAAGCACGTAGTTATAATAGTAGTTAATTCATGTATAATATATAATAAAACACACCACAGATGCACAAGTTCTAAACATTTAGAAAAGAGACGGACAGGGACAATAATAAGATGGAACTTTTATTTTTCAGATAATGTTTATTGCACATATTTAGAAATGTATATTCCTAAATATAAAACAATAGGCTTATACATTCAGACGCAGTCAATTATACGAATCTAATACCAGATACCAGCGGTCACGTGACAAAAGAACGAAGGACTCAAACCCGAAGACTCGAAAGATGAACTAATCATTTCTCTTTCCGGGAGTGACAGCATCGGCTCTATGGGACTGACAGGAAGAACGAAGGACTCGGACCCGGCCGAACCCGAGACTCGAAAGATGAACTAATCATTTCTCTTTCCGGTCCTGCTGTATCACACACGGCACGGTCGGCCCAGCAGACAGATCAGAGTCAGACACTGACGAGTCGACAACTAACGTCTCGAGATACGAGAGGAGAACTAACCTGATATAATTATGAAGTTGCAAAGGAAAGAACGTCTCGGATCAGGAGATGAGGTGAACTAACAGAATCAGACTGCAATACCCTATACAATAACCCAACAACTAATCAATTAATAAAACATTTAGGTTTCCTATATTGGCTGCATTACCCTATTGTTTATTTTTATTATTTTTACAAATGTAATCAACATTTTGGTAAGTACTAGATGTGTTGGTATATTTAACATGCCATTTTAATTATATTATGCTGAAATGAACGAAATGACTCGAAAAAAGATTCGTTCATTTTGCTGAACGAGACTCAAAGATCCGAGTCAGTAAAATGATCCGAACTTCCCATCACTAGTTCCCCGAGTTGATGCAGCTGCTCGATGCAGCTCCATGGCCGATACTGCTGAGGAAGAACCTCCTCACGAAGGCAAAAAGGAGAGTCTGGCCAACTTGTGGGCCCTTCATGCATGGCCCCTCAATGTGACGCCTCTACTCCCTTAAATGGTCAGTGTTTACGGGCTGGTGTGCAGATTGGAACCTTTACCCCTACTTGTGTGATGTACCACTGGTACTTTCTTTTCTTCAAGAGCTGCTGGACATGGGTCAGACCCCCTTCACACTCAAAGTATACGTGGCGGCCATAGCAGCCTTCCATGCTCCTGTGGCCGGCCAGTCACTGGGAGGGAACAGCATGGTCATGCGCTTCCTTAAAGGGGCCAGGAGGCTTAACCCCCCTCGACCTCCCTCTATACCTGCCTGGGACCTATCCACGGTCCTCAGGGCCTTTAAGGGAGCCCACGTTTGAGCCGCTTCAGTCGGCTGACTTAAAGCCTCTTTCACTCAAGACCGCACTCCTGCTAGCCCTAGCATCGGTCAAGCGAGTGTGTGACTTACAAGCGCTCTCTATGAACGTCTCACGACTCCAAAGTTGTCCTCAAACCAAGACATGGTTATGTACCCAAGGTGCTCTCTACTCCGTTCAGCGCCCAGGTCATTTCGCTATCGACGCTTAGATAGAGATAGTCTACTCTGACCTGTTAGGGCTCTCATAATCTATCTGGAGCGTTCTGCCCCATTCAGACAGTCAGAACAGCTCTTTTTATGCTTCGGTGGCCGTACCAAAGGACTTCTGGTCACGTAGCAGAGATTATCAGGATGGATAGTGGATAGTGGTAGATCTCTCTAGCCTATGCTATTAGCCTTCAATGTCCCATAGGTATCAGGGCTTATTCCACAAGGGGCATAGCCTCTTCATGGGCTTGGTCCAGTGGTGTACCAATTAAAGACATTTGTCTGGCGTCCGGCTGGTCTTTGCCGTCCACATTTGTAAGATTTTATAATTTAATATTATAAAAGAATAAAAGAAATCATAATCATAAAAGAAATCCTAATTCTACGTTTGTAGAGTTCCCGCGAGAGAAAAGTAATTTGCTTGATAAAAGGTGTCACGCAAGTAAAGTGGATGACTTTGCGTCACTGAGAGAGCTAATCTTGCTTGAAGATTTTAAGAGTTGTCTACCAGAACGCGTTGTGCTTTACTTAAACGAACGAAAGGTATCATCTTTGTCACAAGCTGCTGTTTTGGCAGACAAATTTGTCTTTACGCACAAGACCGTGTTTTCTCCACGTATCGACAAAAGTGCAGTAGTTAAAATATCTCCTGGTTCTGATCAGTCTTCTCGAACGAAATTCGTTCCTTCATTATTGAAAGAAGCTCGGGAGTGTTTCTATTGCCATAAGCAAGGTCATTTAATTGCCGATTTTAACGTGTTGAAACGAAAACACCGACCGTTCAAACGAAAAGTGTTGGCCTGGTAAACGCTGTAGGTCTATCTCATACTGGGTTATTTAATGTAGCAAAGAAGGAGGATATCCCTGATGTGAGTTATAAACCTTTTGTGACAACCGGGTTTATTTCGTTATCGGATGATGGAAATGAACAAAAAGAGATCCAGATCTTAAGAGATACTGGAGCAAGTCACTCTTTTGTTTTGGCAGAGGTATTACCTTTGTCAGACGAATCATATAGTGGTTCGAGTGTTTTTGTGCGAGGGATAGAAACGGGTGTGGTTAAGGTTCCACTGCATCGGGTGTATCTAAACAGTGCGTTTGTTACAGGGTTTGTTCAGGTTGGAGTGCGTCCTTCGCTTCCGGTGAAAGGAATAACTTTAATTTTAGGGAATGACTTGGCAGGGGGTAAGGTTATGTCTACGCTGGAAGTAGCAGATGCACCAAATCTGCATCTCCCTTCTGACGAGTTATCTCGAGATTATCCGGAGGTGTTTTCAGCGTGGTAATGGGCTCTATGCACGGCGGTATTTCCGGTGAAGGGTTAAGGATGCTCGATAACTTCCGCCGATCGTAGATTCAATTTATATTGAATTTTATACTCCATGTTTATACTAAAGAAACGTTAGTCACAAAAACAGACAAAACAGACACCCCTCGTTGTGTTTATGCTTCTTTTTAAAATTATATGAAATAAACATAACTATATATAAAATTACATCTAAACATATGAAAATTTCGTTTCAAAGACGGGAGGACAGTACATTTTGAAGACTCTGCCATAATCCCGTTTTCCTCAGTTCTCCTCCGCTTTAATCTCCCCAACCGGAAACGGAAGAGCATCCTTGCGTCAAATGCGGAACTTATGCGTGCATATAGCCTATTACTCGCACGCAGTCAAAGAAAAAGATCAATGATGTTGATTTGGCAGATACTTTTATGGCACAAGATCTGACAGGTGAAGAAATAGCGAAAGCTACATCGGAGAAAAAGTCTAGTGGAAAAAGTCTAGGGAGTGTGCTTGATGATCATAACTTGTTAAAATTCCCCTTAACTCGCAAGAGGATTATTGTAGCACAAAAGAAGGATCAGTCCTTAAATAAGTGTTTCTCTAATGTTGTTCGATACGAGACTTTTGAGGATAGGAATAGTCTTAGTAACACGGCCTACTTCGTAGATGCTGGACTGTTGATGCTTAAGTGGAGCTCTGTGGCTGACACTGATTCAGACTGGAATGCTGTCTATCAAGTTGTCATTCCTTGTGAGTATCGTCAATATATTTTATCCTTGGCGCACGAACATGCATTATCTGGTCAGACCTACCATCGCATTCTGAGACATTTCTTTTGGCCAGGAGTAAAGAGAGATACGTTTTTATTAACATTTAAAGGTTTATTTTTAATCTATGCAAAATCCTTGTGTTGTGACAACACAACTGACTAAAGAAGAATATATGTAAAATAGTTATGTCCAACCAACTCAATTCAATCACTTTTTTGTAACTTAAACTGGTTACTTTTTCTGAACATGTTTTGGTCTAGTAAAATCCTTCCAAATATTTTTCACTGAAGCAACATATTAGGGTGGCCATTCGGTGGACAGTCTGGATTTTAAGCCCCCTGTTCGGTGGCTGGCGCAGCCTCAAGCCGGACACTCATTTGTCCTCCTTTTTTGGAGTTGCGCTGGATTGGCCTAAAAAAAATTTACCTATAAAAATCCTGCATATTGATAGCGGCTCCCTGATGCCCGCAAATTAGTTCAAATCTCCCGGAACCATCTTGAGCGCGCATGCGAGACAGAACATACTGTGCTCCAAACCGTGTAGTGCGCGCATGGCAGAGAGGGATAGAGCAAGAGACCTTGCGTGTGTGCCTCATGAAGCGCATGTAAGACAGAGAGCATCCTGATTGGCCTGTTTTGGTCATTTTAGTCTTTTTCCGCTATTTTCGTCTTCCGGCTGTGACGTGACAGAGCGCTGTAAGTGCTTTGATGACTCATCGGTGTCTCATAATTATTAATGAGACTGAGTTTTCATATCCTATGAGAAGACAGTGTCTCTTAATTATTCATGACACCACGTGGATCTTTCCAATGACACACATGTCAAACTGTGATATCGCGTAGTAGATGAGAGAGACATTATTATTTTTTTTATTTTTTTTAAGGGACAATGCACATCAATTGACATTTTTTGTTTATACTCAAAATGTAAATGCGCCAGAAAAGCTCATTTTCATCTGTAGTCCCTTGGCAGGTCAACACATCATCATATTACATTAATAAAAAAAGAATACATGAAAAATAGAAAAAATTAAGAAAGAGAAAAAAAAGAAGATAAAAGAGAAAGGAACAAATAGAATAATTAAATAAGTACAATACACAGAAGGTCAGTACCTGAGATAAGGTAAACCAACTATTGGTGATTGCAGTTTTGATTATTTTTAATCCATCTATTTAATGTGTGTTTAAATGATAGATAGCTGGTGCTTTCTCTGAGTTCAGTAGGGAGACAGTTCCAATAATTTGCGGCCTGTACTGAGAAGACTGTTTGGCCAAACTTACTACGTCTAAACGGTACAACACAGTCTCCCCTGGTGGCTGCCCTAGTTGCCCTGCCACTGCTGTTCTACTGTTGTATAAATTCACCCAGTGGTGGAGGTGCAAGCCCATGTAATATTTTAAAAATGAGGCAGGCATCTAGATAATGTAAGAAACTGTTAAAATTGAATAAGTTGTATTTAATAGTGATATGGCAGTGGTGATAGTTGATTGGTTTTTGATCTAATATTTTAAAAGTTTGTTTATAAAGGGTTTCTATTGGTTTAAGAGTTGTCATGTTTGCTTGGGACCAGCTTGTGAAACAGTATGATATGGGAGAAAAAAACATGGCATGCATAAAAATTTTGGCCGCCTCTGTGGTTAGATATGGCCTTATGTGTCTACAGTTAGCCAGAGTATATCTGATGGTATTAGACACCTTTTTAGCATGCTTTTTAAAAGTTAAGTTAGAATCTAAAATAATGCCGAGGTATTTATATTCGGACACAACCATAAGTTTTTCTCCTTCAATAAAAACGTCTCGGTTACTGATGTAACCCTCGTTCCCCGAAGGAGGGAACGGGAGACGTGACGTCGACGTGACGACGTTAGGGGATCACTTCAGGGAGCCCTATCAACTTCGAGTGTCTACAGAACAAGCCAATGAATGTTGGCGTGCGTGAAACGCGTCACGCGCCCCGCCCCGCAGCGCGGGTATAAACAGGAAGCGGACGCCGAATCACCACATATGGAACCCAGCCTAGCACAAGTTACACAAGCATACGAGCACTAGGCCTGGCGTCGGACGCTCCGCAACGTCCGACTGCCGGAGGGGTGCGGAGGAACTCACAGAGTTCGCCAGAGTGGGGAACTCGACTGGAGCAAAAAAGCGCACGTATCCGCTCCATGTGGAGGGGAGTGGCGCAGCAAGCCGACACAAGAGCGGAAACTTCGGTGTTTTCTGGCTGGTTGAAGCGAGCACACAGGAAGAAACCGGCTCAACACGTAGGCTATAAAACCTAGCGAACGTGTTAGGTGTCGCCCAGCCCGCAGCTCTACAGATATCTGTCAGCGAGGCGCCGTGTGCCAGCGCCCAAGAAGAAGCGACACCCCTAGTGGAGTGGGCTCTCAACCCGGGCGGGCAAGGCACGCCTTGGGCTTCGTAAGCCAAGGCGATGGCATCCACTATCCAGTGGGCCATCCTCTGCTTGGAGACAGCCTTTCCCTTCTGCTGGCCTACGTAACAGATGAAGAGCTGATCTGAGGTCCTGAGGCTTTGTGTTCTGTCCACGTACAGACGCAGAGCGCGGACGGGACAGAGAAAAGCCAGGGCTGGGTCTGCCTCCTCCGAAGGCAGCGCTTGCAGGTTCACCACCTGGTCCCGGAAGGGAGTGGTAGGAACCTTGGGCACGTATCCGGGCCGGGGTCTCAGGATCACGTGAGAGTTAGCCGGGCCGAATTCCAGGCACGAGTCGTCGACTGAAAATGCATGCAGGTCCCCTACCCTCTTGATGGAGGCCAATGCAACCAGGAGTACTGTTTTACAGGACAGAATTTTTAACTCAGCTGACTGCAAGGGCTCGAAGGGTGGTCTCTGAAGTGCCGAAAGGACCAGAGACAAATTCCAAGAGGGTATAGAGAGTGGGCGAGGAGGATTTAGTCTCCTTGCTCCCCTCAGGAACCTGACGATCAGGTCATGCTTTCCCAACGACTTACCTTGCATCGTGATGTGCGGCAACAGCGGCAACATACACTTTAAGGGTGGAGGGAGACAGCCTTCGCTCCAACCCGTCCTGCAGGAAGGAAAGCACGGCTCTGACCGAGCAAGTTCGGGGGTTCTCCTCGTGAGAAGAACACCATTCAACGAATAGGTTCCACTTCAATGCATAGAGGCGCCTCGTAGAGGGGGCTCTAGCTGAAGTGATGGTGTCAACTACCGCTGGGGGTAGGTCACCTAGAACCTCCGCGTCCCGTCCAGGGACCAGACATGGAGTTTCCAGAGGTCCGGACGCGGGTGCCATAGGGTGCCCCGTCTCTGAGAGAGCAGGTCCTCTCTCAGAGGAATGGGCCAGGGAGGGGCTGTCGCGCGGAGTACTAGTTCGGGGAACCAGGTCCGGTTGGGCCAATACGGCGCAACTAACACGACCTGCTCCTCGTCCTCCCTGACTTTGCACAAGGTCTGTGCAAGAAGGCTCACTGGGGGAAACGCATACTTGCGTAGGCCCGGGGGCCAGCTGTGTGCCAGAGCATCCGTGCCGAGGGGTCCCGAAGCGCCTGAAAATCAGCTGGACCACCTGGGGATGGAGTCGCCACTCTCCCGGTAGCACCTGCTGCCGTGAGAGCTCGTCGGCTGCACGGTTGAGCAGGCCAGGAATATAAATGGCATGAAGCGACCTCAGATGCTTCTGACTCCAAAGGAGGAGATGGCGGGCGAGTTGTGACATGCGGCGGGAGCGTAGACCACCCTGACGGTTGATGTACGCAACGGTCGCAGTGCTGTCCGTACGGACCAGTACATGCTTGCCACGAAGCGGCGTTTCGAAGCGGCCCAATGCAAGATGTACTGCTAACAACTCGAGGCAATTGATGTGCCAATGCAGTTGAGGCCCCGTCCACAGACCTGAAGCTGCATGCCCGTTGTACGTGGCCCCCCAGCCGGTGGCAGAGGCATCCGTGGTGACCACAGAATGCCTGGACACTTGTTCTAGGGGAACATCTGCCCGCAGGAACAAAGGGTCCGACAACAAGCTGAGAGTTTGGCGACAGTGCGGAGTCACTTGGACCCGGCACGAGCCGCTCTGCCACGCCCATCTCGGGACTCGACCGTGGAGCCAGTGTTGGAGCGGCCTCATATGAAGCAATCCGAGCGGCGTACCACGGCTGCAGATGCCATATGCCCCAGGAGCCTCTAAAACAGTTTCAGTGGAGCCGCTGTTCTGCGTCTGAGCGTGCTCACGCAGTTCAACACTGACTGGACGCGGGCCTTGGTGAGGCGCGCTGTCATGTTGATTGAGTCCAACTCCACACTGGGAAAAGAGATCCTCTGCCCGGGGGTGAGTTTGCTCTTTTCCCAGTTGACCCGAAGCCCTATGGCTGAGGTGACTGAGCACCATGTCCCTGTGTTCGCACAACTGCTCTCTCGACTGGGCGAGAATAAGCCAGTTGTGACAGGGCCAGCCCGAAGGGTAGCCCTTTGTACTGATATGCCCGTCCCTCGAACGCAAAGCGAAGAAACGGTCTGTGTCAAGGGAGAATCGAGACATGAAAGTACGCGTCCTTCAGGTCGATCGCTGCAAACCAATCTTGGGGACGGATGCATTTGTAAATGCGTTTCTGCGTAAGCATCTTGAACGGGCAGTCTGTTGAAGGGACCGGTTCAAGACACGCAGGTCCAAGATTGGCCGTAACCCACCGCCTTTCTTGGGTACAATGAAGTACGGGCTGTAGAGGCCGGTCTTCATATTGGTTGGAGGGACCGGCTCGATCGCGTCCTTCGCCAGTAGGACTGCGATCTCTGCCCTGAGCACAGGGGCACTGTCCGCCAGAACACGGGTGAACAGAACGCCCCTGAATACAGGGGGACGCCGGGCGAACTGAATCGCATAGCCGAGTCTGACAGTACGGGTGAGCCAGCGAGACGGGCTGGGAAGCGCTAGCCAGGCTCCCAGACACCGCGCAAGCGGAATCAACGGCACCACAGACATACACGGGGTGGGGCAGCGCGGCGGAATGCAGGGACCCGACTCGGACGGCATAGCGGCCCGGAGTGGGGTCTGAGTGTGTGGTGCAACACGTACCTGCTTCCGTTAAATGGCAGAGTGAGTGTGCGGAAGCGTCAGTGCGTCCAGAACACAGCCACTGCTGCTCGCTGGCGAAGAAGAGGGGCTCGAGGGTGACAAGGCATAGCGTCGTCGACCGCCAAGCGCACCCTCTTGGGACCCAGAGGTTTCAGAATTGCTCTTTAGTTGAAAATGAGGGTACCACTGGCCCGTGGGTCAGTGGCGGAACAGAAAAGGAAACAAAGATTCTCCACCCGGCCCTCCACCGGGGGAAGGAGCGGTGCCTTCACCACCTCCTGAAGAGCAACTTGATTCACTCTGGGTCGCCCGTCTCAGGGTCGTTAGAACCTGCGCTTGCCTCCTGGTTTGGCAGCGGGCTGGACGGGCATGGTCAACTTCCTGCGGCCTGCCCCACGCCGAGGCCTGGATGGTGGCTGCTGCTGCTAAGGCTTAGCGGGAGCGGAGGACGCCGCAGGAGGTCGACCTCGGCGACGAGCGTACGGAGGAGCTGCGGCCAGCGGACGGAGGGAGCAGCAGCGGTCCGCAGGGGCAGGATGTGTCGGATGGCCTCCGTCTGCTTCTGGGCGGCTGAGAACTGTTGGGCGAAGCTCTCGACCGCATCGCCGAATAACCCAACCTGGGAAGAGGGGCATCCAGGAACCGACATTTATCGGTGTCCCTCATATCCTCGAGGTTGAGCCAGAGGTGGCGCTCCTGGACCACCAAGGTGGACATCGCCTGACCGACTGAACGTGCAGTTTCCTTCGTCGCTCGGAGAGCGAGGTCGGTTGCCACACGGAGTTCCCGGAGGAGCTCTGGGTCAGAACCACCCTCGTTCATGTCAATGAGCGCCTGGGCCTGATGGACCTGTAGAAGCGCTATGGCATGGAAGGCAGAAGCAGCCTGTCCACAGACTCTGCAGCCTTGGACGGGAGGCGTGGATTGCCCCGCCAGGAGGAAGCGGACGCCGGACACAATTGCATCGAGACGGCACGCTCCACCGGGGGAACATCCACATTCCCCTTAGCCGCCCCGCCGTCGAGGGTGGTGAGGAGGGAGGAGCCACTAGGACAGCTTCTGGCACTATACGCCGCCTTCCACGTCCTAGTAAGCTCCTAATGCACTTCCGGAAAGAATGGCACTGGGGCGGAGCGCTGAGAACCAGCACGGCCCGCCCCGAGATACCAATCGTCCAACCGAGAAGGCTCGGGACGTGGTGGAGGGTTCCACACAAGCCCGACCTTCTCGGCGGCCCGGGAAAGCATAGCCGCCCATTCTGGATCTGACTCGGGCAACGCCACACTCCCAGAGAGGGGTAACGCAGCCGACATCTGATCGTCAGGTGGGGCCCCAAAGGACACGGCTGGCCAACAACGAGAGGGCCCAGTGCGTTCGTTTGGGGGCTCCAACGGCGGCAGCGCTTGAGAGGCGTGAGGGGCCCACGGAGATTGCCTCGGCGGGGAAGCCCTCACGGTAATCCTCAGATCACCCTGACCATGCGCAAAAGTAGGTCCATTCTGAGGTCCAGAATAAACACTAGATCTGGGCATAGGCGAGGGGACTGCACCTCCCTTGAGGTAAGCGAGTCTTGATCTAAGCGCTGCCATAGTCATATTCCCGCAATGAGAACATGAACTATTCACAAAAGCTGCTTCAGCGTGCTGAATGCCCAAACACGAGAGGCAAAAATTGTGGCCGTCTGCTGGCGCCAGGGAACGACCGCACCCAGAAACGCACAAGCGGAATGTCATCCTGAAAAGGACGCAGCGTCACGCTTGTGTTGCTCTTTTAGTTGAAAACAAAAAATATAAAGAGAAAAAATAACTCTCTCAGTGCTGAAGCACCCAGGGATAGCCGCGGTGTAATCGGGGTGCACACTCACGAGAGGAACGCCCACCGAGACCGACACATACAGACACACACACACACAAGCAATGCTGTGAAAACAGCAGTTGTGAGCTGTAATGCTCGCGGCCACCGCTGATCGCGCCGTCACACCAGCACTGGAACAGAGTATTCTCTTTGAAGTCTTCAACGATCGATGCAGCAGTCTGCAGAAACTCAGAGTCAAAACGAAAGCTCGGCTCCGAAGCGAAAGACAATGAGTGCGGCGTCCGCTTCCTGTTTATACCCGCGCTGCGGGGCGGGGCGCGTGACGCATTTCACGCACGCCAACGTTCATTGGCTTGTTCTGTAGACACTCGAAGTTGATAGGGCTCCCTGAAGTGATCCCCTAACGTTGTCACGTCGACGTCACGTCGAACGTGAGCGACTGAAGGGGAACCTCAGCCTCCCGTGCACCCCTGGATTTCTTGGAAAAAAACATACAGACTGTTTTGTTAATGTTAAGATGCAAATCTGACATTTTTAGCCAGTCAGAAACATATACCAGTGCTTCAGTTAATTTAGTTGCAGCCTGTTGTTTGTTCTTGGTATGCAAATAAAGAACTGTATCATCTGCATAGATTTGTATATTAACAGATCGACAGACTGAAGGTAAGTCGTTAATGTACAGGCTAAACAAGATAGGGCCCAATACTGACTCCTGAGGTACACCAATATTACAGTCTTGATATGAAGAATAGGAATCACCGATGTGTACGCTCTGTTTCCTGTTAGTTAAGTAGGACTCCATCCATTTCATGGCCTCATCTGAAAAGATTATAAATAGATAATTTTGACAATAGTGTCTGGTGATTCACTGTGTCAAAAGCTTTCTTAAGGTCCAGAAACACTGCACCTACTATACCACCCTCATCTAATTTTGACTTAATGTTTTCAAGGAGAAAACAATTAGCTGTCTCTGTAGAGTTATTTGTGCAAAATCCAAATTGCATTGGGTGTAAAGGGGTGTGGCCCAGATTTAGATGGATTTTCAGCTGTTCTGCTACCCATTTTTCTATCACTGTAAATCACAGTACTAAACAATACGTTGCTTCAGTGAAAAATATTTGGCGAGTTTTTATTGAACCAAAACAAGTTTAGAAAACATAACCAGTTTGAGTAACAGTGAAGATTGAATTTAGTTGGTTGGACATAACTATTTTACATAGATTCTTCCCATAGAAAGTAAAAGAAATGGACAAAGCCACCCCATAGATTTCAACGGAGAAAACTGAAGCCCTTTAGAAGCACTCACTCCCTGATGGCTGGGCGTACTTGCGCATGCTCAAACTGAGCTTGACGATGGAGATGTGACGTGAGCAACCTAGTAGCAGTGCCAAGAGAAATCTAAATCATTCCCTTCCTAATCTTGCAGCGACGAAGAGCGTGAGTAGGAGCTTTCCATGAGCAGGATCAACTTTATGACTCTCTATGGGCTTCTCCCTTGACTTTATGCCTCCACGCCCCACCCGATTGCCTGCGAGCTTCTCCTCCTGTCTCTACAGTAATTTCTCTAGTGTGCGACAGAGAGTCGCGTGGTTATGACGCAATCGTTAGCCTATTTTTACAAAAACGGCTTCTAAATCAGCCATAAGGTAATGGAGCCTTTTATACATTGCCGTGTTTCTTTAGAAATAAATAATGAACAAATGGAGTCTTTGGGCGTCTCCGATGTAAAGTTATTCGCTTGCGTTGTCCTAACACGATCATTTTGCAAAGATTAAAAATAAACCTGAGTGTTAATAAAAACTAGTTGGTTGTATGGAACCACTGTCAACAAAGTATAATCTTTTTTAGTGTAATCCAACTGATCCTCCTGACATTTCATGTCTCTCATCAGGGTCATTGTGAGACCAAAATGGCTCCCGCACTCACAGTATGATGGGAACAGTGCTAAAAGTTCTTGTCACACCCCTACAACTACAACTCGCCTCCCATTAGCTGCTGCCTGTATATGAGAGTATGTACCGGAGTACAGCAATACATAAGGCCCTGCAGAGAACAACGCAAAGGATATTGCAATCAAATTCAAAACTAAATAATTAGAAAAATGGATCCCAGAAATCAGCCCCAAGGTGCCTGGAATTCATATGAGAAATCAGGAATGCTGCAGCCTACACCACCAGCATACCAGGACATTCCTGCTGGATACCCTCCATCCTTTCCAAGCCAGCCAGTGCCCCAGGGCCCCTATGCCCAAGGGCCATATCCAGGGCAATCCGTGGTCTCCGTGCAGCCTGCAGTTTTTATGACCGCCGCTCCACTGGCCAATCCAGAGCCAGATTACATGTGTTATTCCATCTTTACCATGCTGTGCTGCTGCTTACCTCTGGGCATCGCTGCACTGGTTTTCTCCTGCTCTGTAAGTCCTTTTATTTATGAACTATTATTTAATTTCTTTAGTTTTTGTATAAGCATAATTAAACATAACATCTCATTAAAATCAAATCAAAAAAGCATTTCATGCGATAGAGAAGTCAAAATATTTAGGCATGTATTTACAATGGTTTATATTTTAGTTTTAGGTAAGGAAAAATATCAAAAATACAAAGAGCAAGGAGCTTGATAATCATCAAGTTCATAATTACAGGGATTAATTATTTATTTATCATTACCCTTTAAGGCACGCAAACAAAAAAACGATATAAAAATAAATATTAATTATTTATACTGTATGTATACTGTTGTGGTTTGGGGAATGTATGGATGGAAACAAAATCTCTTTTTAAAAATCAACTAAATCTAAAAATAAAGCAAAGTATTTATATATATATATATATATATATATATATATATATATATATATATATATATATATATATATATATATATATATATATATATATATATATATATATATATATATATATATATACACACAATTATAAATACATGTTTAGTATGAAATGTATGTATAATGTATAAATGTATGTATAAATAATATTTCTGTGGAAATCATATGCAGAACTAGCTATATTCTGAGGAACTATATTCTGAGGAATTTTTAAAAAAAATCACCACTCATTTTCCTGTGTGGTTGAATCTGCAAGCGTAAACTTGTAAGCAAAAAATCCCCCACTTTGATCCTAAACATTATTGGTGATTCACTACTTCTTTTTTTATACTGCAGTGATAACTACTAAATGTTTTGTTCTTGACATTCGCCGCTTAAATAGTAAATATGTCTCTGTCAGGTTGAGTTCACTTAAATAATTTCATAATTTAAAAAAGAGATGCATCTGGCAACTAAACAGGTCAGGGGCCTGTTACAACTTGTTGCTCGCAGCTACGACACTCTGTTAAAAGAGTAAATTTTAACGCTGTTGTTCCAAATGCCACGTCCAGACCCCCTCTGCATGACGCGGATGGACACAGTGAGTGTCTTTCGTGCTAGGGATCCGGCCAATAATAAGAAACAAGTGGAAACTTGTTAAATTATTTATTAAGTCACCATTTGTAAGTTTTTGAAGGACAGAAACACATTAATCAAGTCTTGATCCACTTAATTATTTATTCTCTACCCGTGTTAACTCTACTTTATTGCATCACCCAAAATACCGATGACTTAAAGTGAAATACCACATAATTCTACACCATTGTGGCTGCAAATTTTACTAAATGGCTTAATTGAATAGGCTATTGTACCACTTACGTTAGTTTAATCTCCTTCCATACGTAAAATCTCCTAAATTGTGGGGGAAATTCCAAGCCTGTCCCAACCTGACCACTTGTTTACACGACAGCCTGTTTCCAGTATTTTCCCCAAGTACATTTGATTACCCCGGAACACACTTAACATAGTTTTCATAGACACAGTACAGTTAGGAAACAGCTGGTCATCTAAAAAGTGTTGAATATTCAAGTTTATCTGAGGAGCTTCATAAGTTGGTTCAGGTGTGTTTGAACGGGTTAAAGCTAATGCAAACAGCAGGTGTTTTATGTCGCTTGACACTCTGTTTGTCAACACTTGGCAAAGCAGTCTGAACCGGTCAAACTGATAGAAATGACTTATTACAAAATAAACAACTCAGAATGAAGATCCATGTGCAAACCCATTTTTTTGAGCACTCAGTTAAACGAAAGGTTTCCTGCAACCTATAGGATTTGCATTAGCATTAACATTAATTTGTTAATAAAGGTCAATGAAATGTTTAAAACGTATACATTTGATGACATGTTGGTGTGACTTGGTTTTAATAAATAAACATGAAAAATATATACTTTTGATTTCTTGTTAAAGTAAATTGTGTTTCAAACACCTTTGACTTGAAACATTAAATCAAATGGATATTAAATTGTATATGTTGAATATAAGAAAACCAGTCCACAAAGTGGAGTTTGCTCCCTCATTTGAGAATTCCCCCCTTTGCCATTGGCTCAAAGAAATGCAGAATGAGAACAGAAGTGGTTAACATTATGTTTCTCTGTTGTTTTCACAGACTCGAAATGCCAACTACTCAGGACAGCAAGCATTAGCAGAGAAGAACTCCAAAACGGCACGCACCCTGAATCATGTCGCCGTTGCTATTGGGCTTGTTGTCACTGTATTGGTGATTGTCCTTGAGGTTATGGTTTTGAAGAATAAATAACAGCTATTAAAGATGTCATATTTGGATGCAGATTAGAAACAGATTTGCTTCTCTGCATTTGAAATGTTATTTGCTCAATGTACTTAAAACATACAATGATTGAATGTTTAAAACAATGAAAGCTTTGATTAGCTAATTAAATTTATAATGAAAAACAGTGCTTTTTCTTTTTTTCTTACTTATTGACTGACATTTTCAGTAATTAATAACAGAAATATATTTGTGAGTATCTATTGTAAGACTGCAAAAACTGGAAAAAATTGGAAGAGAGGGCAACTCTCTGAGAAGAAAAAATTAAATTAACATTTCAACTCTCTCTTTTGGAGTTAGCATCACATTTGAGGCGCAAGTCTTACCTCATAATCATCCTAATTTACATCTCATTCCCTATTCCCCCATTCCTTCTCTCTCTCTTGCTGAGATCACCAAAATTCACTCAATAATCTGGGCTAATGTGAATTATCATACAATATTATACAGTACATGTTTGGTATCATTTGAAAAGTGTCTCAATGTGACTGGTACAAATGTCTCATTCCCAAGAAGTAACAAAAGGTAAAAAAGTTGCTTAAGACTTGCACATAACTGGTGTGTCTTCCAGGCAAATGGCATCCAGCCCAAAAGGTGTAAAGTTTAAACTCTGAATTCCCATTGATAGCAAATGTTTCCATGTGAAAGAAGTTTCTGTCTATATTAAAAAATGCAATTAGAGGCTCAGAGCGATTTGTAGTTCAAATTAGCCTGTGATGCGGAGTGTGGGCAAAACACTCATAATCATGTATTTCTTGAGTCAGGTAGGCCTACATCTTTTACACTTTATCTCTGAGCATTCGATGTTATTGTATTGATATCTTTGAACTGATTATGAAATTGGCATGATACATTTACCTGACTTAATAAACTGTTACATTTAATTTTTATTCTGACTTGCTCTGAAATTGTTTTCCCAAGATTAAACAGATTCGTATGTTACCGCAAGTCTGCGTCAGATTAGTGATGACTAATATTTGGCACTAATTCAAGTGTACTTGGTTTGCAAAGACAAGAAGTGAATTTCCGTTTAGAACAGCAAAAATGCTGCTTGATCAATCTAAATTTGGGTGTGTCTTACCTCTGTTTTAATTAATGTTAGATAATGGAGTCAGATAAACGCTTAAATGGAATTAAATTACTTTGCCACGAGGAAAGACAGTAACGTGCAGAGACCTTCACCCGTTCTATCGGATTGTGTGTTTTCGAATTAGACGGGCTTACACTATCTATTTATCTATCTATCTATCTATCTATCTATCTATCTATCTATCTATCTATCTATCTATCTATCTATCTATCTATCTATCTCTGCAACGTGATCTCATTAGTACTCATGAGTATTTTACGTAAAGTACATTTACAAACGTACAATATTGATGTAATGACAGCACTAAAACATAAATTATTTGCGTATAAACAACTTTACAGATGTAAAAAAACAGATGTATGAACCCTTATGAATATTAAAATTGTGCCATTAAAATTTTTTTGCAAAGTATACTTGCAGCCAGACTAATTATCAGTATACTTCAAGTGTGTTAATGAGTAGTTAACTTAAAGTGTGCTATTTTGAAACAACTAATTTTGTACTAAGTGTATTTTAGTTGTAACTAAATTGTATTAAAGCATAACTTTAATTGTATTTAGTGTACTTCTGTGTACTAAATTGGAATAACTTCAAGCATACTTAGTATACTTTAAGCATATGCCTGTGTAGGGAGTCATTGGTTTATTAGTGATATTAAAGTGTACTTTATTTGTGTTACAAGTACATTACAAATTCATTACGAGTGAATTGTTCAAATGTCTTCAAGATGGAAGATCTTCAAGAAACCCCGATTGAATTTAACAATGTGACATTCAAATAAAAAAAATGAATATGACCAAAGTTATTACATTTTTGCAGAAGAGTTTGTCTATAACTCTGTAAATGTGCAACGCAGGTTTCAAACACAACTGTGCAGGAAGTGATGAATCTGAGTCTGCAGTCAAACTAGAAAAGTCAACAGTTGATCTGTGCAAAAATGCATGTCACTCCTCCCCTTACAGTAAAACACAACCCTGCTACCAGTAACCAGAAGAGGAACTTGACACACATAACAGATACACCTGACTACACACCAGGGGGCTGTTCCATAAACCAAGATTAGAGTATAAGTCAGGCTTATTTCGGTTAGTCAGGCTTATTTTTGGTAGATTCGGTTTCATAAATCAAACTTAAAAAAGTTCAAACTCAGTTACCCTGGCAACTTATGCTGGGAAACTAGCCTGGTCCAGGGCAGGCTAACTGTCAGGCTAAGCCTCAGTTGTAACACAGATCCTCAACACTGACCGACAAGAACACAATGATATTACCACTGACACTCTCGAATACCATTATTGGACTTTATTAACCACTATTAGTCCAAAACTAAATACACAGTATACAGAACATCAACTTAAATAAGGCTACAATATAGACAATATAGACACATATAAGGCGTTTTAAAGTTGTCCGTTTAGGACATGTCATTTTTGTAATAAAGACATTTAAATTAATTTTTTTCAGAGAATTCTTTCTCTACACTGTCTCTTATATATATATCTTATGTACTTTATTATGTCTTTCAATTCAAACACATTTAACACAATTATACAAATGGACAGTTCCTTTAACGACATCATATTTTTCCCCAATAAATATTCCTTATTTTTCCTTCTACTTTTTTTTCTTTTGTGATAATACCAACACATACATATAAATAAAACAATAAATAAATATTAATAAAAATATAACATTCACATATATCAAGCTCTTATAATGAATGACACATAATTCCTAATAGTTATTCAAGTAATATTATTTAAATATCAAATATTAAATATTAAATAAGTAAATACATAAAATAACAAATAACTAGAAATAAAAGGGAAGGTTACATAAAAATGTAGTTCATGTAGGCCAATATATTCCTTTAATTTATGGAATATTCTTTGATTTTAGAGTTGCACATGTCTTTTCAAAATGTATACATTTGTTCTTAATTTAATGTTATCCTCTCCATAATGTACTTTAGAAACTAAATCTAACCACTCATTTAAAACTGGGGATTCTTGCTTTCTCAAAAAAATTATTGCATTAAAAGCTGTAATTCTCAGCATTCTAAATAAGTATACATCATCTTTATAACGTAGCATAGATCCTATACCCAAAACTATATTTAGTATCTTTATATATTTAGTTTCTTAAAGGTGCAGTGTGTAACATTTTTGAGTATTTATTAACAGAAATGCAATATGACATCCATAACTATGTGTTCAGTTGTGTATAAAGAACTTACTTAATAAACCGTAATGTTTTTATTACCTTAGAATGAGGCATTTATATCTACATAGGCGCGGGAATCCCCTTCTATGAAGGCCGCCATGTTATGACGTCATATTTCTACCGTAGCCAACAGCGAACAAACAGCGTTACAGAGCGCGTTTCGTCACCTTGAAAGAGAAGCTGCAGAAAGCTAGAAGAAGCTAGTCATAAACACCGTGAGTAGTGACTTTTCCCTGGTCAGTGGTGTAAATATGTAGTTGGATTGTTTCATGTAACTTAATGCTTCACCCTCGCTGTGTCACAGTTTCACTCCTCACATGTGTTTCCCTGTCTGTGTTTCCCGCCACTGATCAGTCACCATGGACACCAATCACCTTCATCACACCTGTTAGTCATTAGTTAATTATTTCTGTGTATTTAGTTCCTGCTTGTGCTCTGTCTGTTGTCCGGTATTGTTTGTATCACCACGATGTGTGCGTGCTCCCTTCGTCTTCTGGAATAAACTGCTATTATTTGGATTTGCTTGCCTTCGTGAACTTTTTGAACTTGCCTCACTCAGCATCGTGACAGAATACCGGACCCAACTAAAAACGCGTTTGTGTATTTTCCTTTTTTTTTCCCTGTTTTCGTGTTCAGTGTTTTTGTTCCGTTTTCACCCCTGCATTCACCATGGATTTCCCGGCAGTAAGACTCATGTGCCTTGAGCAGGGAGAACGCTCCCTCGAGGAACACTTGGAAGTGTTTTTGGATCTCGCCCATCAGACCACCTTCCCGGACGACTGCCTGTGCACGTTCCTGCGAGTCGGACTCAACACTGTGTAGCGAACCTACATAATAATAATATACATAAAATGTATTTAAGGGGGCCGGAAGGCCAATTTAGCTCAAAGGGAAATGATTCATCGGTTTGCAATGAATCATTGACCGAATCACTATGGAACCGAGCAAATGACTCGTTTAGAGTTCATTTGAACGGGCCGTAATTTTAACCTTGGCAACAGATATTTATCCAATTTATAGTGAAACACTATGTATTAGCAAGGTAACTTTAGATCGGCAGTACAAGACATTAAATGTGTAAGCAAAACACAAGACGAATATCTTTTCAAATATATGGACGACTTTATTAACTATTCTAAACACATAAAACTAAGGTCTAAACACAATCACACACACACATTCATACGAGGCGCAGAGGAAGAGAGAGAAAGAGAGAGTTTTCAGAGTGAGATGCACTTGTAAGACATAAACCTGAACGAACCACCAAGCATTAATTTAAACCTTCGTTTCTTAGACAGGTTATTACAGGTACATTAAAAAGCACCAGGTCAGTTACAGTCTGGAGTACTTGCTTGTCTTTGCGTTGCGTAGGCCCGGGAATTCCCTATTTGAGGTGCTTCGTCAAAGGGGTTTCCCGGCTGCGTGGCTGGTTGTCTTTGGAGTGCCTGGCTGGAGTTTCTGAACCGCCGGTCACGTGATGTGTTGGCGGATGGATGAACAAGAGTCTTTACAGTTCGAAGTGCGTTGCAGGAGAGACGTGTAAACGAACTTTACAGCAAAACTTAACTTAGAACGAGACTTTTAACGAGAAAATAAAATAAAGGAAGAAAGGAAAGTAAGAGATGAGATGGCTTGAATGAAGCTGTTTAAACTCCGATCTTGATGGGTTTGTCTGCTGGTCTAATTTAACTTGGTCTGGTCGATGTAAAAGCGTACGAACATGAACACTCTCTTGCTGTTTGATCATAGAGAGAGGCACAAACTTAATTTAACACAGAACCGACTCAAAACCGAACTGAACCGAACCGAAACTGAACTGCTCTCTGAACCGCACTGAACTGGACGTTCTGCTTTGTTCGGGTCTTTAACTTAAAGTTAGTCCAACCTCTTTTGGAGAATTCTGGCCAATTGGACAATGGCATCATCTTAGGAGGTGGACCTCGTTTCTTCTTATCATAAATCAGGCGTTATCTATGATCTGCTTGCTCTCCAACACTAGCAGAGAACAAGAGACCACAGTTTAACATTATAGATTATTATAATCATACAAAGCATTTTACACAGATTTCACTCAAGCCATCTTAAGAATTAAGAATATATGATCTCACTGATATCAAACAAGACACACTTTCATTCATCCATCTAAAGTAACAACATTTGCATGACTTGTATGCTATCTAGTATAATAGACACATACATAGCTACAATATAGGATTAGGTAGTGGAACAATGTTTGATTATAAGTTCGTCAAGAATTGTTCTGGGATGAGTTTATGCATTTTTATATGAGAAGTCTCTTGTCTCTGTGGGTTTTAAGAGGTCTCAACAATGAGGTCATTCAAAAGTCTTCACGCAGAGGGAAGTCTGTTTTACTTTTCGGTGTCATGTTCAGCAGTGGTCATGCTGAGGGAGGTCAAAGGTGGTCAGACCTTTCACCATTCTGGCAACGTTCTTCCTGTTTTAGGCTTATCTCTGAGGCCTTGGGCCATAAAATCCTTCTCTGGAGGGGGTGCCTAGACTATCTGGCGTCAGTGTTGTGACTTAGGAATGTGGTGTTAAAATCCGTAATGCTGAATCACATTTTAATGAAGCCCATGAGAGATTAGAAAGATTAATTTGTGTTTGGTTCATCCGTAAATTCTCTACATATCCCCCCTTCGATCGATGATGGGTTGATGTGAGAAGACATCATTGAACGCTGGAGAAACAGAAGAAGCAAACACACACAGCAAACAACAAGGCAAACACCTCCATAACTGGTCCCTTTACTGGTGCAGGGCATTAGATTATCTAGGCCTAAACAGGTTCACTCTCTCAATATAGTCAATCATGTGGAAAAAGTTTAGTTCAATTTTAGGACCGTTATTCTAGTTTGTTTTAAAACGGTGATTGATCAACTTTGTGACTAAATTTGATTTGTTTGTTTTATTCTCTTCTAAATTGTTCTAGGTTTAGACCAATTTACCTTTCAAATTTTGATTCGAATGGTGCAGGGAGTTCTCTAGGCTAACATTCGTTTTAAGGTGACTTGCAAACATCAGGCGTGGTGCGTCAATCCTTATATGGTAACCTTGACCCTTATGGGGTAACAGGGATTTTACCTAATAAAAGAAGAAGAAAGGAAGAGGTAAAACAAAACAAAGCAGTTGAGTGACTCCTGTATGGCTACTGTTGTGCAGTGTCAGGTGTCACAATGTAATGAGAGGGTTATACTTGTTGGGTGCATTGCTACATGTTTCCTATGGAAAGGATAGCTAAGTCAGTGTTGCGATTTCAGTGTCTACCTGTGGGAAGAACATGTTTGTTGAATGTTTTCATGGTAGCTGTGTTTAACTTGTGTATGTTAGTGGTACAGTGTAGTGTAGTGCAGGTACTGCATGTATACTGTATGTATGTCAGATCTGTCTCAGTCTGTTTTGCTCCCCCCTTTTGCTTGATGGTCTTGCTTTGATGGGCTTGTTGCATCTTTGCCTTGGAAAGGGATCTTCTGTGATCTGCTGGGGTCAGTCCAGTAAGGCAGGAAGTTCTCTGGCAGACATTGGGAGATGGTTTGGCATGGATGCGTGAAGCTGTAGTGCAAAACGTGGTCTCCTTTGTTGCCTTCCTCTTGTGATGCCTTCTGGTTGTGACAGACTTTCTGACCTTCTGGGCTTACTGTCGTTGCTGTAGCACACACATGGTTCTTGAGTTTGGAGCTTGGGGTGTGATGGGTAACCAGGATGGTGTTTTCTGGTACCTCGGGGTGTTTGTCAGTGGTTGACTGTGAGAGACCACTTTGTTCTGAGTTGTTGTTGAACAGGTGGTTGTCTCAGGAAGGTGTACAAGGTGATCACTGGTCTTCTGTGTTCAGCTTGTCTTTGATGAGCAGTTGCCTCAGTAGTTGCTCCATGTCTTCTGAGGGGAGACTGTCGTGTTCTTGGGCACACTCAGTGTGGTGTTTGGCTGAGTGGTGCGGAGGTGGGTGTCGTTGTCGCTTACCCACATAGAATGCTTTTGGATGCACTCGTTGATTCCATTTGTTTCCTTCTGGTGGGTCCCATGACTTTTCCATGTGGTTGGAGTGGTAGCTGTCATCGGCATGGGAGTCACGTTCTCTGTGCTCCTTACGAAGGACTGTGGTGTTGTCATGCCACTGGGTGTCTTCCAGTGCAAGGCTTGTGTCTTGGCTGATGGAGTTTGGACCTGTGGATGTTTTCAAACCTTTCTTTGAGGACATCTTTTGTTTGAGGTAGGCCTTGTGTGTCAGGTCACGTAGCTCCTGAATTTTCATTGTGCCTGGGCAGGCCATGATGCCAAGATGATGACTCAAACCAGGGTGCAGGTTTCTCAGGAAGAGGGTTTTGAAGTTCACATCCTCTTCAAGTTCAGGTTTGTTATGTGCACCTAAGTAGGCTTGTCGAAAGCGGTGAAAATAGGCTTGGGGAGTCTCTTGTCGACCTTGTTTGGTTTCCAAGGCGATTAACACACCGTGTTCTGACTCTGGACCTGTAAATTCTTTAATCAGTGACTCACGTAGTAGCTGGTAGTTTAACATGACATTAGCAGGTTGTCGGTCTAGGAAGCTTCGTACCTCTGGACTGGATGTGGATCTGAGGAGGTAGAACCTGTCTCTGTCAGTCATATGGGGTCTCACCTCGAGGTGGAAGTCGATATCTCGGAGGTAGGCCTGGATGTCGGGACCCTCTGTGGAGTTCGGGTTGAACTGAGTGATATTCTTAACCAGCTGGTTGAGGTCTTTAATGGTCATCCCGTGTGCAGCTTTGGAGTCTGCCTGGATGAGCTCTCTTCGTTTGTTGGCAGTGAACAGTTCTGTGGTGAAGGCCGGTGACGTTTTGGGTTGTGGCCATTCACTTCTTTCACTGTATGCCAGTTCTTGGATGGAGGACTCTGTTCTGCTCAGCAGGGGTGATGCTGAGGGAGGTCTCTCCCTTCTTGGCTCTGGTTTCTGTTGGAAAATGTGCTGGAGTTCATCTCTGACCGCGTAGAGCTCGTCGTTGGCGGCGTCTCGCTGTTGGATCAGATGGTCCATTTCAACGCTGCACCTTTGCAGGTGGTCTTCCAGAGCAGTGATTTTAGAGTTCTTACTTTCAATGTCAGCTTTGGCTTTCTCTAGCTGATGTTCAACAGCCTGGAGTTGGTTCACCAGGTGTTTTCTGGACAGTCTTTGACTCTTGTTTGTCACGTTCAGTGACTGCAAGGGCTTCTTGGAGCTTGTCAACTTGTGTCTTTGTTTCTTGCTCCGCTTCGTCAGACACTTTGAGTTTGTCTTGAGCTTTACCTTTGAGCTGGTCTTTGCAGTGTTGAGTGTGCATCAGCTCTCGCAGGAACTCGATGGTCTTGGAGTCATCCTGGACTTTCACTTCCAGCTTGTCTATGCGGTTCTGGGCACGTGTCAGCTCCTCCTGTAGGTGGGTGACGTGCTGGTGGCTTAGGTTTAGCTGGGCTGTGAAGGCATTACTTAAGGAACAGGTTATCTTGGTTAGTTCCACATGGTTTTGGTTCTGGCTTGAATCATGTGTCAGGAATCTTCTCAGAATTATGATTATTATTAAAAATAATAACAGTTCAATTGTCTTTGGTGTGAGGCAGTCTGTAATGCCTCTGAGCCAGGCGTCCACGTCTTCCCGTTGGGCAGTGGGGTTTGTCGTCCACGACATGTTGGCACGCTTGGTGAAGAGACTGACACAGATCTGTGTGTATAAGCCTATATGTGGTTGAACGGCTAAGTGTCGTTTCAGTAATTGTACACCAATAGTGAAGTGTCGTGATGACTAAGTGTTGGTCTAAGTGTACACAGTGAGGCTAGTGATGCGAAGATCTCGTCACTCAACTGGGTAAATGAAAGAGAGAGAAAAAGGTTAAAACAAATCTCAATGGAAAGAAACTTTTTTTTTCAATGGGAGAAATAATTTTATAAATATTTTCTATCAATGAAAAGCTGGTTTCAACTCGTGGGGTGAGGACTTAGTCGCTCAACTGAGTAAGGGACAAAGAGAGAAAAGTTAACAACCAATTTCAATGAGGGACAAAAAAAACAAAAAGAAAATTATTAACTAGGGGAAGTATTAATTTCTCATAAATGTTTTTATCAATGAAAATTGATATGTTCCGGAAAGGTAAACAATATTATTGCTTATGTTTGCGAGGGAAAATAATACAATAATGATGTTGATACCTCTTCTCTGAGTTTGACAGGATTGACACACACACCTTCAGTTCGACCGCTTACAGCAGGGGTTTACAGCAGGGATGCTGTGAAGGCGGAGTTTGCTCGGCACTTGTCTCTGTTACTTGATCTTGGATAAGATGTCAAAGTTTAAATTGCGTTACAAATGCAGGGAGAGTATGAAGAACACAAGAGGGTTTGATTAAAAATCAAATATCTAATAATCTGTTTGTTGGGACAGATTATATTTGTCTCTTTTAGAGTCGATTGGTGGTTCTTCCAGGTTTGTTCCTACAAATGTGAAGAATAAGATGGAATAAAGCAGGACAGAACAGGAAAGACGTGATGAGGAAGAAATGAAGCAAGGAGGTTGGATCCCGCTACCTTTACGTCTACCACGAGTATAGAATTGATAGTTGAGGAACAACTAAACACACAAATAAACTTTTGTAAAAGACGATTGTCTCTGGTTTATTTGAAACTCGTATGGAGAGGGTAATGTCCCCTATTGAAGCGTCCCGAAAATTAATCAATCAAAAATAGTGGTTAAGTTTATAACTAACAGGACGAAAGGATAAAACGCAATGACAATAATGAGCAAGTCTGAGTCTAACACTATTTTCGTAATAGTAATAACAACTTTCAAATTTTAACTTTCAGAGTTCAAGACTTATTCACCTAAAGTGATTAGATCTCAACGAGAAATTTAGAAATTATGAAAATTATGAAATCAGAATTATTAAAAATAAATCTAGAAATCATTAGAAATGACCTGTCAAAAAAAATAGAATTTCAAATTTATTTTAATATTTCCTTTTCTTCAAAATCAAATTCAAAATTGACAATTAATAATAGTAAACCAGCATTTGCTTTTTCAAGTAAAATGCAGGTAAAGTAATTAATAATTGTAAACCAATATTTCCTTTTCCAGTAACGTATAGGTAAAGTGTGAGAGGAAAAGGGGAAAAAAAAAAGAAAGAAAAGACCAACAGGTCTAAAAGTCGAGGTGTTTAAATGGTTAAATCAATTTAACTTTGTTCAAACAGACACTGTAGTTAACTGCTGGGGTTAGTATTGATAACTGATGCTAAAGGCTTTAGCACAGACCTCAATGTGAACAACTGCTCAGGTTAGCTTAGCTTAGCTAGCGTTTGTTTACACCGAGGGTTGGGTCAAAGTTCACCCGGAAACGTTTGGCCAAGACTTCCGTGTCACGATCGTAACTATAGCGACCAAACGAACGCTAGTGGGCGAACCGGGAATTGCAGACAGTTGGAAAACAATTTGTTACAGTTCCATGCAATATGGGAGCATTTCAATGTCCACAGAACATGCATGTACAGTAACAATCGATCCTATTACGGGAAATGTCGGCGCATTTCACACTGTTCAAATAAGATACACCACTCGTAGCTGGGTTTACGACGTGGGGCTTCACTCAGTTTGTCAAGAGTGATATTAACTTTAAGCAAGCGACAGCTTTGCGTTATAATAGATGTAATTAGGACGACCTCGGCGGATCGTCTCTGTGCAAGTTTATCTAGGCACATAAAACAATAACTGTTGGTTCAGTTTCAATGGCAAGCTTTACTTGATAACGAATTTAAATAACCACTATTCAAATTACACTCGGACATGCGCAATGTTACACGAGAATTATTTGAACGGACACAAACAGATAAGATTAGTTAAGCCTCGCTGTTTATCACGGGGATCAGTGGGACACGCACTGAATCAGATAAATAAATATAAGGCTTATGACTAGCTTAGATGAGGAACACGCTCATCGCTCTGTGAGGAGAATATTAGTCCTTATAGGGTTATTTTAATTACTGCAGTTTGATTTCGTTCAGCTCTCTAACTGATATAACACACACACACACAACGTTATAGCTTTTCTGAAAGACTCTGGGACACGCAGAAATCGAACAGCTATAACGAGGTATTTCTGGAAATGAGGAACACGCTCAATTCTTACCTTATCGTAGTGTGAGGTTTTATATCTTAAATTAATTTACTGCAGTTAACAAGGAAAACGAATAGGGAGGCAGACTGTAACAGCTTTCTCTGGGAGCATTCACTCAAGCAGCAGCACTTATTCAAACGGGGCGCGCGCTGCGCGCGTCACACACAGACTCTCAGAGGTTCGAATCTCGCATCCGAAACAAAATGAAAAGATAAATCTTGATAATATTCTTACAATTTAGGTTGAACTGCCCGCATTCTCCACCAAATAATGTAGCGAACCTACATAATAATAATATACATAAAATGTATTTAAGGGGGCCGGAAGGCCAATTTAGCTCAAAGGGAAATGATTCATCGGTTTGCAATGAATCATTGACCGAATCACTATGGAACCGAGCAAATGACTCGTTTAGAGTTCATTTGAACGGGCCGTAATTTTAACCTTGGCAACAGATATTTATCCAATTTATAGTGAAACACTATGTATTAGCAAGGTAACTTTAGATCGGCAGTACAAGACATTAAATGTGTAAGCAAAACACAAGACGAATATCTTTTCAAATATATGGACGACTTTATTAACTATTCTAAACACATAAAACTAAGGTCTAAACACAATCACACACACACATTCATACGAGGCGCAGAGGAAGAGAGAGAAAGAGAGAGTTTTCAGAGTGAGATGCACTTGTAAGACATAAACCTGAACGAACCACCAAGCATTAATTTAAACCTTCGTTTCTTAGACAGGTTATTACAGGTACATTAAAAAGCACCAGGTCAGTTACAGTCTGGAGTACTTGCTTGTCTTTGCGTTGCGTAGGCCCGGGAATTCCCTATTTGAGGTGCTTCGTCAAAGGGGTTTCCCGGCTGCGTGGCTGGTTGTCTTTGGAGTGCCTGGCTGGAGTTTCTGAACCGCCGGTCACGTGATGTGTTGGCGGATGGATGAACAAGAGTCTTTACAGTTCGAAGTGCGTTGCAGGAGAGACGTGTAAACGAACTTTACAGCAAAACTTAACTTAGAACGAGACTTTTAACGAGAAAATAAAATAAAGGAAGAAAGGAAAGTAAGAGATGAGATGGCTTGAATGAAGCTGTTTAAACTCCGATCTTGATGGGTTTGTCTGCTGGTCTAATTTAACTTGGTCTGGTCGATGTAAAAGCGTACGAACATGAACACTCTCTTGCTGTTTGATCATAGAGAGAGGCACAAACTTAATTTAACACAGAACCGACTCAAAACCGAACTGAACCGAACCGAAACTGAACTGCTCTCTGAACCGCACTGAACTGGACGTTCTGCTTTGTTCGGGTCTTTAACTTAAAGTTAGTCCAACCTCTTTTGGAGAATTCTGGCCAATTGGACAATGGCATCATCTTAGGAGGTGGACCTCGTTTCTTCTTATCATAAATCAGGCGTTATCTATGATCTGCTTGCTCTCCAACACTAGCAGAGAACAAGAGACCACAGTTTAACATTATAGATTATTATAATCATACAAAGCATTTTACACAGATTTCACTCAAGCCATCTTAAGAATTAAGAATATATGATCTCACTGATATCAAACAAGACACACTTTCATTCATCCATCTAAAGTAACAACATTTGCATGACTTGTATGCTATCTAGTATAATAGACACATACATAGCTACAATATAGGATTAGGTAGTGGAACAATGTTTGATTATAAGTTCGTCAAGAATTGTTCTGGGATGAGTTTATGCATTTTTATATGAGAAGTCTCTTGTCTCTGTGGGTTTTAAGAGGTCTCAACAATGAGGTCATTCAAAAGTCTTCACGCAGAGGGAAGTCTGTTTTACTTTTCGGTGTCATGTTCAGCAGTGGTCATGCTGAGGGAGGTCAAAGGTGGTCAGACCTTTCACCATTCTGGCAACGTTCTTCCTGTTTTAGGCTTATCTCTGAGGCCTTGGGCCATAAAATCCTTCTCTGGAGGGGGTGCCTAGACTATCTGGCGTCAGTGTTGTGACTTAGGAATGTGGTGTTAAAATCCGTAATGCTGAATCACATTTTAATGAAGCCCATGAGAGATTAGAAAGATTAATTTGTGTTTGGTTCATCCGTAAATTCTCTACAACTGCCACACGTGCACAGTTGTCCGGGGAGGTTCCTCGAGGGAGCTTCGCGTCATATGTGGAGTGGGTGCTGGCTTCCTGCGGATCTGCGTTCACCATCGAGGATGCCGCCAGCCCCACTCCCCATCCAGTGCCCAGCCAGAACCAACCCGACAGCGAGGACTGTCGACCTGAGCCCACCGCAGGTAGCGCGACGGAGACCGCGGCGATAAGAGCGACTAAGGATCACATCGCCATGGAGCCCGAGCAACGTGCGCCTGATCAGGTGTGTGAGCCGCCCGAGCCTTCCATAGCTGAGGGAGTACTGGTGGACTTTGAGGGTTCGGAAGTGAGCCCCGCCCACCCCTCCACTACTGAGAGTGCATCTCTGGCTAAAACACCTTTTGACTTTGAGTTTGGAGAGGAGTTTTGTCTAGCCCCAGTTCTGTTACCCAAACCTGTCAATCCCGATCCCGTCATTCAACTGCCTGTCTTGTTAGCCCCGCCCAACCTCCCTCTTCCACCACCTCTTCAAAACATCCCGAACACTATATTTTTTTTTGGTTTCTGCATTGGACTTCAGTCTCTTCCCCAGTCTCCAGCCATCTGTACCACCCAGTCAACTCTGTCACCCTTCAGTCCCTCGGTACCACCTCTGCCTCTCAGTAGTGGGGTACCACATCGGACCTGTCGGGAGCCATCTTCTCCTGAGCAAGATGAGCCCGTAGCTCCGCCTGCAGCCTCGGTGCGCCTCGCTCCGCTTCGACCTGTCGCCCTGGCTCCTGAACCTGCGCTCCTTCCACCCTCGACCTCGGCGTGGACCATCAGCCATTCGGTCTCGCCGGACTCCCTCGGCACGTCGGCTCCACCGAGGTCAGACATCGCTTCACCTCTGCTGCGGACTTGCGAACCGTCCACTGCTCTCTGGTTCTCCACCCCTTCTGCTACGGCTTGCTCCGCCCTACCTCAGGCTCCACCTCCGCCCTCGGTCGCTCCAACTCGCCCTCAGACCTCCGGATCTCCACCTCACTCTCGGGAGGTCGTCGCCGCGGCTCCGTCGCGGTCACCAGGATCTTCACCATCTCTCTACTACCTCGGCTCATCGACTGCGCGGTGGGCTCCATCTTCGCCTCCGGTCACCCCCATGGCGGCCCTCTTCACTATTCCTCCATGGCTCCTCCCTCCGTCGACGCCGCCGTGGGGCACCACTCTGGCTGTGGCCTGGGCACCTTCCATCACGCCCCTGCCCAAGGCCCTTCACTGGCTCTCACTACGATCTGCACCACCCTGGACCCTTCAGTTCTGTCTCCTTCCTGTCATCCGTCCGCCGCCCGAACCTCCTCCAGCTTCCTCTGCCTACCCTTGGCCATCCCTTCCTCCATTCTTCTGTTACGGCGCGAGGTCGCGCCTACCGAGAGGGGGCGTTATGTCACAGTTTCACTCCTCACATGTGTTTCCCTGTCTGTGTTTCCCGCCACTGATCAGTCACCATGGACACCAATCACCTTCATCACACCTGTTAGTCATTAGTTAATTATTTCTGTGTATTTAGTTCCTGCTTGTGCTCTGTCTGTTGTCCGGTATTGTTTGTATCACCACGATGTGTGCGTGCTCCCTTCGTCTTCTGGAATAAACTGCTATTATTTGGATTTGCTTGCCTTCGTGAACTTTTTGAACTTGCCTCACTCAGCATCGTGACAGCTGTGTTATTGGCTTTGCTATGTGGGGATAAATGTGCTGGTTACGTTCGTGAGACAGCTGATTAGTAGGCTACTCTTGTCATTGACCAGAAAAGAGTTACAGGAATCACCAACCCGTCGATCTTGGAAGCATTTTAAGTCGATCGAGTTTCCAAAATCAGAGAAAAAAGCCTATTGTGTGTAATTAGTGGTGTCTATGGGATGCGGAGGCACGCGCGCTGTTACAATCACGTCATTTTTGCCGCACGCACCTTTGGTCTCATGCAGACGCGTCGAGTATAAACAAGGCTTTAACCAGCTCAGCCACAGTAGCAGCTCATATTAGCCAGCTAAACCTTTACTACCCTGTTAGAAAAAATCTATAGTTGCATAGTTTCATGTGGTTCTTCTCCCTCGCTGTATTATGGGTTTGCTATGTGGGGAGAATGTGCTGGTTACGTTCGTGAGACAATCAGCTGATTACTATTATTATATTATGTATTAAGACCCTTGATCCTCACCTGACTATGGCTTTGTAAACTTTATCCATGATGTGGTTTATAATGGATTGTGGTACTCCATGTTAGCTGTGGCTTGTTTTACTCTGGCTCACTACGACGATGTTTGTCCCGTTTTAGCCACCGTAGCTTCTTCGAAAGGGAGGGGTGAGCAGTGGGCTGAGCCCTTAGTGTAAACTCGCAAACGAACCGCTAGATGTCGCCAAAAAGCTACACACTGCACCTTTAAAAACATTCTTCCCTGAATTGACCCTTCGCGTGGAGCTTGATTGACAGGTGTTCTAACCAATCATACTTCGCCATCCGCCATTTTGTCCGAAAAAGCAGCCAGTAGAGTTAGGAGGATTTTAACTTGGTAAAATGAATATACTGACGCCTTTCCGCGGTTAAAACAACATTACTTCTTATGTTCGTTCATGTTTATTTGATGCTATAAATGAACTAGAAGGAAGAGATGATCGGATCACGAGCAGCTTTGACGGATGCTCTACAGCGATCTGTCACGGCACATTAAAGAGCCCCAAAACGGTATTTATTGTTTAAATTTCTTTCAAAAAATGACCACATTTGAAAGCTGAGACTTTGTTTAATATGTTTAATATCAAAAGTAACCGAAAAGTAACCTGGTCTGTCCTGTCTGTCCGCGTGTTGTCAGTCTCTTCTCTGCTCCGCGATGTATTTTTCACTGCGTGAGAACATGGTGAGAGCATGAGAGCAGCGTAGCTTGTCGGAACATAGCGACAGTAACTAAGGAGGGCGGGTCTTTGCGAAGGGTCAATTAGGCTACTTCTGTTCAATTTCTTTTTTTTATTAGAAGTATAAAATATATGAGTGTAATGAGCTAGAAGTTCACTGCAACTTATCCAACTTCCTAAAGATAAATTATTATAATTAGAAGATAATCCTCGTGTTATGAAATATCGCATATTAATTTTCCAAGCAAAATGTATATTTTAGTCAGAATTATTGCAGACCTATTTGGCGCGCATGCGCGAAGCAGCGCTCGTTCAATATGAAGATTAGCAGCAAAATGCATACATTTGCACGACTTTCTAACATTTACAGATGGAGAATATAACTGTATAATGTAAGTTTTGCACTTGTCACATGTAACAAATGCATAAAACAGCACAAAATATATGCTGTTTGATGGTGGATCGATTTGATCCACGATCGACCTCTAGGGCTGCTTCAGAAACGCGTGCACACGCAATTATCTAGACTAGATAAACCTGGATCAAATTAGTGAGATTGCGTGAACTTCAATTACCTTTTATGGAACCACTTTAGCCCCAACTTATTTGTTAGGCTCATTCAAGTCCGGTTTTGGAGTTTAATCCCCGCTTTTCTAAGCGTCTTTTATGGAACAGCCCCCAGAGACAGACGTAGAGATCTTTCTTATTGCAGGAAAAAAAACAATCCAAGAGAAACATGGATCTCAAAAAGTCTCCAATGGAAGTAGGGCAGCCTTTACTTCCACTTCAGCAGGATCCTCCAAAATACTCCATTGAATTCGCTCCCTCTGAGGGTTATCCCAGCACTTCAGGTCAACCTGTGCCGCATTATGGAGCTCCGGCAGCATCTGGCCAGTACACACAAGGGCCATATCCGGGGCAGACTGTGGTCACTGTGCAGCCTCCAGCTAATGTGTCCTTCACTACACTGACTAATCCAGAGTCAGATTACCTGTGTTATTCCATCTTTACCCTGCTGTGCTGCTGCTTACCTCTGGGATCCGCTGCTCTGGTTTACTCCATTACTGTAAGTATTGGTTCCTACACCTGTCTCACCTCGCTAGCACATTTACAAATGATAGGCCTACTCTTCAAAATAAATAATTTAATTTAACCTTTATTTTTAAAATAATATAGGGCATAAATATTGTTTTGAAATTGTTTATAGAGCTCCATTTAAATCACTTTATATAAAGAGCTAAACAAGACTTCACGGTTCATGTCAGTATAAAGGAATCAACGTGGAACTGAAACAGACAATATAGCGTCAAAATAATGAGGTCATAGTTGTACTAGAATATTAAGGTTCATATTTTAGATTTTAAATATGTAAAGAATTACAGAATCTTCAGAAAGTCTTTATTTACAGCCTGCAATTTTAATGATTAGGCCTATTTACCGTCATGGATCAAATTTAAATCAAAAAGAGTTTGCTATTCGAATCACCATTGATATTGTGACGTTGTTTGAACCTCTGTTTAAAATTTCAGCATTGCATTTTTAGCATGTTGTTAACCTTTTTACATCTAGGTGTTTTGTGAATTCCAGTAACTTTCGTTTTTAAAGAAAGGGTGTGGCGCGCTAAAAAATTAAGTTTACAAAGGGGGGAGTTTTGCAGTGATGCCATTGAAGAATCATTTTTTGTTCCCCAAAGAACCTTTTAGTGAAAAGTTCTTAAAATATTTTTTTTCTTAGTTTGAAGAACATTTTAAAAATGAAAAGAAACTTTTTCACTACAAAAAAACCTTGGATGTTAAAGGTTCTTCATGGTACCATTGGTGTCGATAAAGAACTCTTATTTTTAGGAGTGCATTGTTCAAAAACAACTTTGTGAAACTTAAATTTAGAATAAGGTAGGTCCTTATGCAGTAGGTCCTTTCTCTCTTTTGAGTAAAAAAACATAACAAAATAATAAACTATGCATTACAGAAGTTTAAACAGAAGTCATCTATAGCTATCACACTGCTATCGCTTCTTTACTCTAATACTTTAGGCCTGTATTCACCTTATTCTAAACATAAGAGCCCTTTTAATTTAGAATGTTCAAGCCTTTATGTGTTAATTATATTCAGTTAGGCTATTTTAGCTATGCAAAAATTTTATTATGTTGATTGATGTTGTAAACAGGTATTTCTTTCCATATTATTTTTATTTATTAACGTAGCCTTCTAAAAAGCACAATAGTTTGTAGTTTGCATACTTTACCACAGCTAAAGTGAAATAAATACAATATTTGTCAAAGACACAGACATTTTTAGATTTGTTTCCATTTAATATGTTATGTAGACAACTGCTTAATACAGCGTCTGATTGCAAGAATAAGTTCAACATAAGCCTAAATAGTATATACCAAAAAAAATTCTATTTTACCCGTTTTATTTTAAAAAAAGGACACAATATCTATCTATCGCGACTACATGGAAAAAAATTAATTTATTGTAATAAAAATGTTGATTTGTGAGCATTAGTGGAACTGAAGGTGTTCGATGATCGTTGACATGGTGAATTCAGCCAATCGTGAAACAGCGGTGTCGTCATCAGAGCTTGTGCAGCATCTCTGGACAAGCTGCACTGGCTGAGTCCTCCCGCTGCTCTCAATCACTTTTGCGTACTTTGATTCCATATGACATATTCATCTTGGTTTCCTTAAAGCTGCAGTCCGTAGTTTTTCCTCTTTGTCGCCATTTCTGTTCGAATTCTTCAATTGCAGTTATTCGCAGAATTATCAGCTTTACGTGGGTTGTGCTTTGGCACGGCACAGCACGGATGAATCCAGTGTTTTGAGGAAAATGTGCGGTGGTCAGTCGCCGCGTCGATGTGGATACTGTCATTCGAAATCACAGATTCTACTTTTTGGAAGTATGACCAACATAAGAAATTTCACCGGAAAATGTCATCTGAACAAGTAACATCCACATTTGTTCTGACCAACTAAGGGAAAAAACGCATTGCAGTAAATCACGCTGATTAAAACTAACGATCACTTATCATATCACATCAAACCCTGCAAATTATACTTTGTTCTCAATTTGTTAATGTTAACAACATCAGAATTGTGTGACAACAAATTTTAATGCCCTTCCGATATTTATCCTTGTTTTCGCATGGGCCCGGTTGCAGTCGCTTTTTTTCTGTAGCCAAGTCCGAACGAAGTCTTTTGCATTTTACAATGGGTGAATCTCCAGTTGTCACTGGTGATTGTCGTTTGAACCTTTCTGGATCCGCCATCAAATAAGTTTAATTATCAAGTGCTGTGAGAAAAGGCTATAAATCTCCACCTCCAACATCCTCACATGCAATATAGCCTACTAGCCGAGACTCCTTCTTTATGTGTACAGATGTGACGTAATGACGCAAAGACAAGTTTGAATTTCCATTTTGAAATCCACCAGTACCACTGGAATTAAAAACATTATTACAAGCTTACCATTTTGAATCGAGCTAAGGCAAGCAGATAGTTTTGAACAATGGCTGGTTAGGTACTTGCTCAAAAATGTATTTGGGATATTTTTAACCCAAAAAAAAGTCACAGACTGCAGCTTTAAAGGAACATGCAAGAATAGAAAATGCCAAACCAGTTAATCTAGTTGTAGTAGTCTAACTTTTTTAAAAACAGATTTATAGATAGCAAAAACTATTGTAAAACTGCAAATATAGCCTAATGCACCAATCACTGACTTTTTACATGCAGCCAATTTTCGGGTTATGGTCAGGTTAAGGTCACTATTCGTGTTTCTGAAACATTAGAAATAACCCGTTTACATGCGTGAGCAGAGAGAGTTTCTCCTGTATACATGGAATTGCAATATCCTAATGTAAACAGCGACGCACGGTTAGTGTCTGGACGTACGGACAACCTTCAGACGCAATATGCGTCATTTCCGATTCTTCTTCCTGTTTCCAAAGACAACAACAACAGCAGCACACGGATAATGAATAGATCGGGGAAGATAGCGATCGCCTTTGTTTGCGCTTTGATGCTGGTAATGTTACTGACCTTGCTCCAAACGTATGCTGTGCTGCGTCTCGCCATGTTTACTTCCGCTAAACTGCACGTGGGTTTTTGTATGCGCCGAGAAATTTCTCTACTCAAAAGATCAAGATTCCTTGTAAATAGAACATGCAGAACACAAATCACTATGGGGATATCCCGATACACGTTTACATGACCAAAAATTCGGGTTAGAAAAGGGGTACCCCAGGTATAATATCCCGGTTTTTAAAATCCGGGATATGAGCATATTCGGGTTTTTGCATGTTTACATGGCCGTTCGCGACCGGGTTATTGCTAATTTCCTGGTTTTGAATGGGTTATTGTCTGCATGTAAACGCAGTCACTGACTACGTTTACATGCAGCCAATTTCCGGGTTAAGGTCACTATTCGGGTTTCTGAAACATTAGGAATAACCCGTTTACATGCGTGAGCAGAGAGAGTTTCTCCTGTATACATGGAATTGCAATATCCCGATGTAAACGGCGACGCACGGTTAGCGTCTGGACGTACAGACACCCTTAAGACGCAATATGCGTCATTTCCGATTCTTCTTCCTGTATCCAAAGACAACAACAACAGCAGCACGCGGATAATGAATAGTTCGGGGCGGATAATGAATAGTTCGGGGCAGATAGCGATCGCCTTTGTTC
This sequence comes from Chrosomus eos, assembly GCA_036326025.1. Taxonomy (NCBI): domain Eukaryota; kingdom Metazoa; phylum Chordata; class Actinopteri; order Cypriniformes; family Leuciscidae; genus Chrosomus; species Chrosomus eos. The sequence continues at coordinate 7,446,606 of CM070831.1, forward strand.
TCTTACGAGAGTATCTCTCGTACTGCGTAATATCTTACGCTATGGGGAAACACTCTTTCCTCGAGATATTGAAGCCAAAAATTATCCTTAATTTTTTTAATCATGCAAAACGCTTTTGCAGCAGCAAGCAGACAAGGGCGAAACAGCTCGCGCGCCCATTGGCTGCCTCGCTGGAAAAGCTGCAGCCTATCGAGTGAAGGCACTGCGTGACGTAATGACGAATGAAGACGCTTCGCGCTCATTTCGTCATGTCCCGCCAGTATAGGCGTGGTCTCACCCTATAAATACCCCTCGATAGCTGTATTTCTCTGATTTTTTCATTCTTCACGCGAAGCTCACGCATCGCGGGATCCAGAGTGAGAAGCCGCGCCGTTGACTTGTAGCCTTCTCAGCGGGACGTGCCATCTTCTGAAGTCGCTGGCCCAGCCGCCTTCAACTGCCGTACCTGCTGCGCTTTCCGGCGTACTATATCCTTTACTCTGTCACTGTGTGTGTGTGTGTTTGCTTACGTGACGCAACACCCATTATATGTTCTAAAAGAGCTGCGTCTTTTTAAAGATGCCTTTCTGTGGCTCGTGCCGCTCTCAACTCAGCGATGAGGACCGTCACGTCATCTGTGTGTCCTGCCTGGGTCATGAGCACGCTGCTATCGCGCTCGCGGATGGTGGATGCCCGCACTGCGAACTTCTGCCTATGGCGACTCTGCGGACTCGCCTGGCGTCGTTCTCTGAACCCGCGTCCCAGCCGTCTGTGCCGCGCCGTAAGAAGCGTCGCGCCCAGCGCGCTCCCGAGCCTTCTCCAGCCCGCCAAAGCTCGCCGGTGCGCCCGCCTGCTTCGCCGGCTTCACCTGAGTCGCTCCCGGACGGACAGCGCCCGCCGTCTGCCGCCGCTTCCGCTCCCGAGCTGGACGAGCCTGCCGAGGTATGCTCTCTTGTGGCTTCCGATAGCGAGGATTGGGCGAGCTCTGTGGACCTCCCCCCCGCTGACGTGTCTAGCCAACCCTCTGTGAGGAGACCCGGCATTGAGGCTGAGCTGATGCGTCTGCTCACCCAGGCCGTAGAGAGCATCGGCCTCGAGTGGGAGGCGCCCGCCTTGCCGCCGCGCAACAGACTCGACGGGCGCTTTCTCAAGAAAGACGAAGCCCCGTCTAAGTCTAGGGCCGCCCCCTTCCTCCCTGAGCTCCACGACGAAGTCGCTAAGTCATGGACCGCCCCGTTCTCCGCCAGACTGCGCACTTCCACTTCTGCGGCCTTCACTTCTGTCACCGGCGCGGGAGATAAAGGATATCTCTCCATTCCTCCTGTCGAGGCGGCGGTCGCGTCGCATCTCTGCCCGCCCTCTGCGGGACGGCGCGCGCAGACGACGCTCCCCTCTAAAGCCTGCCGGGTGACTTCATCGCTGCACGGACGTGCTTACACAGCCGCTGGACAGGCGGTCTCAGCGCTGCATACGATGGCGATCTTGCAGATCTACCAGGCCGACCTTCTCCTTAAACTGGACGAGGAAGGCCCGGGTGCGATCAACGTGGCGGATTTACGAGGCGCTACGGACCTTGCTCTACGCGCCGCTAAAGCCGCTGCTCAGGCCATGGGGCGGAATATGGCCTCTCTCGCCGTTGCTGAGAGACATCTGTGGTTGACGCTGTCTGAGATGACGGAAGCTGAGCGCTCTGTATTCCTCGACGCGCCCATTTCCCCTGCGGGCCTCTTCGGATCTGCCGTCAAGGATTTCGCGGACAGATTCTCGGAGGAGCAGAAGACTTCGCAGGCCATGAAGCACTTCCTTCCGAAGCGCTCGAGCTCCGCTGCAGGTCGCTCTAAGCAGCCGTCTGCTCGCAGCTCGCAGCCTCGGCCTGCATCGCCCGCAGCCGCCGCTACACAGCGCCGCCAGGCCCGGGATCAGAGACCGCGCTCTCGCTCTGCTGGACGCCGCCCCGCTCAGCGCGGGCCTCGGCCGAAGATTGAGCTCAAGCCCGAGGCCTCGAAGCTTTCCTAGCCACTCTAAGAAAGCGACGGTGTTCGGAGCCCGCTGCGGCCGGCTCCCCACCGAAAAGATTCGCTCGTTCAGTTCCTTGCGATGTGACTGTGCCAGTGTATTTAGCAGTGAAGCAGCCGGTGTCTCAGCCCGCTTGCCTGCACAAAAAAGCCGTTTTCATGGCTACCCAGATAAATCCAATAAAGAGTGTATTTTCTGGTATGCCGGCCACGGCCGATGGTGTTATGAGTGTTGTAAGAATGCCCACGCCCCAGTGCCCATTCCCACACCCAGACACAGCCCGCCACGGTGCGAGGCGAGCACACATAAATCTGACTCAGGTCGATTGTGCAAACAATGTAGCGATTGCGCCCATACAATGCCCGCTCACGCTGCATGCCCCGTGTCCCTTGGTTTCTGTAAAAACGAAACCAACACACAATCTATCGGCTCCGGCCGAAAGCGTGCACAGTGCTGTAGATGTGCCCGTAGGTTTGCGCCCACATCCTCCCGCAAGCACGCCGAATCCCACGGGATTCGCCCCGCTCACTCTCGTTATGCGTCCCGCCATAGAGATTGTGAGCGCGGCCAGACTGCCCGCTGTGCCCAGCGCGCCCCCCGCCTCGAACGCTGTAAACACGGCGTCGTGTTCCCAGGGTACCGGGGCTCTCGAGCCGTTGCCAGGTCACGGCCAGAGCCCGGTCTGCATCCTACCCCTAGCTACTCGCGCAGAAGCGTGGTCGAAGCTACCCGGGGTATCAGACTGGGTGCTGAACACTATAAAGAGAGGCTACTCGCTACAATTCGCACGACGTCCACGCCGTTGTACGGCGCCCGTCGAGACTTCGGTGAAAAACGAAGTATCTCATCTACTTCGAGCCGAGATAGCGAAACTACTGAGCAAAGGGGCCATAGAGCCCCTTTCTCAGGCTCAGAGCGAAGGGGGCTTATACAGCAGATATTTTCTGGTACCGAAAAAAGATGGGGGCTTCAGACCCATTCTAGATCTGAGACAGCTGAACAAAGCGCTTGTGAAGCGCCAGTTCAGGATGCTTACGACCAGGAAAATCCTCGCACAAGTGCGCCAAGGGGACTGGTTTATGTCGATAGATCTGAAAGACGCGTATTTCCAAATACAAATAGCGTCCCATCACAGGCGATTCTTGAGATTCGCGTTCGAGGGCCAGGCTTATCAATACACAGTCCTGCCGTTCGGCCTGTCTTTGGCACCCCGTACATTTACGAAGTGCATGGACGCGGCTCTCGCGCCCCTGAGACTTCAGGGCATGCGAGTTATGAACTACTTGGACGATTGGCTGATTCTAGCTCGATCACGGTCAGAGCTCATAGAACACAGGGCCACAATGCTCGAGAACCTCGAGACACTGGGCCTGACGGTCAACTGGGAAAAGAGCCTGCTGTGTCCCAGCCAGAGAATTTCTTTCCTGGGAACAGTGTTAGACTCGCTTTCCATGACGGCACGCCTGTCACCGGAGCGCGTACTAAGTATTCAGCGCGTCGCGGAATCCTTCCGCCACGGCTCCATAGTCCCGCTCAGACGGTTTCAGAAATTGCTGGGCCTGATGGCCTCAGCATCCCATACACTCCAGCTGGGCCTGCTTCGCATGCGCCCGCTGCAGTGGTGGCTGAAAGCACGGGTCCCGCCCCGGGCATGGTCCACGGGCAGGTGTCGCCTCAGGGTCGACCAAAGGTGCGTTTCGGCTCTGGAACCCTGGAAAGTAACCAGCTGGTATCAGTCTGGTGTGAGTCTGGGGACCGCCTCAAGGGTGAAAGTGGTGTCGACGGACGCCTCCACCACGGGGTGGGGAGCGCTGCTCGAGGGCAGACCGTTGGCTGGCCTATGGTCAGAGCAGGAGAAGCTCCTTCACATAAACTGCTTGGAATTGATAGCAGTCGACAAAGCGCTGCGGCGCTTCTGTCCCCTGGTGAGGGGCCACCACGTCTTGGTCCGATCGGACAACAAGTCAGTGGTGGCGTACATAAATCGCCAGGGCGGCCTCAGGTCCGCACGCCTTTGCAGGCTGACGGAACCCCTCTTGGTCTGGGCCCAGCGCAACCTCCTTTCTTTGAAAGCGGCGCACGTGCCTGGGCACCTGAATACGGGTCCAGACATGCTGTCCAGAGACAACGTCCTGACAGGAGAATGGTCGCTGCACCCGCAGACGGTCCAGCTCCTGTGGGAAACGTTTGGCAGAGCGCAGGTGGACCTGTTCGCGTCCCGCGAGAACGCTCACTGCCCAGTATTCTTCTCAAAGCGCAGGGACGCGCTGGCCCATACCTGGCCCAGCGGTCCCCTGTATGCTTTTCCCCCGGTCTCGCTCCTGCCACAGGTGTTGGAGCGGATCAGGGAAAATGGATGCCCAGTGCTGCTTGTGGCTCCGCTCTGGACGAACCAGGCTTGGTTTCCGGTCCTGATGCGGATGACCAGCACTGCCCCGTGGCCTGTACCGTTGAGGAGAGATCTCCTCTCTCAGGCAGAGGGCTCGATTTGGCATCCTCACCCGGAACTGTGGTCCCTGCACGCATGGGCCATCAACGGGTACCCGCTAGCCTCCCAGAAGGAGTGCTAAACACGATCGCACAGGCTAGAGCTCCGTCTACCAGACGGCTCTATGCCTCGAAATGGTCGGTGTTCTCTACTTGGTGTCGAGCCCGTGGCTTTTCACCCGTGGACTGCGGGGTTGAGGAAGTGCTTGCCTTCCTTCAGGAGCTGATGGATAAGGGAAGAACCCCATCCACGCTCAAAGTGTACGTGGCAGCCATAGCAACGTTTGCTAAACCTGTGTCTGGCCAGTCACTGGGGAAAAACGACTTAGTCGTGCGTTTCCTACGAGGGGCTCGGAGAATAAATCCTCCCAGGCCCCCTTCAGTCCCGGCTTGGGACCTTTCCACGGTCTTGGAGGCCATGAAAGGCGCCCCGTTCGAGCCGATCCAGCTGTCGGATATGAGGCACCTGTCCCTTAAGACGGTGTTTCTATTGGCTCTCGCTTCAGTGAAGCGTGTAGGGGACTTGCAGGCGCTTTCTGTAAGCGCGTCATGTCTGGAGTTTGGGCCTAACGACTCAAAGGTCGTACTCAAACCGAGGCACGGCTACGTGCCGAAATCCCTCAATACACCGTTCAGGGCCCAGGTGATTTCCCTGTCAGCCCTTCCGGTTCTCGATGAGGAGAGGGACGCGAGTCTCCTTTGCCCTGTCAGGGCGTTAAGGGCTTATGTGTCCCGCTCGGCTGGGTTCAGGCAGACCGAGCAGCTTTTCGTTTTGTTTGGCGGCCGTTCTAAGGGACTCGCCGCCTCAAAACAGAGCCTATCCAGATGGATAGTGGATGCCATAGCGCTGGCTTACACTTCCAAGGGCTTACGGTGCCCATTGGGTGTCAAAGCGCACTCCACGAGAGGCGTGGCCTCGTCGTGGGCATGGTATAGCGGGGTCTCCCTGCAGGATATCTGTACGGCTGCGGGCTGGGCCTCGCCGTCGACATTTATCAAGTACTATAACCTGGAGGTGCCCGCCCTACAAGCTAAGCTTTTGGCGGTCTGAACTTCGGGCTTATTGGCCGCCAATGCGGCTATGTTGCCCTTACGGGTCAGTGTCCCTACGGGACTTTATAAAGGAGTGATGCTTTAGCCTCTCCTCCTCTACTCTATGTGAGTTATGGTGATTATGCACTAGATGTGCCCCGGGCTTTGCCCCGGGACTCTGGTGTTGGATCCCTGTCCGCACGGCGTTTTGTATGGGGTCCCCATAGCGTAAGATATTACGCAGTACGAGAGATACTCTCGTAAGAGAACGTACTCGGTTACTAACGTAACCTCGGTTCTCTCTAGAGAGGGAACGAGTACTGCGTATCTTGCCGTGCTTGAACTATGCTCTGGTTCGCTTCGGTGTACAAAATCAGAGAAATACAGCTATCGAGGGGTATTTATAGGGTGAGACCACGCCTATACTGGCGGGACATGACGAAATGAGCGCGAAGCGTCTTCATTCGTCATTACGTCACGCAGTGCCTTCACTCGATAGGCTGCAGCTTTTCCAGCGAGGCAGCCAATGGGCGCGCGAGCTGTTTCGCCCTTGTCTGCTTGCTGCTGCAAAAGCGTTTTGCATGATTAAAAAAATTAAGGATAATTTTTGGCTTCAATATCTCGAGGAAAGAGTGTTTCCCCATAGCGTAAGATATTACGCAGTACTCGTTCCCTCTCTAGAGAGAACCGAGGTTACGTTAGTAACCGAGTACGTTTGCGCTTTGGTACTGGTACTGACCTCGCTCCAGAAGTATGCTGTGCTGCGTCTTGCCATGTTTACTTCTGGTTTACTGCACGCGGGTTTTTGTATGCGCCGAGAAGTTTCTCTACTCAAAAGACCAATATTCCTTGCGAATAGAACATGCGCAGAACTCAAATCACTATGGGGATATCCTGATACACGTTTACCATGACCAAAAATTTGGGTTAGAAAAGGGGTACCCCAGGTATAATATCCCGGTTTTTAAAATCCGGGATATGAGCATATCCGGGTTTTTGCCGGTGTTTACATGGCCGTTCACGACCGGGTTATTGCTAATATCCCGGTTTTGAACGGGTTATTGGCTGCATGTAAACGCAGTAACTGATGTTTAAAAACTCTATTATTTGTCTAAAACAACTGATGTTTTGTGTTTTTTTTTTTTTTACATTTTTACAGCTACTATAAATCAAA